>NNCF01126876.1:1837500-1851924 GCA_002313205.1 Laupala kohalensis
CCACAAAGAAAACCTCACAAAATACACTTTCTTCAGTATTTTATACCAATAAGTACGTTATTACGAATTATTTTAAAATCCAAGAAGAAGGAAAATTCATCGCCCTAGAGTGTCAACCACTCTTTGCCAAAAAGGACCTTATCATTCGGGAATCGTTCACTGTAATTCCCTGCCCAAGAATATAAAAAATATTATGAAATTGAATATCTTCAAATCCGCGGTTAAAAACCACCTTCTACACCAGTGCTTCTACACTGTAAAAGAATTTATTGATTTTAATAAATGTTAAATTCGTCTTGTACTTTATCACGCTATTGCTGTAGTACTTTTTAAATAACTTATAATAATTTCAAAAACTATTTTCTTGCATGATTGTGTAGTCTTATGGCTCATATTAATTTAGTTTTATGTGTACTCAACTTTGGCACGGTTGTGTACATAAATTCTGTAGCCCCATCCTGGCCCGGGTTTTTCTCCGTTTTCCCTTCGGGTAGAGGCGGATTTCTTATACAGGTTCTCCAGGCTTGTGTCTCGGGACGCGTTTATTGAAACAAGAAATCGTGAATTTAGTGTCATTTCAATTCTTATGATTTGCAAACTCTATACTCAGAATAATCTATAGTTCGATAAAGTAAAATAAATGTTTTGTGTTAAATTACAAACATATTGACATTCTATTAGTATGATAACACGTAGCTAACTTTTTATGTTATCTAGGAATTTTTGCTGAAATTTTTGAATCCGCCTCTGCCTTAGGGCCCTTGATCGGAATTGATGGGATGGTCCCTTGCTTGCTTCCGGAGAGTAAATTAGTTTATTGTCATCCACGTGGTCATACGCAGTTTGTACTGTTTTTTGACAATAAATTTATTATTATTATTAATATAAACTGGTTATTGAGATTGGGTCGAGAGAAAGTTTATATTATAAAATTTAGACCAGTTTTTATTATAAAATTTAGGGTCAATAATATGGAATATACATATAAATTTTATTGTCTAAAAAGCAGTTACAAACTGCGCATGACCACGTGGAGGAATAATAAATTAATTTACTCTCCGGAAGCAAGCAAGGGACCATCCCATCAATTCCGAAGAAGGGCCCTAAAGCAGAGGTGGATTTAGCATTTCAACATACTCCTAACGATAAAAGTAGTTCGACGCGTGTTTATAGTATTAACATAATACCAACAATTATTGTATTCAATAAAACACAAAAAAGTCATTTCACAAGTAGGTTACGTATTATTATCAAACCATAAATCATTCGGAAAGTATTGTTGATAAATCGTAATTATTAAATAACACTAAATTCGCAAATAATTATTTCAACAGATTTCCTAGGCAAGAGCCTAGCGAGTCTTTATTAAAAAAATCCGCCTCTATCCGAAGGAAAACCGGAGAAAAACCCAGTCCAGGATAGGGTTACAGAATTAATGTGCACAACCGTGCCAGGGTTGAGTTCATATACAACTAAATTTATATGAATAAAAAGCGTTCTTTACAGCCTTTAAATAATATTGCTTCTGTGATTCGGTCACGTAGAAATAGTCGTTAAGTAGAGTGTCCGCCTCACGTAACGCAATTAAACTTTGACGGACACATCAGTATGCGAGTGAATATTTACATCTACTGATTTGTAGCAATTTTATGTTGTTTTACTGCTCTAGTAACTCATCAATATTATCCGTTATTTGATTTTTTGTTGCAATAACCCTTTAAAAAAGTTCTTTGAAATTTTAAATATTTTCATCGCTTACTTTTCCCAATTCCCATGAAACAGACATTTCAAATAATTCACTTTTATTAATACAAATTCAGATATTGGTATAATTTCGAAAATGATTTTGCTATTTTCTACGAAAAAACATTCGCTTACTACTACTATTTTTTGCAATTAAATCTAAAAAGCAGAATCACTAAGACAATACCCGCTAGTCGAAACGCTCGTCTTACTGCGATAAGTACNAAATCTAAAAAGCAGAATCACTAAGACAATACCCGCTAGTCGAAACGCTCGTCTTACTGCGATAAGTACTCTCGCTCCCAAGTTGAGAATAATGAGCAGAGAAAATTGCTTTGTGGAGTATTGGAAAGAATAGTCCTTTACTATACTTTGGAAAGAGCATATCAATAATACTCATTTAAATAATCATTATGGTGTGCCAGACGGTTCCAGAAACAGCTTCACTGAACACTTTCGTTGCACTGAATCTGTCGAGATAATCGCGCTCGGTTCCACGAACAGTTTCGTTGCTACGAGTGTGACACTCAATTCGCGACTGTCGCGTTCAATTTTGTTTAATTATCACCTCGTTGCATTGCAGCCGGTTAATTCCATGGCTTCTAGTTACTAACTAGTATTTTTTCTGCAACATTAAAATATTTCAACGAACGATAACTTTTAACACTTGTCATTTTTATCACAGAGTATTGGATACACGCTTGACAAACAATGGGAGTCATTATGACACGAGCTATAAGAGAACGCGGCAGTTTACAATTATTATCACGTACAATAAACAAAGAATCCTGGGTTTGTTTATGATAAGTTATTTGAAAGAGGAACGGAATCATGCATGAGACGAAAGCGAAGACGGATATAGAAACTTTTGCTTTTAAGGATCGAGTCCGTTTCGATTTCGCTCCAACCAGGTGTCAGTTCCAACACCTTCTCGCGCTGTCGCGACTATTTCTGTGAAACTAGAACTGCTTAATTCGACATTGGAGTGATGGTTCTAGTTGCAACCTGCATCACCGTTAACACTTTAGAAATATCAAAAAATTGGGAAAATACCAGGGTTCTTTTAATCGTCATGTTACGCACAAGACTCATGAATGACCCCTCCAGTGGCTCAGGGATAGCATGCTCACTCGCCGCTGGAACTTTTTGGGTTCCATTTTTAACCAAAAAATTTAGCTTTTCCTTTGGAAATTCAACGTCCTAGTTCATACAGCTGTGATAATTAAAAAGTAAACCCTTCTTCTTCTATCCACCTCCTACTACTCCTAGCATCACTAACTCTTACAATTACTCTCTACTCCTACTAACACCTCCACTCACCCAATCTGTGGGTAAACCCAGCAAACCGGCCCATCTACTAACAATAACCCTACCTCCCTCCTCCTACCGCCCCATGTCGATAAGCATCAATAGCATGCTACATTCCCATTTACAAATATTTTTAAAAAAGGCTCATCGTGAGAAATATGGGTGATCATAATTGGTAGTGCAGCGAAAACGATGAATCCATGTGTGGGATTCATTTCTGCTTTGCCCGCGAAGTTGACAATTATGCGCTTTTTCAGACTGCCTGACCCGAGCAAGACGCGTCCGCACTCTACGTAACTATTTTGACAGTTTCACTGTTTTTCGAACCACTTAACCGACATATGATGACGTTCAGAAGATTCGCCAACATAATTAAGCGTTGTTATGTCTATAAAACTCTTAGAAATTCGTAATTTCTTTACACAATTTTTAAAAATTCAATTATTTATTACAGAATATGGACAACAATTTACAGTATTTCTTTTCTTTTCTCGTATTCTTAACTTCGCTGCAACACCATTAACGAAGTCATTACAGTTTTCTTACTTCACATTTATTTTTCCGTCATTCTCGTGTCGCCTGATCGCTCAAATATCACAGCCATTTCTGTTCCGGCACCTTGGAGGCGGACACATGATCTATATATCTTTCTCTTTTATTTGCTCTTATCCTTTAAATACCTTTCCCAATGAACTTATCCCTGTTACATTTACCTTATACAATAGAAAGTTCACCCGCGTTGCTTTTAATTTGTCCTTTGTTCACAGTTGCTGTCCTTTAATGTATATTGCTCGTTCATGTCTATACATGGGACAATCCCATAAATTATGCTCCGTATTTTCTACCTCTGCTCCACAAAAAACATATGCCCTCGAGTCTCTTCGTCCAATTTTAGGAAGGTATTCATTAAAATTTCCATGTCCTATCATATATTGTATTACGTATGTATTCAGGTTGAACCATTTCTTTGCGTTTTCTCGGAATGTCACGTCTCCTATGAAGTCATATGTCATCCGTCCCTTTGTACTCACTGTCCATCGAACTAGCAAACCACTAAACTCATTTACCGAACCTCGTCTCGCAGATTTGGCCCCTTTTCTTCAAAGTTTTTCCATTAACATACATTTCCCTTTCCTTTTGAAGAACCATTCTATACTTTAACTTCTGGACATATAAATCAATAAGTAGAATACTATTTATTACATCCAATTCCATCACAGATGTTGTACTATATGCACCCACCAATTTCATTGTCTTGGTACACTTGTCAATTATGTTTATCTCCCCATACACAACAAGCATACCTTAATTTCGGTCTAATTTCTCCAGTACCCCTTGTCAATATTATACTTCGTCATTCTTATTCTAATCATATTATAACATAATTTCTTACCTTTTCCGCAACATATGTCAAATGCTCTGCAAATTAAGGACGTTCATCAAGTACCAACCTCAAATATCTAAATTTCCGTACTATCTCTTTTTTCTTATAACCATAATACAGGATCCCTCCTTTTCCGGGTAAGATTTCCAAACCACATCTCTTTCGTTTTACTTGCTGACAATCGTAAAGCATTTTTTCACAATACATGTATAATTCGATGTCATCTATCACTTTTTAACAATTATTTTCAAGTTCTCGTCATTCAGTCCCTGGTATAAAAATTGCAAAGGTATCTGCATTAGCTACATACCTTCTTTCAATCTTCAGTTAACGCTTCAGTAATCTATTACGACATTCTACAGTGCAAACCCACTCAATGACCCCTGTAGACATCCGTTCTTTGCTGATTGTATAACCGTTCCACATCACATAAACATGTCTCTCCTTGAAATATGATCTCAAGATCACGTTAATATACCCCGGTACATTCATTCTTCGCAAGTTCTTTTGCCACACCGAAAGCCATATTGATGTTCCTCCAAGCAATTACTTTTTTAAAATATTTATTCAATTTTTCTGTAACTAATTTGTCCAGAATCTTTCCGCACATCGGTCCTAGGAATATCGGTCTGTATTAGGTATCGAACAGCGGATCATTGGTGTCTCGTTTTTCATCCATCAGGAATACTCTTACCTCGACAATTTCCATCGTTTCAAAAAAATGCGCTCTCCGTATACATTCATGATATAAGCTATCCGCACATGCCCAAGTACTTCCTTGAATTATCTCAGGCGATATACGATCATACCCTGAGCTATTTTCCTTTTGCGCAGACATTTTTATTAACCTATCCAATTGACATTTCCTCATATTTTCCCTTTTTTCACAGGGGCCCAAAATCAACTTCTCTTACCCCGTCAGTAAATAATATATTCAAAATCTGATACCCAATTTGTCTTCAAAATTGTAGCATTTCTCCCTGAAACATCATACTACACCAGATTTCCTTTTGTTTGATTTTGTTGGCACTTAATTTGTAAGGAATTTTCCAACAATTTCTTGACATGATTTGTCTTATAAAGTTCCTCCAAATATCCTCCTTTGACCGCTGTACTGCTATCTTATACTCCTTTTGTTTGTTTTCCTGAAATCTCTCATCTATATTGTCTCGTGTCTTTTCCGTAATCCTCACAATCGCCTATGAATTCCGTCCCGTTGTTGCTTTAGTTTAGTTAGTTCTGGTGTCCACCACTCGACTCCTTTCTTTCTAGCTACCCTCTTGTTCCTGCATTCTTCACTATACTTTAGCACAGCTTTAGCAGCTTCATTTACATGTTGTCCACTTTAGCTTCCACATCATGCACTGCGTCCTCAATACAACACAATCTTTCATGCAACACGTTCATTCTTTCTGTAATTTTCCCCTTTTTTCTCCTTCATACAGATCATTTTCCTCCGACCCCAATCCATTCCGTCCTAATGATATTATACTCGTAATACTGCCATGGTCACTTTCCACGCTATTCACCAGCTCCCAGTCCAATACATCATTGTTTGTCTATATATTTGATAGTGCTAAATCTATAGTGACAATCGCATTTGAGTGCAGTGTGCGGGCTTGATCCGGGACAAGAAGCTTTACCACATTCGTGTCCTCCTCAACAATCTAACTTCGATTCCATTTTTCAATCACAAACTCTCTGCGAAAATGAAATAATTATATTTTATGATAATGTCCAATCACTTGCAAAAACAAATTGACAGACATTGAAATTCTTGTACACGAAAAGACATTCGATTTGCTATGCCTCACAGAACATTAGCTTTCAAAGAACACCATCATACTTTCTTTCCAGTTATTATTGTCAACCAAATTTTAAAGAAAAAAATCCCTCCGCACGCACGTGTTTTACGTTCGTAATGATATTCTATCTTCTCTATTGCCAATTTAAGAAAACTTCTACGTTGACATTGTTCTACGATGACAATGTTCTGCCATTAATTTAACCGTGAAAGGCATTGTTTTGAATATTTATAGACCTCAATCAAATCTTGATATATTTTTTTCGAAGGAATTTTTAAGTTTTTAATAATATATTATACGAAAATCTACCAAATCTGTTGTTATAAGTTATGTTATAACAAATGTTATATATATATATATATATATATATATATATATATATATATATATATATATATATATATATATATATATNTAATTGCCCTGCCAAATTAAAGAGAGAGACACCACTATACCATCCTCCATTTCCGACCCCTACTAGACTAGGGTAAAAGAGTAATGTGTATATGTATATACGTATATATACATATGTGTATTTTGTTGCCAAGATAATTTTATGTTGTATGACAGTGCCTTTACTGTGTAGATAAGTTTTGAAACTTAATTTCTTTGGTTCTTTTATTCAAACTTCCACATGTTTATGACATATTTCTTTCTCACAGTTCATGTAATTATTTTTTTTTTAATTCAATATTATGATAATATATAAAAAAATTCTGCATTATCATAAAATTTGTTGATCCTTCTGATTAATATTTCTTCTAATAATAAATTACATAATATTCCTTATTTGTCAAATGGATTTAGTAAAATACATTACAAAATAATGATGAGCAGATTCTCTATAAAATATAGTGATATTAATACATATTAAAATAATTATTTGTCCACGAAAATTTGAAAGCACTCAAAATATTATCTTTATTTTAAATTTGTAAACTTCTGCATTATTACAATTTTCTCACTTCAATCTTTCCCGTAGTTAAATATTGTCTCATTCAGTGCCCATATTATTCTACATGCAACTCCCTCAATTGTACTTGGTACATCTACAAACATTGACAGGAATTCAAAACTGGAGATGGTTTCTATGAACCATCAGACTTTAAACCAGGTAATAACAATAAAAAAGAATCAAATATTTACAGATTCAGGACTCAGTAGGTAGAGCACCCAGCTGCTTTTGGATGACAGGTTTATCACATGACAACTTTCAGATTAGAGTAATTTGAGACAAATCTTTCTTGAGAGTGAAAAGTTTAGTTTGATGACCTTAAATCTATCTGGTCATTTGAGCTCTCTACGGTGCAATTTCCATTTTAAAAATTCAAGATTTTCAAACATTTACAATTATTTTTTTATTAATTAATTAATTGAATTAATAAATGAATCTATCCTCATTTTTAAAATGAAGTATTTTTAAATATTCTTGAAATTTGACAGATGGTTAATTTTTTATCACATGTGAAGGAAAATTATTGAAAATAATTTTATTAAGAGTAAATAGGAGAGTTCTGAGCAAGAACAGTTAGGTAACCTGGGCTGTTGACAAATATTATTACGTACATTCTTTGACATCTCAGAGTTTTATGTATTTGTTTGAGATTTAGAAAAGTGTTACAAGCCATAACAAAATCCTTTACTATTTCTAATCATTTTTCCTCAATTTCTCTGGAAGTATACTTTCTCCCCAGATTCATTTCAAACATGTATCACCTCCATCAATATTGCTAAGACAATTCACATTGCTATCGTAAAACTTAACACCATCATATTGAAAATAGAAAACAATGGAAATTTGTGTTTTGAAACATGGAAGTGAACACCAAGCTCAAATTGCCACAAAAACAAATTACAAGTTTCATAAATTATTTTTTAAACATCTTTATTGCAGTTTTACACATAAATGCCAAGAATTTGATTAAACTATTAGTTACTAACCATCACTTTACATATTTTGCATTGAAATGCTTTGTCACATTCTCTCTTGTATCTTCTCTTCGAGGCCAGTGAAAAAGAGTTAGAAGGTCCTGCAGAGTGCATAAATTTTACTAAGCAATCACCACTTTCATAGTTGTTGTTTTTCCATAAAAGTTATCTACCATTTTCTTTCATAGTTAATAGTACACAGGAATTAGCAAAAATAGGTGAAAAAATTTTTGATCTTGGTAATTTAGAGTACAATGTAGTATTGCTCCCAATTATTAAATATTTTGGAGCCACAAACTCCTAAAACCCACCCTTAGGATGCATGTTTGTGATTTTTGCCATTTTGTCATAAAACTTTCAGGTTTTCAAGAAAGATATCTATATTTAAAAAAAAAAATTTCTCCACCAAGAAGGATAGTATCTATTTTCGAAATAGATGCATGGTTCTCATACTATGAGCATTAGAGGTAGTTTTCAAAATCACAATTTACTCTAGCATATTAAGACCTCAGAGGACCTATTTACTCAAATGTAGTTAAATACACCTTGTAGTTATTTGATTTTTGTTTGTCTGGTGTATTTTCTGTAGTCAGTTTTGCAGTAGTGTCATATAGTGAAAGAAGAATCACAAGTCATATATATGTCACCAAGTTATGGATGAGTAAGAGGGCAAAGTCCTATACACAGATGGGACAGCCCAGCTTCTCACACCCAGCTGGCCTACAGAAACTGTTCCATGACATAACAGTAGACTTGATAAGTTCGAGCTTCAACAGCCAACAGCTCATTACACCATTCTCTCAGTATCCAAGTCTTGAAGAAATTTACAAGTCTCTTTTTGGAATTGTGGAGAAATTCACACCATTCTCGTGGCATGCTACCTTTGCAGAAACATTTGCATCATTTCCTCTAATTCCCACATGTCTAGCACCCAGCAAAACATTAAGTACTTCCCCTAAATCTAAAGGGAGAAAAGGATATCCTGGATGTTCTGGGTCAGTCCTATTCTGACTCTGTGGAGAAAGGTGTTTGAAAAAAATGTTTTGACCCAGACACTGAAAACTTGCAGTGATTTTGAATCTACCGGAAGGAAACTATAATTAATTAATATATTTCACTTATAACCCTGCTTGAGTAGTTAATATCAGATGTCCTTAATAGCCAAGACTTTAGCATTTTACTATATTGTTTCAGTTTATCACAGGATTTAATTTCATAAGGCAAGTGATTAAACAACTTTGTACAAGGGATTGTCTAAACAATTCTTTTTTTACTTTAGGTGTTCTGAAAATTCTATTTTCCGTATTTCATGTTTTGTATAATAAATCATTTGTTTCTACTTTTCCGCTTCTTATATACAAAATTCTTAAAACTTCAAATACAAATAAATGTTCAATGGGCAATATGTTAAATTCTACATACAAAGGGAAGGCACACACTTGTTTATTTTTAGGTAACATAATACACAAAGTGATTTTGTGTTGTTTTTAACTTCTTAATTAGATTTTTAAACATACTTCCCCAACAGTTAATAGCATATATTAATCTAGAATGAATTAATGTAAAATACAATTTACACATCAGGTCAGTGTCACAAATGTTACATAGGTAGTAAAAAATCCTAATTGACAATCTCAATTTACTGTATAAATCTCCGATGGGGTTTTCCCATGATAATTTGTTGTCCATAGTTACACCAAGGTATTTAAAACTATTAACTTTTTCTATACATTGACTGTTACATGCATTTGTGGTACAAGTTTCTAAATGATATTTTATAGGTCCTGGAAAGTTAAATTCTTTACAGCCAAAGTTGATGTATTTGGTTTTCATAACATTCACTTGCATAGCATTCTGAGTACACTAGTTTTTTTTTAGAATTTAAGTCATTATATGTTACTTAATACATTTAAGTTTAATTTTATATGTTCATATAATATTAATATATCTGTTGATGAGTAAACAAGTGCAATATCATCTGCAAAAGCATTTATTCTACCTCGAAATGTTTTTCTTGTAGTAAATCATTTATAAAAACCAAAAATAGGTTGGCTGATAAAACAGATCCTTGAGGAACTCCTGATTTTACTTTCACTGGAGTACTAACATAGCCTTTAATACATATCTGCTGTACTCTGTTATATAGAAAACTCTCAAACCACCTCAAAGTGACTCCCCTTATTCCTGTCTTCTCTAATTTTTTAATTAATATAACATGGTTAACCAAATCAAATGCTTTCCAGAAGTCAATAAATAATCCAGTATATTTCTGGTTTTTGTTAAGGCAATAATAAATATCTTCTATCACGTTTGTTAAAGCATCTTCAGTCGATTTGTTTTTCTGAAAACCATATTGATATTCACTAAGGAAGTTAATTTTCTTAATTAAGAAGTCGCATTTTCATTATTTTTTTGAAGTTTTTCAAAAAACCAATAATAAACTGATAGGTTATCTAACTTTATGGAGTTCTTTTTTTATATATTGGTAGTATTGAACTTAATTTTAATTTGTCTGGAAAGATACCAGAGCTAAAACTTTAGTTAATTATGTGTGTCAATATAGGAGTTATATGCATGGAAATGTCCTTAATCAATGCAACAGTAAATATGTCAAAACCAGAAGATTTTTTATTTTTCAATTGTTTAATAGTATCTAATATTTCAAGTTCTGTAGCTGGCAATATGAAAAATGAGTTCATGCAAGCAAATGTTGAGCTTTCCGGTTGACAGCTGTCATCTTCGTGCGTGTACTTGAGTCTGGCATTGTAATGGTATCTCTTTATCCATCTGCACATTGATGAAATACTTGTTTATCTTTCATGCTATATTGTTAGGTTCTTCTATACCGATCCATCATCCAATTTAATTTTCTGTACACTTTTTTTATTGTTTGAGCTGATCACATTATTTATAAGCTTCCATTGTTATGTTGAATCTCCCCTGCAGTTCTTAAATTTATCAGCATAATATTGATTTTTCTATAGGTCAATTTCTATCTTTAATTTATAGGAAAACTGTTCATAATAATTTTTAAATTTTATGTCATATGGCGTCTTCCTATATGTATTTTTTTTTTAAATTCCTATTAAGTTTTTTAATAATTACATTTGTTATCAAGGGTCTAATTATTATAGTTTTTTGAATTTTTGATTGAATAACTACTCTCTTTTTACAAAGATTTACTGTATCTGATAAGGTATTATGAAATGCCTCATAACATTCATTGACGTCAGTACTTGCATAACATATTACCCAATTTTCACCCTTTAGCTTTTCTTTAACCATTTCTATATCTATAAAATATTTACCGCTTGTCTCATTAGATCTCTTAATAATTTCATCAGTTCTTGTATCACATTCATACCTTTGACCTGATCAGTGAGGTCAATGTCAAAGACAGCACTGTTGAATGAATTTAACTTATGGTGTTTAATGAAAATGTGGTCAATATAGCTTGNTTCATCAGTTCTTGTATCACATTCATACCTTTAACCTGATCAGTGAGGTCAATGTCAAAGACAGCACTGTTGAATGAATTTAACTTATGGTGTTTAATGAAAATGTGGTCAATATAGCTTGATGCACTTCTTGTTGAAGCACTGATTAGTGAAAAATAACCATTGTTATTCAATAAACTATGTATGATGGTATGTATTGTATTTTGAAAGATATTTATATTAATATCTCCGATATAAATGGTGTTACACTTGATTACATGACACTCTCTCTCAGTCCTAGCAAACATGACACTCTCTCAGCCCCCCATTGTAACTAACTGAAGAATATTTAACACCACAAATTTAAATACACTTCTAACACTTCTAAATAATGAAACGTGGACTTAGGAAACCTCTAATGTACATAGCAAGTTCAACAAATTCTTCTACCAGTTATTAAATTATTTTGACATATAAGCAGCAAACACAAAAACCACAAAGTAAAAAACATTGGCTGACTAAAGGAATCAAAACATCATGTGAACAGAAGAGAAGACTCCATATGTTAACTAAACAACAATCATGTCCCATTCAACTCAAAACATATTATAAACAATACACTGTAGTACTTAAGAAAGTAATAATTAAAGTCAAACAGATGACGAATGACAAATACATAATGAAAGCTATGTGGAATATTGTTAAGCAAACCACTATGCAAGTCACCAATAAACAACAACACATAGAATTGATACAAGACAATAACAAAATAGTTGACCCCATTGAAGTTACTAATACACTCAACCAGCAATCCACAGACATAGCCAACCAACTACACAATAAACAAAACACAACCACACTACAAGCTCTTTCACTACCAAATGATATTCATGTAACATCAACAATGTATATCAGGGAAATGAATGAGGAAGAAGTCCTTCAGATAATTAGTAAAATGAAAAACAAAACATCCTCCGGAATTGATGATATACCAGACACAGTCATTAAAAAAATAGCAATGTACATAATCAAACCACTTACTCACTTGTATAACAACTCCTTAACCCAAGGTATCTTCCCACAAATTTTTAAAACTGCTATCATAAAACCTCTTCAAAAAAAGGAGACAAACATAATGTAACAAACTGTAGGCCAATATCACTTCTCACAGGTTTCTCTAAAATACTAGAAAAACTATTTAATAACAGATTAAAAAGCTTCTTAACATTTAACAAAATTATTACAGACTCTCAACATGGATTTAGAGAAAAAAGACCTACTGAAACTGCTCTATTTGCTTTTCTCAAAGAAATTTTAATTGCACTTGGGCAGAAAGAAATCCCTGTTGGACTATTCTTAAATCTCTCAAAGCTTTTGATACAATTAATCATGAAATTATGGAATTCTGTAAACTAGAAAATTATGGAATTCGGGGAATAGGATACAACAGGCTAAAGTCATATTTATCTGAAAGACAGCAAATAGTACAAGTATTCTACCAGCATGAAAATCAAATAAAACATCACAAGTCTTGGCCCATGCATGTCACTCATGGAATTCCTCAGGGTTCCGCCCTGGGACCCATAATATTTCTTCTATATATTAATGACATCCCATCCATCATCAAAATCCACAAAATTGTACTTTTTGCTGATGACACAAACTTTTATTTCATGCTAAAACTGCTGAAAACTTACTTAACACTACCAAGTCCACTATCGCCACCCTAATACAATGGTTCCAACAAAATAAACTCATAATAAACACTGACAAAACTTGTATAGTTTCCTTCCATAATCCTCATTCATCTAAACAGCACATATATAACATCGAATTTAATGGTAACCACCTCAACTTTAAACAAATAACACAGTTTCTGGGACTTACTATACAAGATAACATGAAATGGAACTGTCACTCAGAAACACTGAATATGAAACTCAGCACAATAAACTATGCCATCAGAGTTCTAACAGCAAACTGCACAACAGATACCCTTCGAACAATATACTATTCAATTGTCCATTCCATTCTAAAATATGGTGTAATATTTTGGGGACAAGCACCAGAAACAAAACAAACTTTTTGTTTACAGAAGAGAATAATACGAACACTTACGAACACTAATAAACTTTCTACATGTAAACCATTATTTGAAAAGTTGAAAATACTTCCACTGCCATGCATGTACTTTTGAAACTTTGTACTTAGTAAAAAAGGATCTACTAGACAAAGGACAACTCTGTAGATTTAATTCCACTGTTCATGTTCACAACACTAGACAGGCCAGAAATATCCATCTACCACAGATAACATCCACTCTTAGCCAAAAAAGCACTTATAATGCAGGTATACAGCTATATAATGCGTTACCACTAAACCTAAAAAACATCAATACACTGAACCCATTCAAAACAAAACTCAAACAATTCTTACTACAGTGTACAAGAATTCCTCAATGGCAATAACTAATGTATGACATACAATCTGTTGCAGGTGATCATTAGAACAAAGGTGCAGAAGGTGACCTATGATGAAGGAAACTATCTAAAAACATCAAATTACATTGTTTTACCATAAATATAGACCTCGACATAAATTAATAAAATAAAAGTAAAATAATAGAATTCCTACCATAGATATCTAATAACCCTAGCCTAAATAATGTTAATATTCAGAAATAGTCAAAAATAATTGTATTTTATGTTAATTTCTACTTAGCCTCAGTTAAATGAATATGGTTAAATGTATCAAAATTAATATAATGTTGTAATTCTTATATGTAAATATTATTGTTTTTGTTGTTAGTTCTATGACT
>NNCF01126876.1:1860459-1879765 GCA_002313205.1 Laupala kohalensis
TTTTAGGTTGCACCATTCCCACCAAATTGTTATATCGTGGATAAATATGTCACTAGAAGATGTAATTTATTTGTTCCTTAAGTAGTTTTACATTATTTATAACTCGAGAATTAAACTTTTGTGTTATTAGTTCATATTTGAGACAAACGTTTTCTATATTTATTTAATTCCTTTTCACATATATGAAAAACTTAAGAGAATCGCAAATTATGTGAAATTACTTTCGACAATACACATCATTTGTAGGCAATGAGATTTGATTTCTTTACTTCACTGTATAAATATAAGAAATTATAGGAATATTTATAAGTAATTTGTGATTCGAATTATACCAATTCCATACGATATCTTGCAATTATATTCAAATTCTGTTAAAAACTATATTTTATCACAGTATTACGCAAACGTTTTTTACAGAAACTCTAATATCTTTTACATTGCCTATGAAGACCTTGCGAGACAACGAATCTCGAGATGTCGTTTAAATATAGAGAATGGTAAAGTTTATTGAAGTCAAGAACATACAGAATATTTTTGTTATAGAAGTCCAAAATGTGTATAATCAAAAATAAATTTTCTTTAATAGCGGTGTAATTAAACATTTTATCTCGTTACGATTTACCCGCCGCACGATGTCTTCCAAATATACGCGCCGTTTCAAATAGACCTACGATTGGTCGAACGAAACTTCTCCTCTCGAAGGGAAAGCAAGAAGAGGGAGGCGTTGCAAACCTAACAGATCCAAAACTGGTCAGAGCATAAGAATTAGAAAAATAAATGGGACCTTTTATGTTATCAGTAGTGTACCTATACAATCCGCTGCGCAGTCGTTCTGGATGCTGTGAAGCTGAGCTTCATGCAAAAGAAAATTATGAGATTCCGTGTCTCTTCCTCAACGATGTGTTGCAGCCATGTCACATACGGAAGTTCATTTCTTTAATTTTTCCTTTAGTTTTCTATGGGTACTTTTTTCTTGTTTGTTTTTCTGTTTGGTTATTTAGATATGCAATAGTAGGTATGCAAGGCTTTATGCAGATGGGTAATTTATATATAACTGCGTGTCTATCCTCGAGGAAGTCTGTAGAATCGTTCATGTTCGAACCTCCTTGTGAAGAGATGTTGTCAGAGCATGATGAGAGGATTGAATCGTGGTTGACGCTACATCATTTGCACTGAAGCAGAGACAATATTGTCTATAGTTTTTTCACGGTACATTTTAAATACACGATGGAAAAAGATGGACTTTATTTATGTGAAGTGAGACCAGAAAATAAAATGGCTAAGACAATGTTCATCGCGATGTCAACATCATTAATTTGGAGGAATATGGGTGTCCTAAATTAAGTGAATGTGTTGAATATATGCAACGAGAGTTAAGGAAAAGTTCGCTACTTAACGGGTTGTTGGGAAGAAGCTTACACGAAATAGCAATGAGTGAACCTCCTATATGTTGGCAATGTACCTTTGGATATGCGAGAAGGTAAACTTTCCCCCTCCTCCTCCTTGTCAAGAACACGCTATTTTTTGTTCATTTTTCTTAATCACCATCACAGTTTGTTTTATTTTAGTTTCAGAAGTGTCAAAGAGAGAAGAAAAGAGACGACAAAAATGGATGAGATGATCGCAGGTTGGAATACAACTTTTCTGACACATTATGAAGATTGGATGAGCGATAGCAATTCCATATCATCTACCACAAGATGGAGTGTAAACAAATAAAGCAAAGATAAGTTGAAACATTTGTTTTCTTTATACTGTGTTTTATTTTCCAATTAAGGACTTTTTACCTTTTTGTATCCTGGGGGAGAGGAAGAGGATAAATCATCAAAACCATTTTTTATACCATTATCTTTATTGAAACCTTTTTTTATTTACAAAAAATAGACTTTCAGAGTGATGTTTCTACTTTCAATTCTAAAGAAAGATGACTTCGAGAGCCACTCTTTTTACCACTCATTTCTGACTCATGCGGTCCATCTTCCCTCGTGTCTGGTATGCTCTATGGAATGGCATGCACTCTACGGTGTATTATCCACATCAATGAGTACATACCTTGGAGGACACAGAAAGATAGCATCCACATCCACGATTGTTATTGCTGTATCGAAATGGATAAACTGACATAACCATTGTTTATGCTGTGCTCCCTTGACGAAGATGGGGCGAAGATGACATAGTGCTTGTTGAACGACATCCAGTCATCATAAGTAGCGCATCGTGGACAACATGGTACACAAAGTTCAATTCTGGCGATGTCATACTCACTTGCATGTTGTCTAAAGCTGTATACAATGGGGGTCCAACTCGTCTTCTTATCAAAACGAGCGACCCGTGGCGTAGTGCCTAACGCATTCGCCTTCTACCTCTGGGCACGCCGGTTCAAACCTCGTCCGATCCAAGTAGAATCCGAGGTGGTGGACGGAGCGGCATTCGCGGCAGTTTTTCTCGGGTTTCTCCCGTTTCCCCTGCCTATCATTCCATCACAACGTTCACTCACAATCATTCACCCTCTTTTTCATTCATAATCACCGCTTCAGGGGAGGTGCGGCAGGAAGGGCATCCGGCACCTTAGTATTCCCCAGCTACATAAAACGAAGCATCATATCCATCCCCATTCACCGACCCCACATGAATTGGGAATAATAAGGCTAGTTAGTTATTAGTTTGTAGCTTTTTCCGTAGGTATGATTTCTTCTTCTTGTATTAAAAAAACACATAACGGAAGGAACTAAAGAACCTTACTTTTGAGACAAAAAATACGTACAGATGACAAGAAATCATAAATACCAAAAATATTTGATTTTCAGGTCACTGTGAATGCGTTAAAGATATTTTATGCTTTAATAACGATATTACAATAATTATAGTTTGCTTCCTCTGCACGCGTAGTAGAAGAGTGAAATGGGTGGCTGATAATAAATTTGCTATTGCGATCGCTCCCCAAAATTATGTTTGTCTTCTAGAACGATACGTTCTAAAGTGATATCCTTTCAGGTCATAAAATATGAAATCCTACTAAATTGTATCCATATATAAATTAAATCCAAATAGAACTTGGAAACCTACTAAATAACTTCAGTTTCATCTTCGATGATGGGTATAAACCCAACAAAGAAATATTCTGAAATTTACATATAAGTGATGTGGCTGTTTAATTGTGTTTGCTCAGATCAAATCTACATTTAGTGACATTCTTAAGTTTAAGAGCAGGGTTTTAACAGTTAAATAAGTTAAAATATTCTATTTGAATAACTTTGTATGCATGTATAGTTTGTATTTTTATATTTTTAATTTGTAGTTTGTTTTGTTATACGTTTTCTCTCATTCTTGTTCGTTTATTAAAGTAACTTTTTACAAAATGACCCTGAATCTGGAATGCTGGATTCTACTAGTTACAATAACTTTAATTTAATTGTGTATGTGTATAACTAATTTAATTGTGTACTGCTTCGCTGAGTTTATCCTTACTTTAAAAATCATGTTTAATAACTAATAAATATGTTTATCTTAACAAATATGAACAATCATGTTTATTCGTTAAGATAAAGAATGCATCTTAATAACCTTGTTTGCCCCCTGCTATTGAAATCAATGAAATCTACGGAATGTCGATAATAATGAAAATGAAGAAAATAAAGAAATTGATGTTTGGTACAATGTAAGATACTTAATTAAATGAAGTATTAATTGCGATGCTCTATTGCCTGATAATCGTAGATAATGAACATAAATGCAACTCAATTGTATTTTGAAGTCTAAATAAAAGTGATATGTTTTCTGAGAACTAAAAATTAAATTTTAGTGATGTTACTCTCCGAGCATATTGTTTTATATGTTGCACGATTACAGCCAAGCGTTGTATCTTGCATCAACACATTTCTTACAGACGTAATTTATTTATTGGTTCAATATTGTTTAAGATATAATTAGAATTCACATTTAGTGTTATTGATTCATTTTATATCAAATTGCTTTCTATAATGCTAGATTTCCGATTGACATCTAAAAAGCTGAAAAGAGTAGAATATCATTTGAAATTACATTACACCAAACATATTTTATACCAATGAGCTTTGTGTTCTTTTCTCCTCAGAATAAAATGCAGAGGTTATAAAAATATTTAATAGTATTTCTAACTACGTATCTCACGAAATTCATACTATATCTCGCAATAATATTAAAATTCTGCAATTAAACAATATCGATTTTACAGGAAAAGAATTTTTTTGCAGAGAAGTTTACTTGTTTGATATAGCACGACCTTAGTACACACCTGTAATGTCGCGTTCTCTACGTAGTAAAAGAGAAGCTGGACCTATCGAGACTTAAAAAAGCAGTGCCTAATGAAAGGGGCTGTGAATAAACGCAGCGGTTAGTCTATTCTTGGCGTGTACTCTTGAGTAAGGCTGTTGAAAGGGACCAAGGGTTTGAGGAATGAGAAAAGTAAAATGTAGTAAAGGGTATCTAACTGCACCAAACATGCGATTGGAACCAGGGCAGCGAGGGTAGTGCTGGAAACTGCGTCCTCGCCACACAGGTAGGGAGAAAAAGTAATGCACCGCCATTCTGACAGCTAAAAGAGGAGGACGTAAGTTAAAAAAGAAAAAAACATGTCTCCGCAAAAGTGTGAATTCCCAGTAAACATTAGGACTGAAATAAGGGAGTGAACATACAGCGCAAACCATTACGTCTCGTGGCTACATGTGCTAGTACACATCACACATATTGGGCACAAAGAAATGATTGCACACAGAAACGCACGGGTCTCACAGGGATTTAGATTCGGATCACTGGATTCAGAAACCAGTGTGCTAACCATTACACCATGGGACCAAAGCTGGTAAATTACGACCATATAAAAAAGCTGTATGAACAGTAATTCAAAAAAACACACTTTCTATGGGTATTTATCTCTTTGGAAAGTAGAAAAATGCATCAAATATGGTCTCACTAACATTTTTCTATATTGATCATCGTCTAACATAAGTCAAGGTACGAAAAAATTGTTACAAGAATCACTTCAGCTATTAGTTCACTTCATTGATTAATGAAAAATTCGTCTGGTGGAAACAACAAGTGGAATACTACTTAATAGTAAAATATTAGCACAAAAAATATTGTTCTTATCTCACATACTTGCAAAACCTATACCCGCTTCAAATATTGCAGTCATGCCAATGACCTGTTTAATATCCATTTGACGTAACTCAGTAAGGCTTCTATATATATTCCCACGAATGCATCGGCGTAGTGTTATACTTTCAAGGTCCTTTTCTTGCTGTCATTTTTTTCAGTATTGGTAGATTTCCATTACATACGTTAAGACAAATGACTTGGGCATCCTTCCATTACTGGCTTAGGTGAAGTCTCCTAGCAACATCTTTACAATACTAATGCAACAAAGTACAACAGTTCGCTCCCTGTCACTTCTCACAAAAGACAATGTTATTATTTTTCTTCTTATGTTAGTAAT
Organism: Laupala kohalensis; assembly: GCA_002313205.1. Taxonomy (NCBI): domain Eukaryota; kingdom Metazoa; phylum Arthropoda; class Insecta; order Orthoptera; family Trigonidiidae; genus Laupala; species Laupala kohalensis. The sequence continues at coordinate 1,865,933 of NNCF01126876.1, forward strand.
GAAAAGACTTCAGATATTGTAAAAAAGAGTTAGTTTTATATCTTGTTACCTTCCTTCCATCTACTAGCCTCTACACGAACCCATGAATCCAATTAACAGCGAACCTATGTAGCTATTTGTCAATCTTTTAGTAAATCTCCATTCTAAACATTGCACCGATAGTTTCGCTGGAGAGGAAATTAATTAAAAAATTCAAACGTTTCTTTTTCCTCATAAAAATTGCAGTTTGTATACACATGTAGCGGAGCTACATATCCTTGACCGGTATTAAATGTGTATTGGGCAGAAGAATTATTTATTAATAATAAACATTAGTAATTTATTAATAATAAACATTAGTAAGCAGAATTTTAGTGTACAACAATATCAAGTTCTCGAACATTCAGTGACAAAAGAACAAATATACAGTGCTACAATAGGACAATATAAATTTTAATAGAAACAGAAGAATAATTAACACCAACGAAGCCAATCAGAGATATTTGTAGAGAAAAAAGGCTATTAAAAAGACTTCTTCACCTTTAGTGCCAGCTTCTCGTAGGTATGGTCACGCCACTAACGAGCTCCGATCTCGTGTGACTTCTCACGATCGGATAGTGTTTTACTAGCATCAAATTCTTATATTAGTGTTTGATCAACGTTTTAAAGACGTTGCTAAATTATACAATTTATATTGAAATTATTATACATTATACAATCTAATTAACTCATCGTCGAGACAAATAATGTGGTCCAGCGGACAACAGATGTGCATGGAAGCGTTTACGAGCGCAAAAGCTACTTACTGTGAGTCAGTCATACACACTTGTTGAATTGTCGAATAATTTAATGTTTGAGTCGTAAGGATTGCTATTTTTACAAATATAATCATTCATAATATTATTGCTTGACAATCAACAGTTTAAATGCAAGTATGGTATAGTTTCTTACTTTCAAAAATCACATTGACATACGTCGACTGATTGGATATTAATGTATTTGTTTTTATTTGTAGTAATTTCATTTGTGTATATATCATGTGTTTTATTTCAGGCTATATATATATTCTAATGCACCCTTTATTAACAACAACGTGCATTAAGATAGTTATAAAGAAAAAAATAAGGATTCGGTACTTCTGATGTGATTATCACAATTTATTCTGCGATTTTCTTGGCATAATATATTTACATAAATGTACATGAACACATAAATTCGCTTCCAACACAATAAAATAGAAAAAATACCCTGCAATTTGTTACGCAATATTACATCTAGCTCATTTAATACGTCCGTGCATTTACATTTACAAATTATACAATAAATCTTTATCAAAAAAGTCAAAACAAGCACGATATGAGCATTACTTTGTTCTTCTTTAGCAGAGAAAATTTAATAGTTCTTTCAACACCTTCTTGATTCTTCTTTCTTCTCGGAAAACAAAATTTAATACAAGTGCGACAGACTCGATTCCAATGAGACTTTCTCTTTTACAAGATACTAGTTTCTCACTGAATTACAGAGGTATGCAAGTTCCTAATCATTGAAATCACTGCGTTTAAATGTTCGTCTCACAGAGACGTATACTCACACCCAGAAGGCGTCCTTCGAGATAGTGTACAAACTCAGCGTGCCAGAAACACACACCTGCTTCCCAGCGAAGTCTGCTCCTACTGCGACCTTGAACTAGCCGACTGCTCGCGATGCGGTTCTCCAATCGTTCGTTCGTCCTCATTCGAGTTCACGGCGAGTTATTACGGTCACCGACGTGCTACCGTTTCCGTGTTTAGTCTAATACGTATTTCGGAAACTTTTACAACGCATAAATGGCTTCACTTGGAGCCCTCAATCTTCCGTACGCGTTCAAACTTGCGTCTACCTCGGCTGTTCGTTAATGAATTCAATTGCGATACGGACCACAAAACACGATTCTTTCAAACTGCGTTCATACGTCCTTTCTTTTGATCCACGGATCGTCCTTTACAACGCTTCTCAAAATANAGCCCTCAAATAATCTTTCGTACGCATTCAAACTTGCGTCTATCTCGACCGTTCGTTAATAAATTCAATTGCGATACGGACCACAAAATATGATACTTTCAAACTGCGTTCTTACGTTCTTTCTTTTGATCCACTGATCGTCCTCTACAACGCTTCCCGAAATATTAAACTCAAATCGTACTCTCTGACGATTCGCGTAAGATCTAATAGCGACCGTTTCCTCAGACGAGCTACGTAATACGAGAACGAACCGTCCCCTCTGACCGGCCACGTAAGATTGCTGCCGAACCGTCCCCTCTGACGAGCCACGTAAGATTGAGAGCGATACCTGTCGCATTTCCTCCTTCTCAGCAATTCGCCCCACTCCAATTAAAATTTATGCACTGTGAATTCCGCCAATCAATTGTCTCTGACCAGTTTTTGCGTCGCTAGCTCCACAAGGTGTATTCACATTTTTCTAAACATCACAATCGGATTTCCAAAGTTTCTGTTAGCGTCTTATGCCTCACAGAACGCGCTCCTATTTGGCGCTCATTTAAATTAGTATCATATAGGGTTTTCGGCTATATTCGAACCATTATTCGTCACACATGTTTCAAAATAACCTCGTAAAATCCTCTAACGAATTCGGGTCGTTAGAATATATCTATATATAATATATCTATAATATATCTGTGTGTGTATATATATTCAAATTTTACTTAATTGAAGTTAATGGAAGTTACAATAAACATCACCTTAATACATAATTTCTATTGTATGTATTAAGGTGATATTTATTGTAACATCCATTAACTTCAATTAAGTAAAATTTGAATACTGACTTAACGTAAATCACAACTGTTGATGTAATAAAGATCATGTCCTAACATCTCAAACTGATTACAGTCGTTTCATTCAATACGCGCAGTTCATAAAAAGTACTTTATTATTTATTTTCGATGGTCTCAGTTACTACATAATAATTTACAGTATAGAAAGAACCAAGAAAATTATTCTTCTGATATTAGAACAAATTATGGAGTCAGCAATACTATCTACTTGATAACTTCTAATTAATTAACTGTAACAAAATCATAATTACTGCGCAAACTCAACAAAGGCCACGAAAACACTTATATCAACGTCCACACGTATTTAAAAATTCCAGCATCGTCAAGGCATCACTCAAGTAGCCGTCTTCAATATAACGTATGATTGTTTTCATTCAACTTTAATTTATATTAATTGTGCCAGTATAGAACTAATCATTTAGTAGAATGATATGTGCTAAACTTCTTCTATACTTATATTCTAGGAATAACAGTATTTTCGCATTCTTATAAAGACACATTTGTTGTACCAACCTTTTAACTATCCAAACGAAATGGCGCATAGAATTTCGTTCATAAAAGCATACACGAGAAGGTAACCAACCACAACACACCACACCACGGATGCTCATGTTCTTAACACACACGTTTAAAGCAATTGTGTCAACCATTACGCCTCGTGGCTTCATGTGCGAGTACACATCACACCTATTGGGCACAGAAAAGTGAATCCACACTTAGAAAAACACCCAGATCCCACCGAGATTTTAGCTCAGATCCCTGGATTTAGAGTTCAGAGTGCTAACCATTACACATGGAACCAGCGCTTGGAGAATACGGTAATATTGGCATCATGATGTAGAAGAAGGTGAGTCAACACACATACTCTTTTAATGGGTATTTATCTTTTTGGAAAGAAGAACAATGCATCAAATATTGCCTCACTAAAAATACTCTGTAATGATTATTGTTAGACAAATGTCAAGGTAAAAAATTGTTGCATGATTCACTTAAGCTCTAGATCACTTCATTGATTAATAAAATTTCGTCTGAGGAAAAAAAAGGAATATTACAAAATTGTATAAAATTTTCACACGAAGAATATTGTTCATATCTCAAATACTTGCAGAACTATAGTCGTGTCAAGCATCGCAGTCATGCCAATGTCCTGTTTACTATACATTCGATGTTTCATACTTAGCTCAGTAATGTTTCAATATATATTTCCACAAATACATCAGCACAGACTTATACTTTCTTGGTCCCTTTCTTGCGGTCATCATTTTCCGTATTGGTTGATTTCCATCACATGCGTTAAGACAGATGACATGTGCATTCTTCCATTACTTGCTTAAGGGAATTCATCTAGCAACATCTCTACAATACCACTACAACAAAGTACAACTGTTCGCTCCCTCCTTCTCACAAAAGACAATGTTTTCTAAACATTGCACGAATAGTATTACTCAAGAGAAATTTTATTTAAAAAATTCAAACGTTTCTTTTTTCTTTTTATAAAAGTTTGTATACACATTACTCCGCCATCAACGTCCACACGTATTTAAAAATTCCAGCATCGTTAAGGCATCACTTAAGCAGCCTTCTTCAATACAACATATGCTTGTTTTTATTCCACTTTAATTTATATTAATTGTGCGAGCATGGAACAAATAATTTAGTAGAATGTTATGAACTAAACTTCTTTTATCCTTGTACTCTAGGAATAATAGTATTTTTCATTCTTATAAAGACCATTTGTTGTACTAACCATAAAACTATCTAAACGATATGACGCATAGAATCTCGTTCATAGAAGCATACACGAGAAGATAACCACCTCAAACCACTTCACGGATTGTTCATAATCTTAAGACGGAACCCACAGCGTCAACCATTACGCCTCTTGGCTTCATGTGCGAGTACACATCTCACCTATTTGGCACAGAAATGTGACTGCACACTTAGAAAAACGCCGAGATTCCACCATGATTTCAACTCGGATCGCTGGTTTCTATGTCCAGTGCTAACACCATTACACCACGGGACCAGCGCTTGTAGACTACGGCAATATTAGCATCATGATGTATGAAAGGTGATTCAACATACACACTGTCTTAATGGGTATTTATCTCTTCGGAAGATGGGAAAGAGCATCAAATATTGTTTCACTAACAAATATTTATATTGATTATTGTTTGACAAATGACCGGATATTTAAAAAATAATGGTTAGATGATTCACTTAACCTTTTAATTCACTTCATCGATTGATGAAAAATTCGTCTGGTGGAAACAAACAAGTGGAATACTACGAAATTGTTTAATATTTTCACACGAAGAATATTATTCATACCTCACATATTTGCAGAAAATATATTAGCTTCAAGCATCGCAGTCATGGCATTGTCCTGTTTAATATACATTCCATGTTTCATACTTAGCTCAGAACGGCTTCAATATATATTTCCATGAATGCATTGGTGTAGTGTTATACTTTCTTGGTCCCTTTCTTGCTGTCATTTTTTTCAGTATTGGTAGATTTCCATCACATGCGTTACGACAGATGACATGGGCAGTCTTTCATTACCGGCTTCAGGGGAAGTCTCCTAGCAACCTCTCATCAATACTACTGCAACAAAGTACATTAGTTCGTTTCCTGCCCCTTCTCACAAAATACAATGTTATCTTTTTTCTTTTTATGTTAATGATGAGAAGACTTCAGATATTGTGAAAATGAGTTAGTTTTTTATCTTTTTATCTTCTCGCGATTTAGTTTTGCAAACTATTATGTCGGAGGCGGTAAATTTTGATCGAACCTTTGTCAGAAATCTAACGTGTTTTCGAAGGAAGATATTGTATAAACTTAGAAATGTTATTTATTTTTTTTCTCATAATACAATTTTGATGTTGTAAGTTTGTTGGTTGTAGAAGTTTAGTGTTTTGTGGAAAAAGTTTTTTCTTGGTTTTTATATTCTGAAGGTTTTTTTGTCATGTTTCTTTTTCGGTAAATTTTTAATGTTTTGGAAATTTTTATTATTTTAATATATTTTTGTGTATATTATGTTTTAATACGAAATTAATTGGTGGTTTTGTAGCAAATATTTTTTATACAAACAATGAATTATTTTATATGGTTATTTTAGTGTTTTTGCATTTGTATGATGTAGCAGGTAGTATTCTAATCACTATGTATGTGTTGTGTTTGGTTTTGTCTTTTGCTTTTGAGTATTTTATATTTAATTCTCTCTTTTTTTGGTTATAATAATTTAATTTGTTTTATCACTGTTCACGTGTTTTAGATTTTTTTATCATTTTATGTTTTTTTATTATATTTTAAACTATTTATAAAATTATTAAACCCTCTGTGGATAGATTTTGATAGTGAGTGATTAAGTTTTTAAAGGATTTGTAGTTTTATACTGGTTATTCTTTTTAATTTTGTCTATTGCAATGACTTTTCAATAGTTGTTTGTAAGAGATGATTTCTTTAACAAATATTACATTTTTACATTTTTTTATTAGTTTGAGTCATGAGAAATGTGGTAATGATATCTTTACCATAGGATATCTTTTTGGTCCATCAAACTGAATTAGTATACTAAGATTGTACTAACTGAATATATGTGCATAATTTTTTGTTTTGGGTTTATATAAATCTTACTGTCCTCAGCACAAAATAGTTGGAGAAGGAGAGTTTTATGTTCTTTATTCATTGTATACTTGTTTTGTTGTCCTATTTGGTGATATTCAATTTAAATGCTGAATGTTATTTCCTTATGTAAGTGGTTTGGTAAGTTGAATTTTTAGCTTTACAAATTCAACAATCTTAGTTTTCATGCTTTATCCTATTATCCTGTAACAGTGATTGTTTACATTAATGTACTAAACAGTGTATTTGTGTGTGTCATACTTTATTTTAATGTGTTTTTTTCCAACATCTATTATAAAACAAAATCTGAGATATCTGTGTCATCATTTTTCACCATTTCTCTGGAATAAGATGTTTTACTTCCAAAATAACATTCAGAATTTAATGGACTACTGACTGCAGAGATTGATTTGCAATTAGAAAATGAAGCTTTGCTCTCATTTGACTTTAAATCATCTAATATCTTTATTCATGAAATAAATAAATTCTTACTAATCAGCTTCCTAGACAGTGAGCTGATTCATGATGCTATTTTGATGTTCCTTATTTCTCATGAAGTGGAGTTTTCTGCAAATACATTGACCAATGTTGATTATGTATAAAATAAATGGAAACTTGATAAATCATATGACAAAATACTTTTCATGAATCTAAATATTTTAACATAATGTCTTTAAAAATTCTTGAATGTACAATTTTTTTTGAAAATGCACGACATCTGTCCACTTTTTTAATACACAGTGAATTTGACTAAACTAAAGTCTTCTTGAATATCTATTTCATATTTAAAGTATCTGATGATAATATCTCTTTCTGGTGGAAATTCACTAGTGAGTGAATTGTGTGTTGGGATTCTTAGGTCCCTGAAATTCAGTGACGTCTAGAACAGAATATAAGGTTCTAGATTGGGTGGGGTTACATCATCAAGTTGAATTGAACCAATTATCCTTCATCCTATGAATTTTTATGGCTTCAACCTAAGGGGACATTTCACATTTCCTAATTTTAGTGTTTTAGATTTTTTAATATTTCAGGATTGCTCCAGAGTGTAATTTTTATATTTAATTTTATAATAGTATAATTTTTGTTCTAATTTTTAAAATAATTTTTATTATGTTACTCAGGCCTCAACTTTCTGTCACAGGTGTTTTGCTTTCTTTCAGCAATAACAGCGATGCAGATTATTTTGTGATTATGGCAGAGAATGAGAAAAGTATCTCAAGCATTTTCACCTCGCAGTGGCATTTGTTGAAAAAGTAATTCATAGTATACGAAATGTTCATTTGAAAATTCGTGAATATAAAACAATAATTGAAGATTTTGATACTGTAGCTGAAGAGGCAATGTGGATAGTTTTATTTCCATCAATTTCTCTTGTTTTCCCTACATGGATGTTTTTCCTTCCTTATTTATTGTTTTGTGATCAATAATGGTGTTTTTATTTTGAGAGTAACTATATGTTTTAATTATTAGCACTGAAATTGTAAGTGAAAATAATTTTCAAAAACTTCCCAAACACCTTCGTGATATTTATATGAACCGTTCATTTAAAACCGACTATTAGAGACATGGGAAAAAATGATACGTGGCTAAATGTGAATAGTTAACAAATAGTTTTCTACAATTTTCATACAAAAGCTGAATAGTTGAGTAAAACTGAAGCATCCAAATGCAACAAATTTGTAAAATAATTTCTGCGTGTTACATGTACTGGTCGAAGCGACACGCTACACTAGGCGTGTTTTAAACAATTAATAAAATTGTTTAAACACCACTTTAAACAATTAATAAAATTTGTACAGGCTAAACAAAGCAATATTTGTATAAGCAATACAGCGCAACCGCATTGTCGACAGCACAACTCACGACTAGCCTCCTATGTTGTTAACACGTTGTGAGAAGATTGTAGACGACATCTTTCTTTACGGGACCTTTACTTCCTCCACAGAGAAAGGGACGGTCATGAGACGTTAGATATTTGTCTTCTCTACATGCTTTATGTCATCTACAGATCGCATGCGTATTTCTATTCATTTGCGGAATACCGTTTTCCTTCATTCCGTACAATGTGTATTCTCCATATACGTTGTAAACAATTTGTTATTTCGCTGATAGATCCTTTTTTATAGGTACTCGGATTAAAAAGACGACCTCTTAAAGGCAACTGTTTTGATGAATATATCCTTAAAAAATCTCTCGATTCAGTTTTTATTTTAAAACTTTCATATTTTTGTGTAGTTTGTTCATTATGTCTGCATAAAAAAATTATTTTCATGAATTATTTGATTTGTGTGTTTATAAAAGTCTGATTTGGTCAAGAAATCCTTATCCTTTAATATTTATTTGCCACTTTAAACAATTAATAAATTTGGTCATGATTGAATATTGTTAATTATCTATTTGATGAGTTGATGTATATTATTTAAAGATTATATTTACAAAATTTGTATTGATTTTCAAACAGAAATACTTCTCAGACCCCTCCCTGGTTAGCACCCCTCTTCATTAGAGTCAACATCCATCACTCATACCAGGTACCAGCCTTCTCAAATTCCTACCCCCCCCCAAAAAAAACGCATTTAGTTAATAATAAATCAAATAAAGAAAATATACAAATAATATGAATAATAAAATAAATAATACAATAATAAAATACCATACAATTAAGAATATATTAAATGAGATTAAAATATATAATTATATGATAAATTATTATTTTCATCGAAAAAAAATGAGCAATATGGCAGAAAAGGGAGTTCTAATTTTAACAATTTTGAAGAATCACATTCAGAGTTCATATCTATTGAGACAAATATGCCCTGTATTCAAATTTCAAGATCATATCTTACATTTTATAGGATTATTTCACACAACAAACACCTCAGCCACATGTTCTCTTCTTCGCGTGAAGGAAGTTAAGCGTGTAAGAGTCTTCTGTTATGACAGGAAATGTTCATGAACAACATCTATATTAAAGAAATAACAAGAAACACAATAAATATAACTTATATTTTACTAATTATAGAATCCTTGACTGATAAGTACAAGTTAAATAAAAGCCTGTAAAAATGAACTCGGGATTGATATTTTTCTACCAATCCGAACATAAAAACACTATAAAATGTGTAATTGCCATTTACCTCATGCCTCTTATACGAAAATAACATTTCATCCGTACTAAATCAAAAAAGAAATTGGCTTCGGGTACAAAAAGTTTTATTCTTATTGAGAGGACAAAACTAGTTTTTGACGATTCTCTTTGCCAGAACTAGTATTGAACGTTTTGAAAACGCTTAAAACTAGTTCTGGCAAAAACGCATCTGCCAAAACTAGTTTTGGTCGTTTTTTCGTCCAATGGCCGAATTTGGACTTTGTCCGTTAGATACAAACTTACACCTTCCTTTATTTCACTTAATAGTCGAATACACGACTCGGAAAAATATATTCATATTCTTTCAGCATTAAAAAACGGCGTTGAATATATTGTCTTTATGTAGCCGCTAAAAGAATAAGAGAAAAATGCCACTTGGAGTTTTTCCAAATTCTGGAAATTAATAATACAAGTCTCACAATATATATTTTAAACACTAAAACTAAGATTCGTTAATCAAAAAGTCAAGTCGACTTTTAGATACTCGATGAATATTCGTCAACCTGATTATATAGCATGCTTACCGTATAAGTTAGTCAAAAACGAATTGGAAACTATGACTTGAAACAATGTGGCAATGAATATATTTTTGTTTGGTTTCATTTTAGTGATGACAAGTCTCAGTAACCTAATGTGTAAGTGTAACAGACAAATTATTTTACTGCGTCTATACCAAACTTTCAAGCAAAATACCGCTAATGTGGATGTGATGCATACTAATTGTACTTTACGTACAGAAAATTTCGTACGTAAAGTACAATCGTTGGAGCTTTTTTTAGAAACATTGAAAAGAGTGCTTTGACCTTCATGTGAAGTACCCTTTTTTTTCAAGAAAAAAGAAATTAAGCACGTGCATCAACAAGTAAATTCTACCGAAATACGAAATGCGAATTAAATTGATTCACTCGTTTACTCAGAATTGCTGCGCAGAGACTGACAGGCGGACGGACGTTACGTGAAAAACCACTTTTTCAGAATCAGGGATCGCCAAAACGGATATTTCCGCCGAAATCTCGCTTTCGAATTTCTTTACGATTACAATACTTTCTATATACGTATATGAGAAAGTAAAAAAAAAGAAAACTCTCAGTTACTTTTAACTGGGTGTGGATTTAGTAACAATACAATTAATACGCATTAATCGTATAATCAGAATATGTGTGGCTTAACTTGGCTTATAATTAATAATCAGTACATTAGGAACAATAATATAGTTCCAAAATAATGATTTATTTATGATAAAATAATTTTAAATTAATTTAAAAGCTTCAATTAAAATAATAAATTTATAATAATAATAATAATAACAAATTTATTGTCAAAAACAGTACAAACTGCGTATGACCACGTGGAGGACAATAAACTAATTTACTCTCCGGAAGCAAGCAAGGGACCATCCCATCAATTCCGATCAAGGGCCCTAAGACAGAGGCGGATTCAAAAAAATTCAGCATACGTTCCTAGATAAGATAAAAAGTTAGCTGCGAGTTATTAAACTAATATAATGTCAATATGTTTGTAATTTTACGCAAAAAATTACATGTACAAGTTATTATCGAACTATAGATTATTCTGAGTATAGTGTTCAAAAATCATAAGAGTTGAAAAAACACTAAATTCACGATTTATTGTTACAATAAACACGTCCCTAAACAAAGCCTAGAGAACCTGTATAAGAAATCCGCCTCCACCCGAAGGAAAAACGGAGAAAAACCCGGGCCAGGATGGGGCTGCAGAATTTATGTACACAACCGTGCCAAAGTTGAGTACACATAAAACTAAATTAATATGAGCCATACGGCAACACAACCATTACACTATAATGCAAGAAAATAGTTATACGTTATTTAAAAAAGTACTACAGCAATGGCGTAATAAAGTACAAGACGGATTTAACTTTTATTAAAATCAATAAATTCTTTTACAGTGTAGAAGCACTGGTGCAGGAGGTAGTTTTTAACCGCGGATTTGAAGATATTCAATTTCATAATATCTTTTATATTCTTGGGCAGGGAATTATATAGAACGATTCCCGAATGGTATGGTCCCTTTTGGCAAAGAGTGGTTGACACTCTAGGGCGATGAATATTACTACTATTGCGTGTATAGTGTTCGTGAACGAGACTGTTTCGTATAAAGAAAGGGTGGCACTTCAGTAATTCGGTCTTAACAAACACGACTGTTTCATAAATATAAATGCAGGGAAGTGTTAAGATATTTAATTCCTTGAATAAAGGTTTACAAGAGTTTCGGGGGTGAGATTTACAAATTATCCGAACTATCCTCTTCTGAATTCTGAAAGTTTGAATACTCTGACCGGAATTACCCCAGAAGGTAATGCCGTAACGTAAATGGGAGTAAACGTTTGCAAAATAAACGCAACGGGAAATACGTGAACTAACTGCATTAACAAAGATTCGGAATGAGTGACAAAATTTGCTTAATTGGGAATTAAGATTGTCAACGTGACAATTCCATTTGAGGTTGTCTTGAATATGGAGACCTAAGAATGTTGTATTCGTAACAGTTTTTAATTGTGTTCCGTTTAAAGAAAGAGAAACCTGGGGTAAAGATTTTGTGATACTATTGTGAAATGACATAGACACTGTTTTGTCAGTGTTTACAATGAGACGATTTGCATGGAACCAAGTCGAAAGGTGGTTAGACAAAACGTTTTGAGCATTGGCGTGTTTACATAGTAAATTAGTGTCAGCAAAGAGAACTATTTTGCAATCTGATGTGGATGATGACATGTCGTTCACATACAATAAAAAGAGTATAGGGCCGAGAATTGAACCTTGGGGCCGGTCAAGAGATGTGGTAACATCGTTTAAGAAGGAAAATATGGCGCTTGTAGTGGAAAAGGATTTCCTAAAACCGTGTTGATCGTCAGAGAGAATGTTATATTTTGATAAAAAATCTAGAAGACGCTTATAGAACAATTTTTCTAGGATTTTTGAGAAAGTGGGTAGTAGAGATATTGGTCGGTAATTTCCAATATTAAGTTTGTTTCCTTTCTTGTGTAAAGGTTTCACTTTAGCTCTCTTAAATATATTGGGAAACACCCCTTCCGATAAAGAACTATTAAAAATATTTACGAGTGGATTTAATATAGCGTGGGACGAAGATTTAACAATAAACTCAGGTATATCATCTATGCCTCGTGAAAATTTGTTTTTTAAGGAGCTGATGATTCCCATGACTTCACTGGCGTTAGTTTCGGAAGTGAACATAGAATTGGGTATGTGGGTGGATTTAATTTGAGGACATTGATTTGGATATACTGAGGTCGTTATTTTACCAATTTCTGAGAAGTAAGAATTAAACAACTTGCGTAGTCCTGAGGATTTGATACGATTTTGCCATCGTTTTGTAAAGAAACATTTTCTTCGCGGTTTTCAGAAGTTGACGTGTAATTGTTAACGATATTACACATGGCTTTTATCCGGTTATTCGATGTTATACCTTTTCCTTTAGTAAATATTGTTCTCCAAATGTATAATGTTGTAAATCTAGATGCTATATGAAAAAATATTTCTTGAAAATATAGTTTGGATACATATTAGACCCGTTTCCTACTCAATATTTTTATTAAAAGAAAGTTTTAATACTTGGGGTATAATTACGAACTCGTGAATTTCTTTTAGTATCATTTTTTCTTTAAATATAAATTATTTGCTTTTAAATTCAATATAAATTTTTTTTGCACATGTTTATTGAAATTATGAAGAACTTTTCTAAATTCCTCACAAAATACATTATTGAACACTTTCATTTACACATGAAGAAACTAAAATATCGAAACTTAAAGAGAGCATGCATAGAAATTATTTTATAGAAACTTTGTCGCCTCGTCGGCAACTTTGCTAAGATGAACTTTGGCCTGCCACGTAGCCATGTATGTTGTAATGCTACGTTGCCGAATTAACAATTGCTCAGCGTATGTTTTAAGATTTTTCCTAAGCAATGTGAGAGCATGAATTAAGGTTTCGTTCATTACAGCTCCCAAACAGATATTACGAGCTGAATTGTGGTATAAACCATTTTCAAAAATCAGTTCACACTAGGAATCGAACCAAAATGTTTGTGGTGACAGAACAATAATAGTAGTGGTTTAGTGTTCTCAGCCAATTACACTCTTGCTGCAGGAGGTATAATGTCTTTTGAAAAATTCGAACAAATAAATAGCCACTCAAGCCTGCCTGTTTTAGTCGGTTTGACAATGAATGACGTTCCTTTTTT
>NNCF01126876.1:1880160-1918307 GCA_002313205.1 Laupala kohalensis
TTTAATTTCAAAGTATAATTTCACTTTGTTATTACAAATATTACAAAGTTCTGGTATCAAATAAAATAATTTTAATTGTAATTGCACTCTCAACTCAATTAATTATATTATTTATAAATCTATTAAATCATAAATCCCGCGGTGTTGCAAGGGGCAATTCAAGAAAAAACGAATGTCATTCATTGTCAAACCTTTTATGTTATCAGTAGTGTACAAGTCCACCGCGCTATGAAACTTTCGCAGGATCTCGTTACGAACAGGAAAACAAAGGTTTCCTGTACCGAATGTCATTACAACCGGAAAAAGTTGTTTTTCTGTACCAGAATAGTAATGGCGCACGCTCAAAACATTTGTGATTGTATTCTTAATGAGGGCAGAAAGAAGAATCAGCAGTAATGATGGCTTTCTAAATTTAATTAATGTTTTTGCTGAAATTAACTGGTAATAATACCAGAAATTCTTTTTTTTAAATTCATGTCAATGTTGTGTGTGATAACGTGATTTTGGGGGGTTTGTGCATGGTAGTGTTAATTAGAAATGTATCAGTGATAATTGAGTCAATTTTATTTTTGTAACATGCGTTCTCCTTTAACAAGGAATCCTGTCTGTTGTTTCCACTTAATTAAAAATAATACGAATCCATTTTGTTTTTTATTGAGGCAAGAGCTAGCTAGGGCAAATAATAATCAGGTGAATATTAACCACTACTCCATTCACCCCTCCCCTCTTAGTTTCGTTACTCCATCTCCACTTCTGGTGGAGTGTGTTCAAAATGCCATACATGTTATGTAAGTGTCCGCTTTTATGTGGACGGTTTATCTAGGAAGAAGTGGTTCATAGGCGGGGCGTCGCGCCTTCAGCACGGGTAGCTTGGCCCGTCGGCTGCCCAACCACACGCGCCGAGCGGAGACACGTTGGTTAGCGGGCGGCGCAACGACGAGGGACGGAGGGAGAAGGTGCTATAGAATGCAAGTACTCGGGTACCCAACTTATTTAATGTAATAAATAAGTTATAACTAACAATATGCAGTCTAATATAATCTGCGAGTTATTGGTGTATGTGGATTTTGAGCTTGCTTCTACCGTACTCATGTGTATAATGCAGACTATCAGTAGACTTACTTTTATCCCACGTGTATAAAATGCAGAGTGTCAGCTTTCTTTTACTTGCTTGGCGGTTCTCTAGAATCAAACCCCGAACATAGAGACTAATAGACTAATACTCCTAATCAAACGAAGTCTGGGAACAATGCTGGAGTCGTCATAATGAGACCATGGGAGGGAGGTCAAGGTTCCGTGGTGCCCGCACATACGGAGTTCCGCAGCCCAGGCCACCCCGGGACGGCAGCTTCTCAGCATCAGAGAGAGCTTTTGGGCCAGATCCCTTGCTTTTATGTTACCGACCGAGGTCACCCTACCGATCAACTCCGCATCATTCGTCGACACGGAAGACTAACAAACAAGAAGAGTTGCATGAAAGCAACCTTCACTGTCTGCTACATCAGCCAGGACGTCGCCTTGCTACATAATTTTACATCACTGCCAGGTGTCATAATAATAATTTACTTGGAAGTGCCAGGTTTTTTAGTCAAATCTAAATTGGCTCTTACAATTATTCTTATCACACCATAACTTCCGGTGATGAGGTTATCAGTGTTCTCATAACACCATAAGTCTCCTATTATTTATCTTGTTTATTCTTTGTTCTTGAGTGTCCATGACGAGAGACGTTGCAAGTATTGCACCAGTGCCCTAGACACGATAAAGTACAGAAGGTGTTTAATCATTTTGCAGTGTATATAGAATCAATTGCAGTTCACCCAAAGTTGCATTTTATAATTGTTTTTAAATCTAACACAAAATACTTTTGAGTATATAAATTGGATGCAGGATATATGCACATAACTAGCGATTGGAAGATAATGTAATTCAATTGATAGTGTCAATCACAAAAATCGTTAGGTTGCTCATTAAGACACAACATAAATCTCCCTGCCAAAACTAAATAATTAATGCTCCCATTGTGTGTAGAATCTGTGGAAATAATTATGTGTTTTCGATAGTTAATACATGTACTCGTATGTTTTTTTATTATTTTGTAACATGGCTGTGTTTCTTTCCAAAGGAGGGATTGTTTTGTAGTGCCATATAGGAGTGAGTATGGAGACCTTAGAATCCTTAAGGCTAATTATTAGAATTTCTTAATTATATATATTTGTTAAGATTTGATAATATGATTCTCTGGAAATTACTGCCAAAAGAGAAATCTCACTGATATTTGCGGGGCAGAGGAACGGGCGGAGGGAGTCAACTAGTCCCTCAGGCATGAACACGTAGCAACAATCAAGTTATTTATTACTAAAAATATTAAATCCAACTCAAATTTAATTCTTGCACCGAACCATAGATTTTCCTCGTGATCTTCCTCTCGAGGACGTTTATGTTACAATGGGTATTAGGATTGCTTTGTAAAGTTTAAGTTTTTTACTTTTTGAAAGCAGCTTACTTTTGAATAGTTCTATATTAGCATAGTTAGCTCTATTATCTGTAGCTTTTCTCTCGGAAATCTCTTCTTCGATGGAACTATTTTGATTTCAAATTGAACCCAAAAATTTAAAGGAATTGACTGTTTGGTACTTGTCATTAACAAATGTTTCTAATTGTGAGATTATTTAATCAGTTTTACATGTCATGTATTTGGTTTTTCTTCTAATACGTTTTTGGTCCGTGCTGTCAGTAAAACATCGTCTGTAACACACATTGTTTTAATCCGGTTCTTATATTTCCTTTAATGTCTATGTACTTATTGAAGGAAATATTGAATAATGTTGCAGGCATAGGGCCTGCTTGTTTAACTCCGTATTCCATTGAGAATTCGTCACTCATTTTGTTATTAATCTTGACTTTGACCTTGATATTAGATAGTTAGTTGTATCAATTTACTCAATTTTGCTGGTATTTGTATTTCACGTGGATTTCTTAGAACTGAATCGATGGGTAATCAATAAACGTATTGTGTAATTCGGTTCCCTATTCATTACATTATACATAGATCTGTCGCATTACAAATATGTTGTCAATTGTCGATCTATTCTTACGAAATCCTGCTTGATTTTCACTGAGATTTTTTCGACTAATATTGTCTCTTATTCACAAGAGCAGCAAAGATTTTGTAGGTGATGTTTAAGAACGCTATAGGCCTGTGATTTTCACAATCAAAATATATCACCTTTTTTATAAACTGGGAAGATTGTACTCTCATTCCATTGAGATGGTAACTTTTCTTGATGCCATATTTTAAGTATCAATTTGTGTATGGTCTTTTTGGGAGTTCTCCATCCATATTTCATTAACTCGGTATGAATGTTGTCAATTCCAGCTCCTTTATTCCGCGATAAGTTGTTAATTATGTAGCATATCTCATTAAATGAGGGATCGGCGGTTTCATTTCCTATTTCGATCTATTGATCATGTGCATCTTGATTGCCTATTTGTGCCACTTCTGGCAGCTCTGGGGGATTAAATATTTTGACAAAGAAAGATCTCAATCTTGTTAGTTTTGCACTTTCCATGTTTCCATGTTCATCTTTTCAGATGTTTGTTTCCGCTGTTTATTCTCTGATGCATCTCAAGCTCCTCAAAGAATTTCCTTCATATATTATTCTTGAGATTATCTTCCATGATGATAATTTTGCTATTGATTCAGTCCTCTTTTTTTCTCTGATTTATAATTATCATCAGTGCATCTAGTTTTAAATTGAAGGGTTTTCGTTCTCTCATTATTCTTCTTGGTGATAACTTCTTTGCCTTCGCTATCCCACCATTCAATTTTCTTTTTGCTTATGACAATCTCAGCTACTTTGGTTATTATTTTCGCAAGATTTTCCCAATCCTCCTCTATTTCTCCTATTTTGTTATTATAAGTCCTTCATCGTTATTTTATTTTATTTCAAGATTTTTAAATCTTTTAGTTGATCCAGATTGCATCTTCCATTATTTTCCCCTTCATTCTACATATCTTAGGGAGATTTGTTCCAGGATAATTTTAAGAAGAAAGTGATCGGGGTCTATGTTGGGTCCTCTGAGAGATCTTACGTTTTCTATTAGTTCCTTCTTCGCTCTATTAATAATGACATGATCTATTTAATTTATTGTTGTCAAGTCTAGCGAGATCCAGGTACCTTTGTGAATTACTGTATGCTGGAATTGTGTGTTAGCTATTATGAAGTCATTACTTTGCACAAAACCACATAGTGGTTCTCCATTTTCATTAGTGGTATTATGTATTGTATATTTTCCTGTACGTATGTGAAGGCGGCAAACCCACTTTGTTATAAAATGAAATAAACTATAATTTTGTGCTAATTATGAGCTAATTTTGTCCGCTAATGAATAATTTTGTGCTCACCCGGAAACCAGAAAAAATCGGTAACAAAAATGGGGGTTCTGGCGAAACGTTTACCTAGCACCCCCACCAATTAGAAAATGTCAACGTTATAATTTTATGCTAATTAAGTGCTCATTGCGTGCGCAATATGTATATATATATATATATACACACACTCCGTCCCTTTTCGGAAAGCTGGAAAAATTGGAGTCGGCACAACATTTGCACCCGGGCACTGCTTAACTTATCTACCTCCACAGTGGTGAGTCCTACTGATGTGTAGGTCGTAGTCCGCACGCTTACAAAACGTCGCCGCTGTCTACGTGTGGCCCTCCTTCACTTATTATTCTGAAGTATACGAGTTTTTTCACTAGACTCAGAACGGCATATTTATAATCCCTCACCGTAGTAAAAGTTTACCTGTGAACATAAATAACTCTAAATTTAAGATTAATTATTACAATAGACCGCCGTCACTGAAGATCTACCCAACGAAAAACCAGAGAAAAAGGAAAACCAGATGAAAACATAAGTGTTTCACCGCGTAAGTTGAGAAGAACTTGGCAAACGTCTGTTGTGTTTTTATGTAATTAACATGGATACTTTTGTTGTCATTACGAATAATTCCGATACCACAGAGAAATTCTACTTTTTGATGTGTGTGTTTTTGTTTTGTTTTGTTTTTTTGCAGTTAGTATATGAACCCTTCTTTACTTCTTTGTGTAACGGGATTGATAGTTTCTGGAAATGGTATCGTCAAAATAATATAAGAACATGGCTTAAGACTAAACTAATGAGTTCTGCACATTCAGCATGACGAAGCTCCTTCTCATCAACCGGAGTTGCAATATCACACCAACTTTCCCCAGTAAGAAGACATGTGCAATCAATATCCTTCAATCTCTTACGAATTAAGTTTTTTACTTGCACTTCATAGGCAATTGCGTATCAGAGATTAAGGATACTACAATTCCTCAATTATGTACAAATGCTTGTATAATCTTACCAGAGTGCTGACTAGGATTCGTAATAAGGAATAGGTCTCAACAAAACTATAATTTTTCTACTTAAGGTTGGACTAGCACAAGTTGGTCAAATCACTGAGATGTATAATTGTTTTCTTTATTTTTATTCTAATTGTTATAAAACACAACAATATGAATAATAATGATGAAGAAACATTATTTCATTTCTATCTATCAGTTAGAAACAGTTTTCAACAATTCTCTTGACTCGTTTGAAGTGTACTAGAGCATGTAAAACACATGGCATATTGAGATTTATGTATCTCACCTAGGAAAAAGTGAAATATCTTTCTCAGGTGTCCGGTGACCTGTTGACGAAAGTGATATAAAAAGTACTACGCAAATTTACTAGAAATCAAAATAAACTATTACCTCTTTCGTGATGTAAAAATGGTCTTATTTTGTAAATAAGTGTTTTCTCCATAAGACGCAATGTATGTAACCATCAATTGAAGGGTTGAGTGGATGAGGGACTCTTTTTTTCAAATTGAGTTATTGTCAGGTATAAAAAAGGTATGAGTTGGCCTGTTTTTTTGGTACTTGAAACAACTCTCCAGGAGCCTTATTCAGCTACATGCAAGTGTAACAAAGAGTATTTCTGATGGAAGAAGGATATTGTGACAAAAATTACCACATACCTCATCCTTCCTGCAGTCGTTTAATTTTACTAAATATATCTCTAGTGGATAAATGAGGTATGTAATGTAAAATACCATATACCTCCTCCTTATAAACCATATACTTAAAGTGGTATGTACAATATATATTTTATTTTTTAAACTATTATTAAAATAAAAAATTCATACTGAATATTACTTTTGCCATTTATGGGAATAGTATATTTAAGTAAGAACTTAATAAAATAATAACAAAAAAAGTACGGCAACGACAACTTTAGGGCTAAATATCTCAAAACACACTTGCTCTTACATACCACCATCATCCACTCACCCCTTCAAATATAACTGCTATTATTTNTCTGCAATTATTTCATTTAAATGACCGACGAGGAATGTTCTTCAAGTTGAAATTACAATAAGTATATGTTACTCTGTTTATTTATGCCGATTTAAGGTATTCGGTATAATCAGTGTACTTAGTGATTTAATTCTACGTACGTCAGCTCTACCTTTAATAGAATGTTTTAAACACATTTATACTAGCTGAGTACCAACGACATCACTCGCTTCAGATGTAGTATTTTGGGCGTATAAATTCGTTCTTGAATCGCCATTGATATCTATTGGAAATATACACTTAATAAAACGACATTGAAACAAATATCGCGGCGCTCGTGAAATAGACGATGGAAATTCATCCAGTCTTTAAATAATTTTTTTTTAACCAATCCCTTCGTACAATATTGAATAAAACATTGAATTTGCACCTAAAATCTACGAAAACGAGAGAAAATGATGTGAGAAAAGTTGGCCATATATCTTGTGTACCAGTGAAACAGGAAATGATGAAAAATTCATCTGAAACAGAAACCGTGCCTTTACTGAATGATTGTATGTCACTGAACAAATAGTACGAAGGAGAACGCTAATTTTTACTGAAAACACAATTTAAGAGAGAAGAGTGAATCATATTCTTGTATCATTCGCATTTTATTTCACTGAGTCATCTCATCTGTCTATGTCAGCGAAAAAGAACATTCTTTTAACTTTTTGATTTATCGACGTGGAAGTATGGTCACAGAGAGGACATTAATCTGATATTTCTGTTGATGAAATAGGTTCATACGAGTAGTTTTCAAAATGATGTATAAATATTTTGTTAAGAGAGTTTGTGTAGTAATATTTTGTTACCTATTCATAACATTTTATACAGCAACTAAAAATTATTTAAGCGGGTTCAAACCCGGTCCGATCCAAGTAGAATTCGAAGTAGTAGATGAAGCGTTGTTCGCGGCAGGTTTTCTCGCGGTTCTCCCGTTTCCCCTGNGGATGAAGCGGTGTTCGCGGCAGGTTTTCTCGCGGTTCTCCCGTTTCCCCTGCATACCATTCCACCACAACATTCACTCATCATCATTCACCCCATGTCATTCATTAATCACCCGCTTCGGGGAGGTGCGACAGGAAGGGCATCCGTTACCCTAGAAATTCCCCAGCCAAATAAAAGTAAGAGGTGTCATATCATCCCCATCTCCGACCCCTAAGGATTAGCGAAAAGGAGTTAAGGAAAAGAGAAGAGTTTAAAATTCGTATTTCGTAGTTTAGAAAAAATCTCACATGATATTATTTTAAGTGACAGTAAAAGTCACACAAAACTGCTTGGGTGATGTGTTTGTTAATGTTGGTGAAATTAATATTTCAGAAATGTGATTCATAATGAATGGTGAGTAATAAAGGGTTTATAATGACATCAGTTATTTCAGAATATATCGTGGTAGATAGGCGTGTAGAGTGTTCCAGCTACATCTTCAGAATACTTTACCAGAGAAACTTGCGGAAAATCTCGAGTAAAAAATACATTGTGTTGTCCATTCTGATTAGAATGGCACTCAAAATAGTGAGAGAGTAACGCGTGATTCATGAATCGCACCTTTTGAGAAACAATGACGTAAGTGTATTTTTTCTGGAAATGACTAGCAATACCACAAATATCTCATTATCATCTCCCTTTCGTGGAGGTGGCATTTTATAGCATTGCCCCACATGATGCACTTTCTTGGTGCCATGTCAGTTGTGCGCAATTATTATAAGTGGACCTACATTGACCCCAATGTATAATGTCCCATATGATCATTTAATTTATCACTGTATCAACGACTTTGAGTGATCAGCAAGAGGAACTTGAAATGAGTGTTCTTGTTAATGAATTTGCACTTGAGTCAAGGTGCAAAAAATGTTTTGATGTATTATAAAACAACCTCACACAAATACACAAGTAACTTCGCGTTACATCGCATATTTTTAAATGTACCTAATTTGCATCCGTAATTTCTTAGCATGAATTTTGATATAGTTACGAATGTTTATTTTGAAGTATTTTTTGGAGGTTAATTGAAGTATCTCATTAACAAAGAACATTGCAGAGTAAAGTTATCATGAGAATTAATTTTAAAAAACGTAAGCTAAATATGGAGTTTATATAATTTAATAGTAAGTTCCATAATTTTCAGGATATTTTTCATGTAAGTGATTTTAACTTATTGCGAGAAAAAAAACGTCGCTACTTTTCGTAACAGAATTTGATATGTTACGAAGATTTTATGCTTTATTGATATGAATATGATATGATATGTTATGTTAATCTTAATACTATCTTCCAAGAAAGATGTTAAGAGAGAACTCGTATATGTGATGAGTTGAAGATGTAATGTTACTTTTTGCTTTGTCAACTACTATGATTGTTATGATCACTATATTTCTTCCAATCATTTTCCGTAATTCTTTCGGTATTCATAAATGCTCCACATCTCTCCCCTTTTCGCCAGATGATGTCTAACCAAACCACTACGACATTTTGAATTACGTATGTCGGTGTCCCCGTTGTTTATGTTAAATTTTGTTAATAGGAACCCGGGATATTGACTAATTTTGAGTAGTAAACTTCTGTGTTCTGTTTACAGGTATTTCAACGTTAAGGTGTGAAAATAACGCATTTTAATAAAAAGCTTACATTAAATTTTGTTTGCCAAGTCCCAGAAAAAAAACACCGCCATTTTCAAATATGAATTAAGAAATGTTTCTGTAACTGGATTTTGTCTATTTTGGGTATATTTCTAAGCAATAATTCCTGAAAAAAGAAACACTTTCCAAAGCTTTCAACGCAATTTTTCCGATACTCCATCATAAATTACCTGGACTAGTAGAATTTCATCAGTTTAAAAATATCCCCCCTGAAAAAAAAGTATTAAAAACATAAGATCACTTGGTGCACTTGTGATCAGCGGTCTGCGCGCTCACCATCTACCAGTAGGACCGGCGCGATTCAGACATCTGGAATTTGTACTGCTTGTTTTGTACATCTGTGAAGTTGACACCCCCACTTTGTTATAAAAGGAAATAAATTGTTCTATAATTTAGTACGAGTTATAAACTAATTTCGTCCACTAATGAATAATTTTGAGCTCACTCGGAAACCATAAAAAATGGATAACAAGTGGAGGTGCTACCGGAACGTCAATCTAGTACCCCCACCTATAATAAAATAATACTTTGGAGAAAAAAATGTACTCCATAGATTTGGTGCTAAACATGTGCTCATAGTGTGCCAAAAAAATAATGTGCTCGATCGGAAAGAAGAAAAAAATTGATGACAAAAGTGTAATAAAATCAGTCTATAATAATATAACTAACAGAGTCCCCGCGGCTTTGCTCGTATGAATTTGATAATGTCTGCAACTTTATTCTTTCTCACAATCTCATTACATCCAGTGAGAAAGTTATCCATTAATGTTGGTGGTTTGATAGTATTGGTGTGTACACTCAGTCTCTTATTTACAGCGATGTAATTGAGAAAGTTCTTAGAAAACACATCTAGTGGTTTCGAGCGTCTCATGTGGTCTACATAATGTCATTGAAAATACATTTATTCATCTGAGAAAAAACAATAGGCTCGACCCCAATATTGTCTTTTTACATTATTTATTCGTCCTTCCCACCCCCATCTCAAAAATCTGAACTTGAACTTCACAGCATTTGTAGTCTATAAATCTCATAAACCCTAAAACTATGTAACCGATACAATTTTAATTTTGTAAATTCCAAAATTCAATAATTAAATTTTCATAAACACATTCCCCTCCCCTAAGGAGTGCTAGTGGTTTATTTCTTCCATCAGGATTGAATTTAGACTTGCATGATATAGTAATTTCACTATCAACTCAGTGACCCCAAAAATCATGGACTCGTCAGTGGTATCTCGCATGTTTGATAATGACATCTCCATCCCTTAGGGTACGGAGATTTATACGGGCTGATTGTGGACATTGAAGTGTTCGAAAATGTCACTAACAATTTCAGCAGCCCCAAAAACTACGTTCTAAACAATGATATCAGTTACTTTCGATTAGTGTCACATCAGTCCTTCTCAATCCCAACACGAAGGGTGTTTATTCCACATAGAGGCTGATCGTGTACTTATGAGGCATTGAGGGTGTCACTTCAATTCAGCGGTCCCAAAAAAAATTATTCAACATCAATATCGATCGTTTTTATTATCTTTACCTGTCCTTCATTCCCATCCGTACCCTAGGGATCCTAGGGGTATGTTTCCTGCAATGTGGACACTGATTGGTAACTTAGAAAGCATCTGGGACGTCCTTATCCATCCCAACGGCACCGAAAACTATTTTCGATCATTTTTACCTGCTTCTCATACTTTTCTCTATCCCAAGGGTGCTAGGGGTGAATTATCTCTTATGTGGACTGATTGTGAACTAACGAAGCGTCGAAGTTGTTTCATGGAACGGCTTTTTAGTGCCAATCAGTTGAATCCAACTCATTGGCACTGAAAACATTGGCTTCAATTGTAATATCGAATTATTCTCTTTCTTTTTCAAGTCATCCTATTTCACTTCTTCCCTATAGATATGGGGTTCCCCTTCCCCAGGATGACTTATAGCCACAGTGCTTGTTGTCCGATAGTCAGGTATCCATGTCTCAAGTTTGGTTCAAATTGCTCCAGGGATATATACATAAAGCATTGCAACCCCCTATTTAACCCCATTAGGGGTGTGTTTTTGTAAAACCACTCTTAGTGAATGTCTACACCCTAAAAGGAACCTACCTGCCAAATTTCAAGTTTGTAGGTGTTTAGTTCCTAAGATTTTGTGAGCGTTATTTTACTCTTATATGTATAGATATCTAATATATAATCTACAATGCAGCCAAGAGGACCATCCTACGACGGTTTCTTCTATCTATTTATTTACAATCAACCTGTAAAAGATGAATTACAATTACATACTGCAAACACTATGCAGATTACTAAATCACATTTCTTTTTAAAACTCCCAAACAAAATAAGAAATAAAAATAGGAAAAACCAGAAATACAATGGAGAATAAGTAGAAATTAGAAGGTATTCGTTTGATACTAAGGATTGTCCATTGGGTGTATTATCTGTAATGTATGGGCGTATTATCTGTATCAATCAGGCGCGTCCAAGAACAATTAATTTGAGTTTATAATTTTGTGTTCAAGAAAAAAATTTTTTTTTGAATTATATATTTTTCGAAAAGTTGGTGCATATTTATTGCACAAAAAATTGTATTGTCTGTATCGGTCGAATTCAGTGTTGATCGAAAAAAATTGGGAATCTCTGCGCATGTTTACAAATTGGCTAAGGAGAACCTACTTTCAAATTTTGGCGAATTTGCCCAATGTCATACGGATGTATGTGTGGGAGTATATTACGAATTTTGTCACCCCCATAACTCTGGAACAAAAGGATGCATCGAAACCAAGCTTGAAATTTGACTTTGAATGCATTGTGAATAGAAACCTATTTCTGGACAGCTCATACCGAACGCATACCGACTACTCACACCATGCTTTTTATTTTCTTAAAATTCAAAATATTGAAAATATTAATACAAGCATTTTGATTGTTCAGTTAATTCTGCGTACAGATTGCTAAACAGCATATCTGTACGCCGCACTGTTTTTTTATACAGAGAAACGTTTATGCAAATACAAGATCTTATGCGCCTGTTCTAGATACATTCAAATTCAAAAGGGCTTTATTTTAACAAAAAATATACAATATATATGGCGGGGTTTAAGGCGCCCTAAAATGTACCGTAGGCTGTGCATACCCTAGTATTTACTCTCAATGAACTGAACAGTAACTAAAAATAGAGATATTAAAATATTTCGATTATTTGATAGGTAAATGATATCAGTAGCGGAAAAAGAAATTAATAAATGTTAATAAGTTATAATAAGAAAATTTGTTTACTGTCATGGCAATTTTTTAAATATTAATTTTAATTTTTAATCTCTTTCATTGAGCACCGTTGGGAACCACGGAAAACCAACTCGTCAACATCGAGGTCATTAGAGCCCACATTTACCTATATATACGTACATGTACATGGACCCATATCCGCACATGTAAACATTTTTAAATCAATAAAAACAGACTAAAATATAATACTAATATTACTACTACTACTATCACTTATAATAATAATTTAATGATAATAATAATTATAATGATAATTATTATTATAATGATAATAATAATTTAAACATTTAAATTAAGTGTGTTCATTCTGGCCAATCTCCGTTAGTTCCGCCTCCCTCTTTTTTTAACCATACTCAGAAACTGGTCAAGAAGTAAAGTAACGGAGATTCTGTTTTCAAAAGCTAAAGTGTAATTTCTTGGTTTACTCCTTCTTGGTTTTCCCCTTCAAGAAACCACTTTTTTCTACCTATTTCAGTGATAACGCAATTTAGCAGAATGTGGACCCAGTGTTCTTGCTCTGTGCGTAAAGGGCATTGCGAATCTCGATCCCCCTCAATTTCCTTAATTTCCATCCCCCAAGTCGAAACCAAGCGTAATTTCAGTGATAACGCAATTTAGCAGAATGTGGACCCAACCTAACCTAACCTAACCTGCTCTTGCTATCTTGTTTAATTTGTCTGTGTAAGGTTTTCGCCCACAGTCTCCTGACACAATATTCTGCACGATTAGTGACCACTTCTCCTGTCTCTCAGCCGTTATGTTTCTTTTCTCTTCTTTTTTGTGTGGAGTTTTACGGCTCGTCGACATAGAGGTCATTAGAGCTCTAAAAACGTGTACAGGAAGGGAAAATGCAGTTACGCACTAGGGAGAGTCAACATGACTCTCCTCGCGTGTGGGACTCGCCGAGTGACTCAACCATACCCACTAAAATCCCCCTGAAATACAACTCAAAAATCAAATATCAACATCTCATTAAAAAAGAAAGAGGAAAAAAGAAATTTGTGACCAAGGAAGGTCAGGAAAGAAAAAGGAAGTAGCCTAGCACAAGTAAGTGGAGGTAATGCCAGACTCAGCTCGGGGCCCTGTGTTCGCCAAACACGGACTTACAAGATGCAAGTCCCCTTTCTCTATGTCTTCAAGTCTCTGAATAATTAATTGATAATCAGATCTCGCCGGAGCTGTCTGTCACAAGTGTCCTAAACCGGTAGCTTCGATTGTAGTTCTAATTTTTTTACCCCACCCATCGTTACAAGTCAACTCGTAGCAATCGTATATATTGTTGTTCCTTTCCCCATTTCTTATTGAAACTCAATATTTAATGGCCCACATCTTAATTTTTACATCTAACGGAAAAACTCCGAATTCCCAAAGAGTACCTCAGTGAACTGTACTCGGAGGTATGCCAAGAGTATTCTTCAAAAATTTATTTTGAGGCGAATTAAAANAGAGGAAAAAAGAAATTTGTGACCAAGGAAGGTCAGGAAAGAAAAAGGAAGTAGCCTAGCACAAGTAAGTGGAAGTAATGCCAAACTCAGCTCGGGGCCCTGTGTTCGCCAAACACGGACTTACAAGATGCAAGTCCCCTTTCTCTATGTCTTGAAGTCTCTGAATAATTAATTCATAATCAGATCTCGCCGGAGCTGTCTGTCACAAGTGTCCTAAACCGGTAGTTTCGATTGTAGTTCTAATTTTTTTACCCCACCCATAGTTACAAGTCAACTCGTAGCAATCGTATATATTGTTGTTCCTTTCCCCATTTCTTATTGAAACCCAATATTTAATGGCCCACATCTTAATTTTTACATCTAACGGAAAAACTCCGAATTCCCAAAG
Source organism: Laupala kohalensis (assembly GCA_002313205.1). NCBI lineage: Eukaryota > Metazoa > Arthropoda > Insecta > Orthoptera > Trigonidiidae > Laupala > Laupala kohalensis. The sequence goes on from NNCF01126876.1 coordinate 1,894,327, forward strand.
AGTACCTCAGTGAACTGTACTCGGACGTATGCCAAGAGTATTCTTCAAAAATTTATTTTGAGGCGAATTAAAAGATGCGCAATCCCCTACATCCCATATTTCAGCTCCATACGCTTCTGCAGGTACGAATAGTGACGTGTACATTGTTACTACAATCCTAGGATCGATGTTAGGGATGGCACCAGTACTACTTTGGATTTCATTTAGAACATACATGCATTTTTGTTTTTATTTTTATATATGTCTTGACAGGTTATGTTCATGCTTGCTTTGACACGTAGATAAGTGTAATTTTTAACTTTCTCAAGAGGTTGACGTTTGTAATTCCAAATTTCATTTTTACTAAACANATCATTTTTACTAAACAACCATTCGTTTTTTAATATCATGACTTCGGTTTTACAGTACAGCTCCAGCGTATCTAGTCCTATCTGAAGTCCCGACGGTATTGTGGAGAATAGAATAAGATCGTCCGCAAATAGCAACCCCGGTATATGTTTCTGTTCAGAAGGAGCACATGTTGGGGCATCTGTGGATGCCTCACAATTTTTCTATTATATCCTTAATAAATAATATAAATAACAACGGAGAGAGAACACATCCCTGCTTCACTCCCTGAGTTACTTGAAAAGTTGGAATTAGAGTAGTATTATTTGTTTTAACGCATGCATTGTCAGAGCAATATAAAGCTTGCAAAGTATATAGGAATTGTTTTGACACTCCCTTGTCAGCTAATACACACCAGAAGATGTCTCTGTTCAAAGTGTCGAAAGCTTTCTCAGAATCTACGAACATGCTGTACAGCTTTCCGCGTTTCTTTCGAGTTTCTCTCTCGGCTAACGTGTTTAAAATAAATAGGTTATCTATTGTGCTGTTGTTGCTTCTGAAACCAGCCTGTAATGTCGAGAGTTTATTTTCTCTTTCGGCCCAGAGTTGTAATCTCCAGTACAGAATTTTGCAATAAATTTGTCCAATAACAGTAAGTAGTGAGATTCCCCTATAACTATTTGGATCGTTTATATTTCCTTTGTTTTTATATATAGGTTGTATTACATCCGTAGTCCACGAGTCTGGAGAAACACGTTCATCGTAGATGTAATTTAAAAAGTTGGTTAAAAATGGCACAATCATTTTGTTGGGTTTTACGGCTCGTCGACATAGAGGTCATTAGAGCTCTAAAAACGTGTATAAGAAGGGAAAATGCAGTTACGCACTAGGGAGAGCCAACATGACTCTCATCGCGTATGGGACTCGCCGAGTTTGGTTAGTTCCTTAATAAATTCGGAAGGAATACCATCTACTCCAGGCGCTTTATTGTTTTTTAAATCGCGAATGGCAGAAGATATTTCATGTGATGTAATTCACGCATCCAGTTCAGACACTTTATCGGTTGTAAATATAATTTCTATTTCGTTACTACTTCGGAATGTGTTATCATTTCCTGCTAGAAGATTTTTAAAGTGCATTTTCCATCCCATTGCATCTATGTTATGTGATATAGTTTCATTTCGTTTTAATTTACGAATTATGCTCCATAGTTCGCGGCTACATTATTTCGATAGTATTTCTCCGAGGCGTTCAGCTTCCATTTGTTGCCAGGCTCGCTTACTTTCCTTAACTATGTGTTTATATTCTCCGCGGAGTTTAAGATAAGATTTACGCAATTCTATCCCACCTAGTCACTGATATATTTTCAGGGCAGATTTTGCGGATGCTTTTGCATATCTGCAGGCATCATTATACCGAATGTTTTCCTGAATTTTTGTTCCCCTGAATTATTTACATACTCGACCCTGATTTTTGTAAACAATGTATAATGGAGTCCGCTGCAGCATTGTAATTTTGAGCCGCGAGTTTAATTTGGAAATCGTTACGTAACGTTCCTAGATTCCTTGAGAAATTCGCCTTCCGATTTCTTGTTGTCATTCCATTTGTACTTTACTAATTTTGACCCCATGTGTGCGGGTGTTACTGAAGTATTTTTATGTGAAAAATCGATTTCCACACATATGGCCGTATGGTGTGAGTCTATTCTGGGTTCAATCCGAAAGTCGTCTATATATTGTAATAATTTTTCCGTGACTAACGCGTAAGCTATCACACTTTCCCCGTTTTCAATAATAAATATTATATTCCCGTCTAAATCTGATCCGTACTTATCATTTAGTATAGTTAGGTTATGTGTGCTGCATAAATTTAACAGGTCTCACCCTTCCGAACTTAAGTTTTTATCAGTACTATTTCTCACGTTTACAAGCAAAAAATCATCGTCAAACGGCGATGAGACTTTACTTTTTCCGATTCGGGCGTTAAAATCTCCTATTATCTTATACTCGCGTTGGGGTATTTATTTTCGAGACTATTTATCATCTGACTCATTTCCGTATAAAAGTTTTCGCTGTGGTACTTTTACTTATTCCCGTGCCTGTAAACAATTACTATTAGTAACTCAGTGTCGGCAGTTAGTACTTTAATAAGGTATTATCAATTTATGTTTTCATTTCGTCACACCGATTTGAGTGTTCATTTTTGTACATAACCGCGACTCCACCGGGATGCCGCCCACGCATGCCTCTTCTCTTAAGGTGTTTTGCTACGGTTGTGAATCCGTGTACATTATTTTCATCTCCCTGCTTTGACCAAGTCTCGACCGAGCTCAAAAAGTCGAATTTCTCAGGGAAACTCGGAAAACCTTGTCATAGCTTCTTCCTCAGACCTTCCACATTCCACCACCCTATCTTAAGAGTTGCATGCAATAAGTCCTACTGCCGCCTCTGTGCTTTACCTGTTTTGGGTTTTTCTCCGGAATGATTAGTTATCGCTCTGGGCGTCCACTGTGCTACCTGTAGTCGGGCCCAGTTTAGAGCGCATATGGCGCACAACCGCGGAGAAATCCTCTGCCACTCGCAAAGGAGAGCCACTCAGAAACTTAGCTGCCGCCTTCAACATTTCCTCCCGCTTCTTGTAAGAGGCCAGTTTTACAACAATAGGCTTTCTGTCTACACTGCGACCTACTCGATGAACCCTCTCGATGTCCCGATCCTCAAGCTGCACTCCCAGTTGTGCAAGACCCCGCACATGATTCTCGGAGTCTTGCCACGAGTCGCCCTGTCGGTCCGGCACGTCGAAGATCAAAATATTATTTCTCCGAGACTGGTTCTCCAGGTAGTCGACCTTGCGAGATAGAAATTGGTTTTCTATCTCCAAAGCAACAACCTGGCACTCCAGTACCTCTATCCTCTCTCGATACCAATGGATATCTGAGAGGATTTGGTTTGCCCGGTCAACAAATCCCTCACTCCGGCCTGCAAGTCCTCCAGAACAGAATCATCGCTCGATCCAGGCTTGGGGTTCAGCTCGACGCCACCTATAACTAAGAGCATGCAAACAATACTTAAACTTAATAAATACTGCGCAAGGCAAGCGCCTGCGCATGGTCCTCGTCCGCACTTCGGGCGAGGACCTGCTACCCAACGGCCGATGTCCGCACGCCTTTGCTCCGTCGATACCATGCTGCAAGTTTTCTTGTTTCTTCTTTTTTCTTTTCTATATACCACCGTTTCACGCAACACGCCGTTCTAGACTAACCTATAAGGCAATTGCAAAGAGTTTAAGGTAGAAGATAATTCAAGCAATCTGTACTTAAATGTGCAGATATTATGTTTAGGAGTGTACTATGTATTGTTGTGAGGGTAAATATTTTTCAATCGATTGATCTTGTAAAATGCCATCGCGTGGGATAATTATATTATGATTTATTTTCTAGAAGTGTTTTTCTTTTTTATTATATTTTAATGTAATGTAGGGTGTTTAATGCTGTGATTTTTTTAAATGGATTATAATTTAAATGTTGAGTGAGGCACACCCCATTTTTTGAAATTATTGTGAAATGGTTTTCTTGCTTAATATTATACCAGAGCGCACCACAAGAAAAAAAACTGATTAATCACTTCATATTTCAAAGCAATACAATTGCGACATGGCGCGACTGCCACGCTGCTCCGTGATGGCGATGCGAGTAAATGACTGTCTGCTTGCCCAGCCAGTTGTGGAGTGACAGACTGCTGGCAGGAGACTGACAGGCGAGTGAGACCCTAGCATGAGTGAGCGGTTGCCAACTGCGAGAGTGAGCGACTGCCGTCTGCTGATGAGTGCCTACATGTTGGTAGAGCGAGAGTGAGTGATCGAACTCCTGATGAGTGACTGCTCGCGAGACTAACTGCTGGCAGGAGACTGACTGCTTGTGAGGCGAATCGTGAATGACTGCATGCGAGTGAAAGTGAATGCTCCCGAGAGGCTGACTGCTGGCTGGTGGCTGACTGCTCGTGCGCGGGTGAGTGCTTACTCTGGTGATCATGAGATGTGATGTGAGATGTGGTCTGAAAGCAAGTGGTGAGAGCAAGTCGAGTTCTGGTCAGAGACTGTTGCTTCGGAGCGAGTGATGAGCGCAAGCCAACATGGCTTGGCTCGCTAGATGCGACTCGCACTACTATCTTGTTCAAAGTGCCAATGGACAGCAGCCGGACGTCGTGACGCCGGATATCGATCGAAGCGTGGCTTCTGGCGGGAAGCGCCGCCTCATGGTGCCAGAATAATCAATAATGGACGTGGTTGGTCACAGACGCTCTAAGAGTATGGAGTTCACCTTCGTAATGACAAAATTAAAAATTTCTGAACAACACTCATTAAGTGTTATTAGAATAATATACATTTATCCCTTTCCATTAAATATTTTATGAAGTAATCTCCTCATGAAGCACATATCATAAAATTATAGTGTAGAAGTTTTTCCCAAAGTCTGGTTTTTTATAGACTGATTTTATTACACTTCTGTTATCCATTTTTTCTGCTTTCCGAGCGAGTACAGATTTTTTTGCGCACACAATGAGCGCATAATTATCCCAAAACTATAGGGTAGAAGTTATTGTCTGATTTAATTATTAGCAGGGGGCGAGATGTATGTTCCGCTAGCACCCATACTTTAATATTCATTTTTTCTGGTTTCCGAATGAGCACAAAATTATTCATTAGCGGACGAAATTAGCACGTAATTAGCACAAAATTTTAGAACATTTTCCCCCTTTTATAACAAAGGGGAGAGGGTGACAATGTCACAGTACTTGATTTTCTTGCATTTGGTACATAACAATATTTTTTTAACGAAACTAATCAAATCAGTTAAATACTATTTGTTGATTAATTCATTTAAAGAAGTCCCACAAGCATTGTTTTCTATTATCATATCTTTTACGAAAAGATAGGCGTCCTCTCTCCTCTTTCCTTCTATGGTTGGGAGAGAAGGTAGAAAAAAATAATTACAGAAATTAACTCCATGGCGCACTCAACCAAAACTGGAGACAAACTACAAGTTAAATTAAGCTGGTCATGTGTGCGAATCTACTAGTTGAGAGCATCGCCGCGTGGCTGAGCTTCGGTAGGTGTGTTGCAAGATGCCCCCACTTCCCCTTCTTCTCCTCCTCCGCGGCATACACGCTGCTGGAGCTTATAAACGCCAGACGATAGTCTGCGAAGCTGTTCACCATGACTGGACTACCGCGTTCTCTGTCCCTGGCAGTGTCTCTGGCGCTGGTGCTCTTGGGCTTCGTGAGTGATGGGGTAGCGGCGAGCGCTCCGAAGAAGATGCGTGAGTATGATACGGTNTTATCACTCAACTGGGTGCATACATCCATTGAAGAAATGACTTATTTTTGGAGGGGGAGAAGAATTATGTTGTGCTCTTTCTTGTGTGTTAATGTTTATTAGATTAATAGATACACCAGTCTTTATGATAAATAATTATTATTACCTAATTTGATGATTTCACGTACGTTTTGAATACCCTAAACTTAGAACATTGAAGAGAGGAATCTAGAAGGAAGAAATACGGGAATTTTTATTTATTTATTTATTAACCAGGATCAGCAGTGATCTGCTTTACAAGGTTTTTTTGTTTTGTTTTGAAATACATAATGTATACATTACACAACAAAATACATTAAAAACATTTAAACTACTTTAAAATTACTATTTAAAAGTATACACGAGAAAGTTAGGGCTTTAGTGTGAGGAAATCTGACACCTCCAGATAATCTTTATAATTAATTTAAACTATAATCTTTAATTTTGCAAAAGCTTAACTTATGAGTCATGTTTTTTTTTTAAATTTAGGGTGGTTTGAAAGTGTCTTTGGAATATCGGGATTTGATCCTACTATTTATTCTTAAGGACTTTCCTAAATTAAATGTATAGGACGGAGGGGAGTTCGAAAGACTGGAGTAGAATGTTAATGCTAATTTACTAATGTGTTCTCTCAATGGATTAATGTTTAATTCTATATGGATTTGTTCATTGGTTACGAACCAAGGGGCCTTCAGTGCACACCTCAAGGTTTTGTTTTGGATGAATGTAGTTTCTTGAAAGATGTTTCTGCTGCCCCTCCCCATATTGGACAGGCATAAGTCATAGGTCGTATGATGGCTTTGAATGTGGATAATTCCGTGTCTGTTCTCAGAGATGGGTTTCGATTTAATAATGGGTATAATTTAGATAGTTTTTTCTTAACCGTTAATGCAATAGCATTTATGTGCTTTCCAGGTTAATTTTGTCCAAATGTATACCTAAGTATTTTATGTATTTGAATCGACCCAGGGTATTTCCTCGTTATCAATTTTTAAGGACATTAACTTCGGAATTTTTCGCAGTGAAAATATTTTTGCTTGCGATTTCGTGGAGTTTAGAGCTAATCTCCATTTATCTGTCCATTCAACGAAGGTAAGTAGGTCATCCTCGAGGCTGGTCTTACCAGTGAATGTATTGTTAGTTGATAAAAATAATGCTGTATCATCGGCAAAAAGGGCTAGTTCCGAGTTAACTAATTTGGGAAAATCAGACTTATATATGGAAAAAAAGAGAGGGGAGAGGGCGGCGCCTTGAGGCACTCGGGCAAGGATATAGCCGTTTACCCATACTGTGAAGGTTCTATTTGTTAGAAAACTTTTAACTATATTCTGTATGTACATGGGTACTCATAGCAGTCTCATTTTGTAGAGTAAGCCCTCGTGTCAGATCCTATCGAAGGCTTGTGAAATGTCTAAGAAAACTGTTAGGGTGTATTGCTTAGACTCGAAAGATTTGGCAATGAATTCAGTTAATCAGAGAACTTGGTGAGTGGTCGGATGCCCTTCCCGGAATCACAATTGCTCGGACGGGATAGCATGCGTTTCGGTTAAGAATTTAAGTCTTTTCTTTAGAAGTTTTTCAAATATTTTACTGATCCGAGGGAAGAAGTGATATTGGTCTAACTTTTTGGAGAACTTTGATCTTTTCCTGGTTTGTGTATTGGTATTATCTCTGCATGTTTCCAGGTTGTGGGAAAGTAACCTATTCTTAGTGCTGCATTGAATACTGCGCAAATATGCGCTTGCTTTCTTTGGAATTTCTTTTAATATTTTGTTTGTAATTTGATCATGGCTAGCAGATTTGTTCGGACAGAGGGCTTTTATTTGTTGCTCCATTTCTTTGGGAGAAATGAATTTTATTGGAAGATCGGCAGATATTTCGGTTTTTCATATTTCTTCAAGGATGATGTCAAATTTTATGAATTTATTGGGTTATTAGCAAAACACGCAAAGTGAGTTGATGATAATTCTGTTTCATTAATTAGACTCTGCCATACTTATTTGATCCGTTAATGGCAGTATGTTTTGTTTTCTCACGAGATAAGCGTTTTACTGCTCCATTGCGCTCGAGAGGCAGGATGAATTTGGGCCAGAGAGGATTGAAACTTTGTATAACGGAATGTTTCTAGATGTTCTTGAATTAGTTTCCTTAGTCTGTTTAAACTTCTTTTAGTTTCTTCTGAGCGTTATTTTTGCCATGATCGTCTATGGAGCCTTTTCCTTTTTATTAGCTTTTGTATAAAGCCTGGAATTTGTTTATTTTTCATTGCGAAGTCGCAATTTGTTGTTAAGTACGAGTTACTTATAGAATCTTCAATTGTTGATGTCAGAATGGTTGACATGTCAATTTTTTCACTAGAATCTAGATGGGTGGGTATGTTCAATTTGTTTGTCATTAGTGTACGGAATTTCTGTTCCCTTAATCATGAGACATTTTTAGCTTGGGTAGAATATTAGCGTTAAATGTGATTATATGATCAGAATTTAACTCTGGTAGGGTGTGTTGAAATAGTTGTCCATTGAAATTTTTTGAAAGCACTAAGTCCAATATATCCGGTTGGAATTTCTTGTTATATGGGTCATGAGTTGGTGAGTTTGGAGAATGTATTAAGATATTATGTGAAGTTAGTACTTTGTTTTTTGCCTTTATTGGTTGGTTTACAACCCCAGCTGGTGTTTTGCATTTATCTCCACATACTAGTACAGGGTTTTGGCCCGATAGATGCGGTAGTATATTATTTTCGTTTAATTGTTTACTGGGGGTCTGTAAATACATTTGATAGTTATATTCAGTGCATTTTCCTGTTTTACATTTATTCCTATAGCTTCTACTTGAGTATTTGAAAAATTTTGAACTTGATAATGTTGTAAGGAAGAGCGAATTATAATAGCTACACCTCCCGAAGGTTTAGTGCTTAGTCTGTCCTTTCGATAAATATTGTAGCCTGCTATTTTGAACTTGTTCGAGGCATTTAGATGTTTCTGACACACACGCTATATCAATGTTATAATATTTTATGAAGTGTGTGAATTCTTCTTTGTTTTATTAGACCATTTGCATTCCAGTTTAATAGAATTAATTTTTTTTTATTTGAAAACGTTTCCCGCTATTAGGGGTAGGATTGCTAGTGGATTGTATAATTATTTGGATCTTAGGCATAATTGCTTTTATAACTTCTGTAATGATTTCTCTGACTAAATCTTCCTTGTTTAGTGACATAGCACTTGGACGTTTTGCCTTGGCTAGCTACCTGAGCGTACGAGGTATCACTGCGGTGAGGTGGCCTCGCTTGGCAGCGGTCTGGTAATGGAGGGAATTCAGTTGTAAAGTTGGGAGGTTAGAACTAATGGTGTTATGGTTTTGTGTGCTTAGAGAGGGAGGTATTCGGTTTAGTCTTAAAGCTGGATATTTCTTAAAATTTGCTGGGTGCATTCCTTGGCAATTTACACATCTTGGAGGTGTATCACTAGATATGGAACATTTTGAGAAATCGTGATATTCTAAATATTTAACACATCTGGGCACTCTATTACAATTGTGGGAGTGACCATAACGCTGACAGTTTTTGCATTGAATGGGGTTTTTAGGTTTATTCCGGTGTTCTACTTTGACCACCGCAAAAAAGTTTTTTTAAGTTTGAATAACTCAGTGAAGTCTGAGTTATTTTCAACCTGAATTGCACATAATGGAGTTCTAGACTTTATAAAAATAAAATTCGAAGTTTTAGTAATAGGGTAATTTAAGGATTTTAGGTCTGACGTAACCTCGTCTTCCTCGTAGTCCATTGGGATACCTTATTATAACTTCTCTTAAGTTTTTGTGATGGATCTTTGAAGGAATGGAACTTTATTTTCTACAAAAAGTTTTGTCTGAAATCTTAAATAGTTGATGGTCTAATTTTAATTGATGTATTAAATAATTTGGGATCAAGACTTATTAGTAATCTTTTAAATCGTTTAACAGTAGTTTGTGGTTTTCCACATTATGAATGAAAATTGGGGGAATAACTATTTGCTACTTGCTTTTCCTGCACTTTATTTGATACTGAATTTAACAATGCATATTTATTTGCAGTTGGAATGTTTACAACGATTTCCTCCATATTTGAATGATTACTAAGTAATTGTTTGGGACTATCTGTATTTTGACGTTTACTCTGGTTATTTAAGTATTCGTAATTTTGTCTTCTTTTCTTTGTACCGAACTCTACTGCAGTGCCTGCTAGCGCGTCATACCTGTTTAAAGTTTGTGGTTGCGATGTCCATGGCCTTCGTCTGCATTACACAGATCTTGGATTTGGGTCGGATTTGCATGTTGAAGATTATTTTCCTCTCCTATTAGACTACTGTCGCTCCTAATCATGGAGGCTACCACAGTAACCCCCCCNCACACCAGCTGGCACTAGCAATTGCTATTCAGTACTTAGATTCCCGCACAATCGCGTTAAAAGAAAACTTTTAAGTTTCTTCTAATAAATGCTCTCTGTCGAATACTTGATAATATTATATCACAAGTTGATTGTATAACTTGACCACACATTTAAGGCGTAGCTAGTTTCACGACTTCACGAGGCAGAGAAAAACGATGTTATCGCTTCCGCTGCTCTGAAGGATCTAAATACGGGAAGAACATTTTGTTTTATTCAATTTACGTGATTTGGAATGTCAGGGGAAAGTAAAAAAAAAACACAAGAACCGTCCGAACAAGTTTTCTCTATATTCCGGTAAAAGGATTATTAAAAGTCGAGGAAATTAGTCAATTTAGAAGAAAGTTTTATAGAGCAGTATTTGGGTTTTTAACGAAATCGTTAACGTTGGTTCGTGTTGTGTAATATGAAACAATTTTGATGCCCAGTCTTGTTCCTGAAATGTGGATTAAGGACACCTACTGTATGTTTGTTTTTCACATGTATGAGGTTTGGACATCGTTGGAGAGCTCTATTAAAAATGTAAATTGATATAGAATATTCTCCTTAACCGTTCCTATGCTATAAAAAATACTTCTAGCATTTAATATTTTCATATTTTCGTCAACATGTATTTCCCATTTTTGCCCCGTGAGATGAGTCATTATTTCGTACTGCAGAACTTTGCCCTAACTCCGCGAATCCACTTGAACTGGCTAGTTGAGCTGGCGGAAAAATAGGATTTCGCAAAGACAATAACACGCTCAAGGATGATGTACAAAAAACTGTTTATGATAAAGAAATAAAAAATAACTTAGCATAAGCTTACATTCCATGGTTGTCATAGTTATTGATACAAAAGTGAATAATGTAGACTGAACTTGGGAAGGCACTACTTTGACGAGGATTTTTTATTAAGATTTGTTTTATTGGAAGCTGACCCCTCTTTTCTTAACTCTCGGGCTTCTTCTAGAGTTTTGCGCTTGTAATTAACAATACGAAATATTAACATAGTTCAGTATTTTATTTTATTGTTGACATGAAAAGCGTAATAAGGAATAAATTTGGTTGAGAAGTGAAAAATAGAGAGATTAGGTAGGTTCGTTTCAAAATATACACGAGGAATGTTGTAGAACAGTTCGATTTTTTTAACGGGCATTCCGAAATACAATAATGGGTTATCTTTAAACTGTTTGGGAAGTGTGCAGTCCCAATGTTATACATACACAACCGAAGTTTTTGCATACTCCGCTGTTTAGAAATTTTAATTTCAAGCGTAGTATTTCTGCAGAAATAACTGCACAAATAATTCCCTTTTTTTACTTTTATTTTCCTTTTCGTGTGTGTTGCAGCAAGTTACGTGCGCCTATGCTCCGCCAAGGATCCACAGTTGAACGCTTGTGCCCTCGAGAACGGCCGAACGGCTCTTCCATTCTTTGTCAAAGGTAAGTTCGAAGCCGGCGCCGCGCGCAAGGACGCACTGCAAACAATAGAATAAGGTTCTCAGAGAATGACGCAAGTAACGCTCACATACTGGCAAAACTTAAAATTGTGTTAACTTATAATTAAATATCTTGTTGGTTATCCCTCCTCAGGGTTTGGAGGGGCGGAGCGGAGGGGTGACGATGATGGTTAGCTCATTAGCACAAGTGAGAATGAATTGCAATGACAAATCCCAGCTACGTTTTCTAGCGTGTCAAATAGTTTCATTCCGTTCGTATTAGCAAAAGTTCAGTGTTCTGCAACCTCAGTACTTCTTTACTTCTGATACTTTCTATAACCTTGCCGAAAGAGCAGTGACCTTTCACGTTTTGTTCTGTGAAGTCCGGGATATACTCTCTCATGTCAACATCATTCGACATAATTCAAATAAGACGGTTCTCCTTATAACATAATTAACTATAATTCAATTTGGGGATGCACAATGCTTTGAGGCATGACTTCAGGAACGTCCATTTACACCTGCTTATTTACGGATTCAATGGTCTATAGCTTACAGTGGAAATGAGACGAGGGTGGATGCAAAAGACGTTAAATTATTTTGTATCTTTAGGTTCTTTTAAAACATATATTTAAAAAGTGAAACAATAAAGTTATTATTTTTAACATGCTTATCATGCAATGTAAATTAGCTAATATCTACTTAATGTGGAAAATAAAAACAAACCATAAATAAGTGACACATTAATTCTGATCGGCCCGATCATTACAGCTTCAAATGGTGCACGAAACAATGCCTATTAGTCTATACCGTACTATTATTACAATTGGACGATTATTACAAATATTTCGACTAATTGAAAAATAGAAATTTAGAATTGTAATGGTAATCGATAAATTGCAATGTATGTTTAGTAGTAATTGATTAATCATTGTAAATGAATTGATTTATCCAATCAATTAGTGTTTCAAATTACTTTAATTTATCCTTAGAACTATTTTGTGACCGGAACCAATCGTATGACAGTCCAAAACTAATTAGAAAGTGGAAATTGTAATTTTAGAGTTGCAAGTTATAATTATTACTCTCAACACCATTTTATTAAAAAAATCTAAATCACTTGGTTAATAGTTTATTAATAACATAAAGAGTGCAAAAGTTTTTCCTAAGTCACAAAAAAAAAAAATTCAAATGATCCTTTAAGATGAGAAATTAATAGAAGTGAAATAATAAATTGCAAGGCTAACTGCACCTCAAAAAAAAAATTTCAAACAGACGGTATTTTAGTGCAATAGAAATTTGGCGTTTCCTATCAATAACTCCAATAACAGATTTGTTGTTTTTTATGTGTTAAACATTTTTACATTTTTAAATTTTATCAAGACTAATTCTAACACAAAGAAAAATTTACTGCTCGTCGGCTTCAAAATTGTCTTTAAGGCAGCTGAGTTTTTCTTTGATAAAAAAAATTGGTATTAATAATCATAATAATAATAAAAATTCATAACATTTTACAATGTTGTAATGATAGAAACAAAAATACACAGAAATATTTGTAGAAGAATACTTCTGTCCCGTGAAACACAAAAATATTATTTCTTAGGCATAAAATATCGCTGGAAAATACATAGAACCATTTAAGGAAACGATAACTCTGCGACTAAAAAGGGCAAACATTATTTGAATGTGTCAAATGATTAGCCCCCTGTCACGACGTTCGTTTAGGAGGTACATGAGGAAAACTTTTTTTATACACCCTGTATTTGGTTGTCCCCAATTTTACAGCAGTATTATTTAAAAATATATTTAACATAAAAATCTCACTCTACAAATCAATGGAAACCCTACCATAATTAAAACCATTAATAAAACCAAAATTTGTTTGTTTGTGTTCAAACAGTATTTCGACGGATTCGATTGGCCATCACTGACGCATTTAAGAGATATGCAGTTATTTGACTTTAACGACACTTATTCTAGTTAAGTTGTAAAGTTAGTTTCATAATATTAGAGAATTATACAAAAAGTATAATACTCAGCATAAGTATAACAGCTCATTTAACCTTGTTCATTTACATCATAGAGGATTACGAGCGAAGCTTTCTAGAGAAACAGCACTCGGCTTCTTCATATACAACCAGTGCTGCAAGGTCAAGTCCGGTGAGCTTACATCATATTGCTTCGTGACCATTCTGCAAAAAGTAAAAGTAGCAATTGAGAAAAGTGTTGTTGTGTATTTTCTCTTTCAATTGTGCCATGCGATCGTTTTGTATTTTATTTGAATATCGTAAGTCAGCATTTGAATTCTACACTTATGAAACTGCATTTAAGAATGGTATTTTGAAATTATGTGAAGTAGTATGGTCGTATTTAATCATTTCGTATTATTGTGCAATTGTTTTTTTTATACATTTGGTCATCGATAATTCGTTTAAGTTTCACTATGATTCTAAGAGCTCATCTGGGTATTCAATCTTGTTTCTAATGATGCTCATAGTGATTATGAGCATGAGATTACTCTTGGAAATAAATGAACCACTGTTATAAAAATATTTTCCTCTTTGATGTTACAAATAACAATTGTACTGAAAAAAATTGTAAGCTGAATCTAATATTAAAATGTTTCTTACTAAAATATAAAAATTCGATTTTGTTTGTATATTTGTTGCCCATGATCTTGAAAGCTACAAGAGTTATAAACTTCGGTTTTATTTTGTTTTCGTATGAATCAGAACCATTTACCAAAAGGAGAAGTTAGTTTGAAGTTGACTTTTTTCACAATTTTTTTTCATCAGATTCAGAAAAATACTCTGGCGGTAATTTCATATATTATAGTCGGTATGTCTCGATGTGTTCAGTAAGAATGACCTCCATACACGCTACTCACCATCCAAGTGATGTCGGGAATAACTAAAAATTGGAACTACTACAAGCACTGACGTCTCCTGGGTGTTTGCACCCCCTGGGGGCTGTCTATTTTTACTGGGGGATCTGGCGTAAGGAATACACCCCACAAAAGCGGGTGAGTTCGGGACCCTCACTATAAAAATTAAACGCATGACAAACACTTAATGCTAATCTAGCACCGACAATCTAGAAGATAGGAAAAAAGATTTTAGTAAAATAAGTGTCACCTAACTGATTTTTGTTGTTATAAAATTGATATTCCAAGTTAAGGTGATTGCAATTAAGAACTCTTATTTATTTTACGCAGCTCGTTTGTAAATAGGTGTAGACTTAAAATTTCAAGAATTCGCTGTTTTGTTTTCATTTATAGAAAACACATATACTATACGATTGTTATAATTTCACATTACATTACCACCAGGTCAATGAACTATCCCAACACGGAGAAGAATAATCTTGTACTATTTACTGAACTGAGTCGAGTGATATAGTAGTAAAGCTGTTAACTATCTTCGTTAATAATAAGTTAACACTGCACTTTTGAAAAGTAGAAGAAAAACTGAAAATTATGCACTCCCCGGTACAACCCGCACCACTCGGATGACGCAATTATCTTGAAGATAATATTTCCAAAAACTATTATCTTTATTTACTTCCGATTCATCATTTAATTATCTCTTTAAAAATCATATACCCCTATTGGTGCATTTAAAAACACTTGAATTGCACAAAATCTATTCAATGTAAATGAATCACTTTCTTTAAGCTATATTTCTTAATTTAAAGTGATTCTATTTATATATTTAAAAAAATTAAATGATAACAATGAACAGAAAATGGAAAAGGAAGACTACTAAAATAGGTTTTAATTTTTTAAAGCGTATGAAACAACCATAAAAGAATAAAGCTAAAACTAACCATTTTTATTTTTCATTTTCTTTCGAATTATGAGTCCTGATGTTTTAAAATCCTACATGTAATAGAATCCCTAGATCTGGTGGTTCACGTATCTGCATATCAGCGAAGGTGGAGGGTCCAGATCTGTCCAATGATATTCAAATTATCACCGCAGTACTATTGAACATGTGTATCACTAAACATATCTTCTTGATCTCATCCCGTGTAGACCTTCTTGGTTCAGTGTTAATAACATCTAAAATACAGTATTACCTCAAATAGTACCACTTCAAATACCGTTATGATTTAATTCTATAACCCTAAAACCCCAATAAAAAATTCTATATTTTCGTTGAAANGAAAACTAGTTTTAAAAATAAAAGGAGTCTTTTGGTTGTGATATACATAAGAAATTCTATTTCGGGTTTATCTTTACTTATTTCAGTTGAATTTAATATGTGCAAGAACATGAACAAATAAAGTAAATTATAGGAAGAGATTCTGCAAGCTGAATATGTTGAAACACCGTTGGTACTTATTTATGGGTTAGAGACTTTCTAGCCCAGAAAAAGTACTATAATCGAATGTCTTCATTGCTTCAATTTTATTGCCGTAGTCCGCTGACGAGTGGCAAAGGTAGGTTACTGTCTTCCAAGGTAACTACAGAATGGGTGGAATGTGGAAGCAGAAATGTGCGGAAGAACACGTACCATCACTCACCATTGTTGCCACACAATAAACCTAGAATTTTATTAAAGCGGCATTATGATTTTTTAGTGTGCGTCAAAGGAAACCTTGACCTTCGTCTAGGACCTGCTGAAGGACGCAGTCTCCGCATTCTGCATCTAAATGTGTGAGGTCACTTTCCTCCACGCAGATGAAGGTCATAAGGCGATTTCACACGCGGAAGAATCGAAGAGCTTCCTTAGGAAAGTACCAGAGGAAGGATATGCAAGCATACATTGATGAGATAAATGTAAGAGACTCGTCAGCGGGAAGTATACTAGTACAAGATAAAACTATTTCTAAATAGATTGTTCACGCCTCTTGTAGTGTATCTGAAAATCCATTGTTTTGATCTATGTATCATTACAAACATCAGATACGAGTATTTATTGTTGGTGATGCATCAGCCCACTGTTATTGCAGAGTTAAGTCCCAGCTATAGTAACGGTAAAAGACATTCTGTAGTTACGCCGATAAATATTATTTTCCCTCCAAAAATGTTCATTTTTGTATTAACCACAG
Organism: Laupala kohalensis; assembly: GCA_002313205.1. Lineage (NCBI taxonomy): Eukaryota > Metazoa > Arthropoda > Insecta > Orthoptera > Trigonidiidae > Laupala > Laupala kohalensis. The sequence continues at coordinate 1,910,904 of NNCF01126876.1, forward strand.
TAATGATATCCCCTACTCGTTTACTTTAATTTCTGAATTATGTCGGAGTATTTATTCATAGTTGAAAAGTTAAACAAAAAAAAAAAAAATTTCATACTCAGCTGTGCAAATGAGTGATAAAGATCGTATGTCAATTTTTTTGCTGTAAAATATAGCATTGGATGTCTTAATGAAATACGACTTACATATACAAGTTTATTTTCAAGTAATTTTTCGTGCTGCAATGTATAAAATAAGACCAAAATTTACTCAAATGTTTCGGCTACTTGATACCCTGCAATTGTACCCTTGGCTCCGGACATTCTTGGAATACACATCCTTCCCACACACCCGCCGCAATTCAGCTGCTATTGCCCGGGCGCTTATCTTTGGATTTTTCTATGCCTTGTGGAAGACAAGGTATTTTTTGTTCGGTCAGATTACGCTACCGACAGCTTTTGGAGCACGGATTTCATTCAGTGTTCGTCCTTGTATTTTTGCACAATCTCACCAACCGTTCAGCGCCGAATCTACAGCAATTCGGTAATCTTCCTGTACGAGGAACCCTTTTCATGCTGGAAGATTACCTCCTGACGCTGCTCAAACGCCATCCCTCGATCATAATCATAAAAAGTTACAGCGAACGTGCAGAACCGTTTAAGCGAAGAGAGGTGAAAAAAACAACAAGAAATTAAAGTTTTTTTGTTGTAAAGGAATATCAGAATTGTGAGTGTTCGAATATTTTCGTGAGGCGCATTCTTTCATTGAAATGCAAATATTGAGTACTTTAAGTTTTTCTTACATTTTGTATTCGAAATGTTCAGATTTAAATAAGTTTCGTTTTTTTTTCTTGGTATTTTTTAAATATTTGAATCCATTCATAGCAAGGAAATAAAATTCAATACATTAAAATCCGTCCAAACTCATTTTTTTCTGAATTACAGGTATAATTTTCCTGAAAGTTCGATATGTCTTCCTTCCATTGAGTGATAGAATAGTGGGTCCTGGAACTCTATGCAACCCTATTTGATTTGTCGTTAATATAACTAGCGTTTCGATTCATTGAAATTAAGTGTCCCAATGAACTTGCTTGTCATGATTCATCACGTAAAGTAATCAAAAACAATATTTTATAAAATAGCTAAAATAGATATTTTCCTATTTAAATTTCATCCGGAATATCAAAGAACTTCAACGTGTCCTACAGAGAGGGGAGCAATATGAAGTCTAAGAATCAGTGTGTGCTCTTTAGTCGATGGTGAGAGACGCGGCTGGCGAAAGCTGCGCCATTTCTCCCCTCCTTCGCTGTCCACGGGACAGATTGCGCAGCAGCTTCTGCACAGAACAGCAGCATGAACCTTAACCTCCTTCTTTCAAAAGGCATTTGTAACCAGAAAAGCGCCAATAAAAAAACATTTTTATTAATACACCATCATTGATGTTGAAATCTCAATATTCGAAAAACTCTTTTTACAAAATGTCCCCTTCTTCATTTAGGATTGCAAAATTCTTCATGCATTAAAAAAAAATTTAAACTTAAGACACAAACTGAAACTAGAGATGAGAGTAAATTAAGAAATGCATATATCATTTGTGCCGTTATCTTTTATTGAGTTTAAAAAAATTCAAAATATAAACATAGCGCTGAGTTCAGTGATACCACTCGTACGTTTGAAGAAAGTGATTAAGAGGGTTATTTGTTTTAGTCTCGTAAGTTTCGACAGTGTTCTTTCGTCGTGTTGACTACCACGTTTTTCGACAGAATAGTGCACCCAACAGTATTGTCCCTGTGAGAAAACTCATCAAACATCTTAAGAAACGGGGAGGAGTGGGGAATACGTCTACGCAGGTCACACGCATCAATTAAATTGGTAGTGGACTGTAAAATAAGTACTTATTATCACCCCACCCTACCCTATACCTTCGAACTGGATGAGATGTGAGTATTAATGTAATTTTTATTATCAGTCGGTCGTTACACCACTTTCTTGAGATTCAATCTCTGTACTACTTGACCAAAGGCTAGATCTCGAATGAAGAATTGTCATAATTGAAAATAGAAATGAGAGATTCATTAATTGTGAACAATTTTTAAAACTGAATGTTAGAAAATAAAGACCTTCTATTTTCATTACAGTACTGGAAGTTTCAGCTAATCACTACAAATACATTCGTATTAATTTGAGAGAAGGATGTATTTTTCACTTATGGAACACTGAAAATGTGTGTCTACAAAATTTTTATATGAAGTGCGTTTTAGATTCAATATTTTACGTACTTATTATGCATCAAAAGTAAGTAAAAACTGTTTCTAATATGAAAAAAAAGCATTTGTTTTATCGTGACCACATCGTTAAGACCTCTGGCTAGGGATAAAGCTTCAAAACTAGTTTCGGTATCAATACTCCTGAAACTTACAAATCTACCAAAAATGCGGTATTGAAATTCTCTTCGTTTATGGGTCATTTTTGAGGATAAATTTAACAAAAGTTTAACTTCAAAATATTTTGCGTTGAAAAGAAATTTGAATACTCAAACAATTGGTAATATTTAATGTTTACAGTGGAAAAAAATTGTCGTTGAATGCAAGAGTAAATAAAGTTGTTAGAAATATTAAATACTTTACTACTAAAATATTATTTAATTATCATGGTTTTGATAATTTTTACTTGTAAGTGCTTCATTAAAAGAATATGGAAGTTAATTTTCTTGATCAACACGCTTAAAATCTCAATCATTCGATTGAAGTCAATGAAGTGATAAATACGACTGAGATGACGAAGGATATCTTTGTTTTTACTTAGTTGTTTCCATAGATGAAAAAAAAAACTAATATCCTTGCTTTGAGAAAGGCGTTTTGAATCATTATATAAGAGTATCCGAATACTTTGTGGAAGAGTTTTAATTATTCTAGGAACTTCAGAAAAACTTGCTGAGAACGCACCTAGGTTGTAGATCATGNGGAACTTCAGAAAAACTTGCTGAGAACGCATCTAGGTTGTAGATCATGAAGACGATTGTTCTCAACGTGTTCATGACTCTAAGCTTTTCTTACGGAGTTCGGGAACTTGAATCCGTGAGTAATTATCAAGGAAGTTTCCTGGAGTATTTTCCCGTTGACGAAAAGATTTTCTGACATGTAAGGAAGAACATAATTCAAAATAACATCATTTCATCGTATTACTAAGGAACATTAATTGGTCATAATGCTGTTGGAGGAAACAGTCTTCTTTTAGTTTCACAGAATTGTATAATAACCTCGAAATGTGATACAAGGAAAATAGAGACTGTTATCTGTAATACAGAAAAGATGAGGAAATTTAATGCAAGAAAATGATTTTTACGCAATTAAANTATTAAAAATTCGGAACACAAATTAATTCCTTTCTTCTCGGAAATAATTCAAATAATTAACTGAAGATAGTTGGGGTCAAAAATAGCACCACGTATGTAACGAGAAGGGTAAACCCTCTGATGAAACCATAGCCATATAGTTTCACAGTTGCCATCTAGTTTCACAGTTGATATCAGACATCAGAGTTGATAACACTGCACGGTGCCAATTCATCATGTCTACAGTTGGACACTACTACATCAAACAGGAATGTATTTTCTTACCTAAAAGTCCAAAAATTCATGAATTTAACAAACTGTAGAAAATTATCCAACTGTTTAAGATTGCGAAAAGTTCTTGGTTCTTTCTTTACCAAAAGAAAAAATATATTTCCATTGTTTATACAGATATACTGAGGATACAACAGAACTGAAATAATTTCTTTTGCTACCTCATTAAAGAAAAATATTCATGAACCAAAACTGAAAAAAAGAACATGAAAGATAGTCGGTAATGTACATCTGCATTTACTCTAAGAATTTTCAGTAAAGTATGTACATTTTATAAATTTTTAGTTTTATAATTCTTTCGGTATTTATTTATTTTATAAAATATTTCGTACAATTAAAAATGTTTTATGTGCACCTAAAAATATTTTTGTTAATTTGATTGTTTTGAAGTAGTTATTTAAAATTTTATTTTCTATCTTATTATTTAAAAAGGATTAATGAAAATTTTCAATTCGTACATTTGATAAAAATATTCATTTTCCTGGATGTACCCCGTCCGTGTGCTGCGAAGTAATATACACTGCCTCACAAAATTCATCACGCTGGGATTCCTTTCAAGTGAAGAGAAATGCAATTTTCGAGAAAATTGAGCAAAAATATCACGCTTCAAAATGTCAGGGACAGCTAGTCTCACGTATACACCTAATGTGCACGCCAGTAGTTGAGATTAAAAAATAACCCACATCTGATGTCCCCCTACTCCCTTGAAAACTGTGTATGTGCATGTCCAAAGATCGTGGATTACGTACATCGGCAGCACAGAAACCACGTGCGAGCCATCCCCATTCGACATTTAACCCCTTTTGGAAATTTGGGCTTTTTTCACTTTTAAATCGATTGATTCGTGATGAAAAACATTGCATGTAGTGTCATTAGGCATATGCAGTACATTTGTATAAAAAATTTAAGTTTCATCATCTAACCACCCCCAATGAAGGGGTGACCACCCCATGGCCCTTAAAAAAAATCCTGAGTGACCACGAGAAAATGTTTTACGTGAATAAAATAGGGAATCGCTTGGTGTGTTAGCAGACAAAAGTTAGTTAGTCTCTCCACTAGTTTTCAGTTTTTGTTTTGATTTGTTTTTCATAAAAAAATGAAAAGTGCCATCTTGCATCGTTCAGTTCAACTGTGTTTATCTGTTGAACGGGTAGTGGTAGCATTGCAACTTTGACCGTGTAGGAAGCACAGAACCTTACTGAAATCGACGCATGACGTACATTAGTCCTTACCATTAGTGTGGGTTATATTCCCATCGAACAACGATGCGCGATTTCCTCGAATTATCGCGCATGTCGATCTGCACCTTTCGATATGCAACCATCCCGCATTACTAACAAGGGAACTTTCAACAAGCCCAGCTCGAAAGTGGTCCTGATTTTTTATACTGAAACTCATTGACTGTTAGTATGTCATGTCAAAGTATTAGCGACGATGGCACACTGGAAGACAGTGAAATATCGAGAAGTTTGTCAATTTTTGGCGTCATTTGTTTCGATCTTACTTTGGCGTCACTTTTTGTAGCAACAGATGTTTTGGAGCAACTCGATGCATCTTATATTGCCTCGCTAAATAAAGATGAGTATCTAGTGTTTGAAAAGTTAACAATAAATATTAAAGTTGTTGGTGACCGCTAACTAACTCGCACTCAAGAATATATTTGCGTATCTGTTAGTTTACGAAAATTTCGTTTTTCATATGTACCCCTTAAACACCACGATGTCCCGCCCCACCCTGGAAATATTTCTGCGGACACCCTTGATACCGTACGGTCTCATCTAGACAGTTTCATACAATGTCACGAAGTTTAGTATACTTCATAAACATCAATCAACTATTTAGATTGTGTACCTGATACCCAACAAATCAATATTCATCTCGATGTCTTAGAAGATGAAATAGATGAATATATTTCCGTTCCTACATCAGTTACAATTTTTAAATACTAGAAGTGATTTGATTGGGGTCTCAAACAATTCTTAAAGCAGAATAGATGTCTGAATATTACAATAATCCTCTTTGGAAAGGGGATCACAAATCGACATATGAACCATACTGTACGGCACATTATCCTCGCACCAAATCAAAACTGAATTTCTCCTAAGATCTGATCATTGTGTAATTTAGACTGTCAGTTCGAATGAACACACCAGCATAAAGTGCAGACTTCAGTTTCTGTGTTTTGTTGTAGGGGATGCAACGCTGCGCATTACACCTCTGGACCCACTGCTCATCCCTGAAGTGCAAGTGGAGCAAGGACGTCCTCCATTGCGTATGACTTCACGCAATGTCAGCATTGTTGGACTAGCTGGAGCAAATCTTTTGGATTTGAAGTACGTACGCTTATATTACGTTTCGCACGCTATGATACATTAACACGATTTTGTCTTCCTTTTAATCGTCAGAATGGTTCTTTTATTTCACCTATTTTAGATTCCTTTTACTAGTTAAGTACCCACGTATATTTTGAAATTTTCTTAACTACACATACTGATGTATGTAAAATCACTATTGATGTTCTTACATAAAGAACAACAAAATTGAATTTTGAAAAATTCGTTGAGTGATTCACTTGGATCCACCTAGGAGAATGTGTGATCTAATTGTGAAGCTTTTAAGTATATTGGTCTATCGCTCGGTGTCGAACACCAAAACGCATGAAAATTAATTGGAGAAAAATCTATATCGAATTTTAAACAAATTGTTCGGATGTCAACTCGGATCTACATTAGAAAACACTTATGCCGAATTTCAAAGCTATGGTCATTACATCTATGAGCTAGGCGAAAAAGAAACTTAATTTATTTGATAATTAAACTTATTTTAATATCGAATTTCAAAAACTTCCCTGGGATCTTGGCGCACCCGAGACATGTACCTAATTTCGAAGCTGTAAACCTAATGCAAAGGTTTTCTATTCTCCGCAACTATCACTAACATCAATACGCTTTGATACACTGGTCAAAATATAAACAGTTAACCTTTTCAACATTACAAGAATTTTTGTGAACTTCCCGCGATTAGTTCAAACTATATTTCGTGGCCGGCTTCTATTGTTGTTTCTTTAATTTCATTTTCCCGTTTATAAACATTAGTCATGAATTGATCTCATCTGATCAGATTGATTGCGCTTATTTCACAATCGGAACATCTTATACACAAAAAAGCGCAGAAATTAATTTCCGTACATCAACAGTTACTTAACTTTTAGGTCAGAAAAGAGAGGCCAAAAAATGGCTGTGCCTCAAATTAGAGGAAAGCTGGATATTGTTTTAATGTCTTCTTATAAATGTAAAAAGAATACTTTTTAAGTTTGCATCACATCGTAACATATCTACGGCCAAGCGTAGAGGAAAGGTACTCGTTAAAGAAAACATTGATTAAAATTACTGATGAGGACGCCAATGATGGTGAAGATAAAACTCCTCAAATACCTAAACATTCAATAAATGGTAAGAAAATTCTGTTGAATAAAATTATAATTCTTTTGAGAATGTCTATCTAATTGAATTGTAATGCATTTTGATGACCATTGATTCAGAAAAATCGATACTATATTTATACACAATACTCGAACTTCCTTTCTTCCCAAGTTAGTAAACATGTAGGTAACCTGGTAAGTATAAATAAGAAAAATTTAAAAAAATTACTGTCAAAAAAGCTGTTGCATAGTAATAAAAGTTCAATATTCAAGATTCTATCGATTCAAGGTAAATGATGATTCATTGATGGTGCACCATATAAAAAATATTATTCTCCAGTGTTATTTTAAATGTATTGAAATATGCATGTAAAAACCTG
>NNCF01126877.1:14948-80504 GCA_002313205.1 Laupala kohalensis
GTTCATATGTATATATATTTTTCGATTGAGACCATAGAAAAGTTTATAAAAATTTTCGAAAAAAATTTTCGAAATTTTTTTGAATATTTTTGTGGGTACATAGGAATATATTTATTTTAGTTTCGGAGCATAGAAACTTTTTTTGGAAACAATTTTCCGACAAATTTGTGAAATTTTTTATATACATAGGTATATTAATTTTTCGATCGGGACAATAAATTTTGTTTTATTTTTGGATTTTTTGGGTACATAGGTATATATCTTCTTAGATTGGGACCATAAAAAGTTTAATAATTTTATCGCAAAAAAATTTGAAAAATTTTGAATATTAAGGGTCACTCAGGTAAATTTTTTTTCGATTTAGACCATAAAAGTTTTTTGGAAATAAATTTTAAAAAGTATTTATAAATTTATTGTGTTCTTAAATATATATTTTTTGTATTTGGACTATAAAACGTTTCACAAATTTTGTCGAAAAATTTTTTTAAAAAATTTTAGTAAATTTTTCGGGTACATAGGTATATATATTTTTCGATTGGAACAATAAAAACTTTTAATTATGTATGTGAAATTTTTTTTGGGTACTTAGGTAATTATATTTCTTGGTAGGACCCTAATAAAATTTTGAATTTTTTTCGCAAAAATATTCTTGGGTACTTAGGTATATACATTTCTGGGACCATAAAAAGTTTTCAATGTTTATTTGGTTAAATTTTTTTGGGTACTTAGATGTATATTTATTTGATTGCATCCATAAAAAGTTTCAAAATATGTTTGGCAAAAATTTTAACAAAGATTTTTGGGTACCCAAGTGTATACAATTTACTATTGGCAGAATAAAAAATATTTAAAATTTTTTGATATTTTTTTACCATTTTTGGGGTCGATTTAAGTATATTTATTTTTCCACTGGGTCCATAAAAATTTTTTGGAAATTTTTTTTGAAACTAAGGTATATAAAATTGAGATTGGGGCCGTAAAAGTTTTCAAATTTTTTTGGTTAATATTTTTGGGTACTTAGGTATATCAACGTATTATTCGATTGGGATCGTAACAATTTTTAGAATGATACTGGTGAAATTTTTTTGGGTACTTAGTTATATATATTTTTCGATTGGGACCATAAAAAATTTCTATTTTTTTTTCAAAAATGTGTTTTGAAAAAGGTTTGGGTAATTAAGTATACATACTTTTCGTTCGGGATAATAATATTTTTGATTGGGACCACACACAATTTTAAATATATTTTTTCAAAAATATATTTTTAAAAAATGATTGGATTTAGGTATATATATTTTTCGATTGGGGCCATAAATTTTTTTTCGGTACTTAGGTAAATAAATTTTTTGATTGAGACCATAAAAAGTTTTTCAAATTTTTCCAAAACAATTTTTTTTAAAATTTTTTGGGTACTTTGGTATATATTTTTCGATTTAGACAAAAGAATTCTAAACTTTTATTCCGTTAAAAAGTTTCGCTTTACGTCTGTGTGAAAGGAAAAGGTACTTAAATACTGAAATCTATTCCGTTACTTATCTACCTTGCACTCTTTTCGTAGGAAGCGTTCCGATAACATGGAACATTGTGACATCGGTAAAGGTAGCATTCCCACTTTGTAACCAGTTTGTTTTTGTTTCATATTTGTCGACTAATTATGGACAATATTGGACATTCATAAATTTTTTTGGATCAGCGCCCTAGCCTCGTGTACAAAGAATCAAAAGTGGGGGCTAATTTTTGCTCAAGCTAGCACATAAATATAAATGGTCAAAATAAATCAACATTAAAAAATCACCTCTGGATGCATGTCGTAATTTTGGACATTTTTTGGACTAATCGCAGATGTATCTTTTAGCAAATAAATTTATTTGTATAATACCTGTGCCGCGACCATCAGGCCAATACCGGGGTTATGGGATCACCTTTTTTATCTTATTGTATCATCATTGTCTTAAATGAGACGTAGTTCTCTTTATTTCAGTTTTAGTTGTTGTTTATTCTTATCTTTACATTACATGTTATTGTTTACCTTTTAATGTTTGTTTCTTACTCTAGGATGTCTTCTTTCTTCTTTCTTCTTTCTAATTCTTCCTAATCTTATTTCTCATTCATCTTTAATAGTTATTTTTGCTTTCTTAGTCATATTTTATATTAAATTGGCTCATAGTTTCTTTTGACGCTTCTTTTCCTATTTTCTATAGCCTTTTTTATGTCTGTTCCATATAGTCTCCCGTGAGTTGCCCTAGGGAAGTTTCTGTTCCAACTACGTGAAGGTGGGAACTTATCTACCTACCAGTGATTTCCTTTCTCACTGCCATAATTCCATATTACATATTCATCTAATGCTGAGTATAGATTTTTTGTTGATAATAGTGCGCTACATTTATTCCACTCATATAAGAATTCTCTCTTCATGATTTGATACCAATCGTTCTTCACTGAGCATGTCGCAATCAAAGAATATATGACTTAGTGTCCTTATCTTTCTCGCAGATGGAAGTATCATCACTAATTATATTTATTTTCTTTGAATAGCAATTTTTATTTTTGCCTCCTGTTTTCAATTCTATTAACGATTTTCTTGGTTCAAACCATCTTCTGTTTTTATTGCATACTTTACATTATGAATGAATCTATACAGGTCTCTTCCTTAAAGCGCAATTCTCCAACGTGTTTCCGAACGTGACCATAATTCGTTGTCTATTACCTGTCTCCAGCCTACCATTGTCCCATCCACTATTTTTGTTCCTATTGTGATCTGCCGTTTTCTTCTCACATTGTGTTGTAAAACATGCCTATCAACTTTTAAGTCCTTTTCTTATGAGTATAGTTTTTATTGAAACACTTCGAAATCCACCATATCAATTACTTATACATATTCTTTGATTGCTGGACAATTTCCTTTCAAAGTGTTTTGTATTATTTTATGCCAAATGTTACAGCCGTGTAACATAGAACGAAGCACACCCATATATAAACATCTCATTTTATCTATCGGAATTGTATGTATATTGAATCCTATTTGTGACAGGCCATACATGATCTTTATTTCGCATTTTATTGCATCCAAATGTGGCATGAAGGTCATCAATTCATCTAAGGTCACTTCCAAATATTTTACTGTTCTTTTTATTTCAAGTTTCCATCACAGAAATTCCATTTTTTACACCATTATCAAGCATAAATATTATTAACATAAAGCATAAATATTTAAATTTCTCATCTTGTTTCTGGATGGTGTAAAAGATAAAATTTCCTTTCGATAATTACATCAAAGTGAAGTGTAAAAGCGGTCCAAAATTATTTCAAGTGTTTTTCAGCGCATTTATTAAGTTTATTACATTTATCTTCGATAATGGTGTAAAATATGGAATTTCTGTTTGATAATTACGTCAAAGTGTAGTCTAAATGTAGTCCAAAATTATTGTAAGTTTTTTTTTCGTTTCCACGGAGACTTTTGTATTTTTATATTGTTTACAATATTTTGTTCCTGGAGGGTATAAATGGATTTTTTTGTTAAAAGTCACATCAGCGATTAGTCTAAAAGGTGTCCAAAATTACGACATACATTCTGAGGGGATTTTTAGGGTTGATTTATTGACCATTTATATTTATGTATTGTTTAAACATCACTGATTATGGATGGTGTAAATAAAAAATTATTTGCTTAAAATTTATCTCATCCCAACAAGAGCAAATGAGTTGAATTGATGACCTTGTTGCAAGAAATAGATTTATTTCAAGAAATTCGAAAGTAAAGCCAACGTAAAGTGAGGTACACTTATCATTACTCTTATGGACGAAGGCAACGTAAAGGCATTGGCTACACTGTTACAATATGTACATGCCCGTCACTTATTCGGAAACATATACACCACACGTATTAACAAAATTAATGAAATATATCATGCATATATGAAATATGTATTATATTTAAATCGGTAATATTTCCTAAACTGAAATCACACAAGCTAATGAATGAGACATGAAAATATTTGTCAATATTCCGAACATATCTAAAATTAAATAAATTATTTCTTGAGGTTTACATATTTTTTTCGAATAAATATATCACGTTTTAAAAATGGTTTTTTGTTTTAAATTTTACCGTGTTAAAGACTACTCATTTCGATACATTTCTGTGGTGTCATATTTTCTGAAAAAGTTAAAAAAAAAAATTTTTGTTCATGTATTTTTTAATTTTCCTTATTTTTAGTTCCGAAGTATGCATTTCAGACTTGTAGCATGTCGTTGCAACGTGTAATTTCTGTTTTTCTTTCGACACTTGAATACAAAGCACATTGTGAGGATAAGTTGACTGAAATAATTATTGTTATTATATCTTAAATCTAAATGACACAAGCTAGGGAACTAGAGTGACCATTTAAACTTAGCTTTAAAGGAAGAATAATTTTTTTGAAAGAATTACAATATTTCTCTTTCTATTTTTTTCCAACTTTCTATTTTTCTTGTGCCTCTGCATGTTCCAGCAACTTGAAGATACTAGTGCATGTTCCTACAAATTGCATTCTCCATTCGACTCTGAAAGGAAGATTTCATGCAGACAACCCGTCTATTATTTCGTGTGGAAAATCTAAGGGTAATGAATTATTAAGAGTTCCATTACATTAGGTATATTAAGGTAATAAAAAAACAAGTTATAGTACAAAATTTCCTAATTCAATTAAATTTCATAATAAAGAGATAATAAATGCATATTAATCTTAAGAAATGAAGAAAAGTGAAAGAGAATAATTAAAAGAATGAATTTTATCTCAACATAAAAGTCAAAAATTAAGTAATCAATGAAAAGCGAAATTTAATCTTTGTCAAAACTCATTTTGAATTCAAAACAGTCTCCTTTACGTTATTTAATTTTCCCGGCGCAGTAGTTGCCGACTTCTGACGTTTCGAGTGGAGAAGAGAAGGAAAACATTTTCGGACGCTGACTCCGTGCTAACGAAGCGGCTCTCAAAAACTCTTGTGCCCTTTCATTTAGCCTCCAGTGGCAAAGGGGAGGGGAAGTCGAGGGTGGAGGTAACGTTGGAGACTGCGTGACCAGCGACGCGCCTGTGCCTTCTAAATTGCCACCGGAGACGCGCGTCGGAAAACTCGCGGACGGCTGCGCTTCCGGCGCATAAATCAAGGTGGCGCTGAGACAATAGCTGGGCGGCGGCGCGGCGGGGGGCGGAGGCCGCTATCGGACCGACGCGACGGTGGCACGCTCTCGCGGATTTAATCGAAAACACTTAACGAGGGCGGAGCCGCATCGCGAGTGGAGGGGTTGTGGTATACGAGAGGATGAGAGGGGGTGACGCCTTAAAGACACATCTATCGGAAAAGCATTGCCTGCCTCCCCTCCGTCCACGGTCCGCTTCTCTATACCCGTTTGCTACCATCTGTTATCAGCGTGGTGGAGAGGAAGAGGGAGGGGTTAAAGAAGGGTCGCTGCTGATAACGAGGCTTCTCTTGTTTCTCACCTACCCACTTTTTTTCTCTCCGCACCGTCTCTTGTCAGGAGACCTCTCGAGTGGGAGCTCCCTTCCCACGAGACTGTCCGTCGCTAACGATTCGCCATTCATCCGCATCGCAAGTGAGGCTCCATTCCTGCCCGAGACGTACTCCCACATCCCACGCCATTCTCCCTTTCACTTCAATATCCCAGTCACCTCTTTCCTTCAAGTGATCTAACCGGCACGAAAGAGGTAATCTCCTGTTACTCTTATAGCCTTCTATGTATTTCGCCACCACAATACAGGCGAGGTCCCTTTTCTCTCTCTTTCTCTCTCACGCTTTAACTCAATATCCGTCCACGAGAACAGGTCGGCTTAGGTTTCCCAAATTGGTCCCTCGATGCGGAAATCGGACCTTTGCTATGGCACGAGTGCGAAAAAGAGAGAAAAAACATCATGATCAAGTTTCACCAGTAAATACATAAACGGGAGGAAAACGAGAGAAAGCGAGTTGGTGGTTTTGCGGGCGTTTGCTTCAGAAAATCATATTGATTCTCCAGAGAAAATATGTGCATGGTAGAGATAAAGTGTTGGGGGCTGTTATCGCTAAGGAGTTCGATCTGTCGGATGGGAGCACTTTTAACTTCAATTAGGGCTTCCATAATATTTGTTGTACCTCTCATTCTTTGAACTAGACTTGCCGGCTGAGCTTATTGATCACAACAACGTTTTCGAGTTACGCTCCGTGTGAGTTTAGAGATGTTGAATTTATAACTTGGATGCATTACGCAGTCCTGGTGCCTCGATAAACAGGCTACATTATCTTTGTTGGCTCGAAGTTACTACGACGCAACTACAGGGAGTCTGCGAAGCACGAAACTTCGGGTAACTCTGTTGCAGGGTTCTATAAACATTTGTACATTACATGAGGAAGAAGTTCTGCTTTTATATAATCAAAACATTGTACTTTCAATGTTGATATTCCATGAATTTGATAGAATTTGATAATACTCCGCATAGATTATCGTGAGGGTAACTAAAGTTCTGGAAAGATTTCTAGTAGAATACTTCAATACCTTACCCTTACATTTATCTTTCCCATAAACATAGAATAATTTTACGTTATAGTTTAAAATTAAAAGATAATATTGTATATGTGGCATGAGTAATATTTTTATTACAAGAAGATTGACATAATTAATTTTTAAGATATCCGAGGTACTACAAACCATTACATTGATTCTTCCCTTAAAATGTATTATCTTAAAATACGTGCTGAGTGTCAAACTTGAAATAAAAATTTTATTTACAAAATTAGATAGTGCTGAATATTATTAATTAAAAATAATGTTATTAATTAAAAGAATATTATTAATTAAACTCCATAATATTTCTTTGTAAATGTTCTATATTTGCAGATCAATAATTAAGAATACTTTATTATTATAACTTTTGTTCACTATCATTATTATATATTTTGTATAAACGACCTTTTAAGTAGACTAATAAGTAAATGAATTAATTTTATCTCAATTTCTTTAAACTTGTGCAATGAATTTTGTGGTACAAAAATATATGTTGTACTATCAGTTAAAATCGGTTCCCGAAATAAATGATTAAATTCACACATTAATATATTTCAAATATCATGTATACAAATTATTTAAAGGCCATTTGCATTTCTTGTTTGAAACCGTTTGAAACATTACTATAGGGTAAATAATTTTTTTTCTCTCTCATTTCCATGTAAAGTATACTGGGGTTACACAGCAATTAAAACAATCACAATAACAGTACCTTGCACAGAATCCACAGTACGTAAAATCTAACTGGTATATTCTCTTCTTCTAAAAGAAGGCCCAAAAACAAAACAAAATATGAGGTATACATCCAACGCACAACGTTGTTATTTCACGCAAAACCAACTTGTTCAGAGTGTTTGTTTGAGCTGAAGAGCTCATATAACCGGGAGAGGTTAGTCATGGGTCAATAAGAGAGCAGGGCGAGTGTTTCACACAATTTATTTCACAACGCTTATACAGGCTACAAGAGAATTACCACGGGTATGCGGCCTAGCGGTTCGAAATAGCTCTGGGATGCAAACGAGGCCATCATGGCCTCGAAATGTTCAAACGGCTGGCCGGACAAGCTCGAGTCCAACGTGGTACTCATTAGATCAGGATATGCTGCGATGAAGGGGATCTAGTTTAGTCCTTTCAAACTCACATTTTGTGTCTCAATCACATTCACAAACTTCGTGGCGCTTGTCGCTATACACTTTATTAATATATCTATATAGACATAAATTCCTATATGAATATACATTGTTTGCATTGCTATCACCATGAGTATTCATATGGAAATAGGTTCTATACAAGTATATGTCGCAGCGCTGACACCATACATCCCCACATACACTTCAATAGAATATATTTATATAGAAATTGATTAAACACCAGCCACATTACAACTGTAATACAATGTAATTGATTGAGATCGTACGTAAAACGTAGGAGGCATCTATACTTCTAGAAAACAAACAATGCAGTGGAAAATTTATAACACGGAACATATAGAAGATAAGATTCATTTTCATAAAACATCAACGGAGATGGTACAACAAAAGCGGATTCAGCAAAGCAGAAATTTCATTGGAATGTTATGATATTTTAAATCTTTTGCATAGTACATAGTGTTTTCACCTCTTTCCATATATCCCCATTAAACAGTTAAGAGATCGTTTCAGATATTCTGATAATTTTTCAATAATCTTTTCCACACAAAAACCCACATTAATATATACATCTTGACGAAACAAAAGTTCTTTTATTTAACTTTTGAATTTTCCTTTCTTGATAAGTCCCAGAAAATTGCTCGTGCTTACGGTATCATGAGCTAAGCACGAAAAGGAAACAAATAAACACATACTCGTAAAAACACATGTAACACATGGTGTCATGGAACGACAAATATGTACAAGGGCAATCGTGCCTGAGAGTCTGAAAAAGTATCACTGGCTCCAGGAGCTAGTTGCCATGACAGCGATGA
Source organism: Laupala kohalensis (assembly GCA_002313205.1). Lineage (NCBI taxonomy): Eukaryota > Metazoa > Arthropoda > Insecta > Orthoptera > Trigonidiidae > Laupala > Laupala kohalensis. The sequence continues at coordinate 23,450 of NNCF01126877.1, forward strand.
CGCTGGCCAAGAAAGCCGCTGGAATTGCTTCAAGCCGCTGGAATTGCGCCGATCAGTGGCAGCGTCAGGACGACGGGCGCTGGAGGAGTAGCAAGGGCGGCAGGAGAAGAGCCGCCAGCACGCCGGCGCTCGGGGCAGCCGCCAACGGGGCTCCTGCGGGAGACACGGACACACGGTGGTTAAGGTAGTGCTGGTGCAAGTACAACTGAATTACTGAAATATCAGAATTCGTCGTAAATAAACAGAGAAACATTATGATTTCAACAAGAAAAACATACTTCACTGGCTATTGAAATAAAATAATTGCAATTATAATTGATGGTGTAATACATTGTGTCTTATGGAGAAATATTTTATTTTCAATGCGCTCTAATGACGTTAACGAGCCCTAAAGCCCCAAGGGGAAAAAAAAGAAAAGAAACTTATTTTCAACAAAAGACAAACTTTTAAATCACGCAAGGGAGGAAAGTTTACTTTGATTTGTAGTAAATTTCCTTCAGTATTTTTTACATTACTTTTACCTATAGGTCACCTGACATTTGAGAAAGATATTTCACTTTTTCTGAGGTGAGGTGCGTAAGTTACGAAACCGTTGTACTTGACCGCCATGTTTGTTCATGCTATAATACATTTCAAACGAGTCAAGCGTGTTTCTTCGTATTGTTTGTAGAGTATTGTTAACAGATAGAAACAAATTAAATCATGTTTACATTCCTTATTGTTAGTATCATTGTGTTTTAAAACTATTGGAAGAATAATAAAAAAAATATATACATCTGCGTGATTTGACTAACTTGAATTAAGTGCTGGTCGTACCTTAAGTGAGGATGTGATTCGCAACAGGGGTACATCTATCTAGGTTTAGGCCAAGTGTAGCTCTAATACAGATTTTAACAGAACACTGCGACTGTAATGACTATTTAACAAAAATAAAACTGAAGGACAATGACACATGTATTTGCGGAAAGGGTAAAGAAACTGGGGACCACATATTATACGACTATGAAATAGTTTCGAATGAGATTGGTGGATACGTAATATGAAAAGTATTGGGTAAATTATATACAACGTAATATACATAAGTCAGTAAGTTATTAAGTGATAGAAGTTTTGATTCAGAAGGAAAAATATGGATAAAATTGATAGACTGAAAATAATCTGAAGAAGAATGAATATCAACATTAATATGTCATACACACGACAACAGAGATAAACTAAGGAACATGGATTTATGACAGTTCTTAAAAAAATAAAAAAAATAATCTAAACAATGTCACATCTGCAATTTAGGGTCTAATTACTTCTTTCTTTTATGAAATATTTGTTGAACCAATCAAACGCTCGTTTAAATATTAATAATGAAAATATTGATCAAAATACTTTATCTCAGTGACTTCCATGATTTGGATGTTGCAACAATAACAATCAAAAATGAGAAAATGAAATATCTTCCAAAACAGGTTAAGACAATATACTCTTTCTTCCATATCTTTATTTTTCAAAAATATACATATTCTTTTCCAGAAGCATATTGTCAAAACAATGCTACAAGGAATAATGGACAGTATTTTTAAATATTAAAAGATGAACGAAAAGAGTGTTCTGATATGACAGTAAATGTAAATCCTTAATAACGTTTCATTAACTCTGAGGTTTTGTACCAAGCCCACGTACCTCTGATTACTTAATGATTCTTGTAATTGTTATGTATATCTGTGTGGTAAAATAAATGAATTGATTTCATAGCATTTTTGTACTATCACAAAAGGGTTTTTTCTGGAGTACCTCCCACCTAGTTACCAATTGAATTTTAGCAAACAATTAAAAGAGTGCTATCCCTATGAGTTATGGAAGCAGTAATAAGAGAACGAGTGAAAAGTTACTGTTCCGTGCTAAAAGAAACTCTGTACCTCGACGTGCGAGAATGGCACTAGATATGTCACAGTTTTTCAGCTTCTTTGTTTAGAGGGAAATTATTTCAAGTAGAGTCAGACGGAACTGTATCAAGTTGATTCTCATTTGAGAGACAACATACGTTAATAATTTAATAATAATCACAATAATCTATACATTTCTACACATGCATAAAACGAAGAGTTTGTATGAGGGTCAAAGATGGATCGACCAAGAGTAGAGAAAATTCGGCAGAGGCATTATATGGAAGGGGTCCAAGGAGATAAACCAGCGGATTTTTCAGAATTTAATTAGAGCTTTTCTTTTATTTTTTAAGCGGTTGTTAGTGACTGTTGTGGAGCACAAAAACTGTACGCAAAAGATTTAAAGTTTCGAAATTTGACACTGACCTAATAATACTTACAAGAGCATTTCAGTGGCTACTAAAAAAAACTATTAACAATGAGCCCTAGTAAACATTCTGTTTTATACGTAAGACTTGCAAATACCAAACAATAATATAATATTTTAGCACACAAAAATGTATAAAATTGGAAGTATATACGAATATTATTATTTAAAAATATTACTATATACTTTAAGCTTCACTTTAAACGTTTCGTTTTTTACTAAGATGAAAAATTTTACTTTCCCAAATATTTCTATAGTTTTCAACGACTCCGAGGTGAAGAATAAAAGTCGTTTTAACACGCGCATAAAGCAGTTTTGTTATTTATCTTCGGGTGCAGAACACGTCTGTTAGGCTGTAAAGTTTTACTTTGTTTCCAGGAAAACTCACTTTCAAAGTTTGCAAAGACCTTTCTGAAACATCCGTATACGACTTTCCAAGTTCTCGCCAACGTGACCGTCTTCCTCTCACTTTAAAAACGTGGCACCTGCTGTCGGCTGCGATACGCACGCTTAAAACGCTTTATCGCCCACACAGTAAATGGAAGAAGCTCAGTCCAATTTTCGAATGTTTAATGTATTCCTGCTTAAAGCTATTAACTTTATACCAATTAGAAAATACATTATTTCTTTTTATTTAATTTAAACAATTAGAATAGAAATAATGTGAATTATCATTTTGTTTCATAACATATGTTTTAAAAAATTACCGGCTATGTGGTGTCTGTTAACAACCATAGAAGTGTATCTTTTGCTTTTCCCAGTTAGAGAAGTTTGAAGTTTTCAGAACGTTTTTCTAATATAACTTTGGCATTTGATATTAGGGCTATTATAATACTGCGTAGATAAGATGAAAAAGTATGTAACAAACTTTAAAAAATATTTTTTTTACCATGAAAAATGGAGAAAAAATGGCTTCCTGGTTACCTTGAGTTCATCATATATTTGTCCTTATTTATCTAAATTCATAAGTTTGTACGTATACTTAAAAAATTTGTTTCGAAGTATCAAAATTACCACTGTTTTTCTATTTATCGTAAACTTACTGCTATTTCTTTTTTAGAATTCTTTCTTAAATTTTCACTGCTTGTTTCATAAAGAATGTGGATTTTTGAATCGTGTAAATTAATGCAAATAAAGTTTAGCGGAAAGCAAACATTAAAAAAAATTAAATAAATGATATGATGTAGTAGTAATTTAAAAAAGGTTGTGTCGTTTTCTTTTTCAAAAATTGAATATACCTGGATATTACTGGAAGACACAGAACTAATACTTTGATAAGTATACATCGAAAAACTGTATGTATCAATTAAATAAATTATTATATTTAATTTATGATTCTCTATATATAATATTATGTTCAATATAATTATTATTCAACATTTCACTAATGGTAAATTCCTTCAAATCAGGAATGAGATGTAAAACCAATTTAACCCTTATAGTTACAGAAAACAAAGCGTAGTTCAGTCTCAGATACAGCTTTATGAATTAATATATATCTGTACCTAACTTTTGTGAGAGTATTGGTTTTTTAATTCTTAGTAACTAATACAATAAATAAATAAAATAATTGTACATAATCCTTTTTATGAAATTTTAATTAACAGAATTTTAGATATATTATGCTGTGTTGACAAACGTATCAACAAAAGAATCATATTCCATTAACTCAACAGTAAATGACAAGGAGACATGTGCTACATACCAAGGGAACATTATATTAAAAACAGAAAATCGATGAAATACTGACAAATTATAATTCCCTCTGCATGTCTCTCTCGGGCCGAACGGTTTCGCGTATACATTTTCGTCGGTGGAAAATTGGTATAATTCGAATTAACTCGGATTGCAATTTATACAACAGATCCTGGCACTTGCAACGGAAATAAACTCGCAGCACGCGGTGGCATGAAGGGTTAGAGAGGGGACGACGGAGCTGAGCGATCCCTGCAATGGACCCAGAGATGCAACCCCCTCTGCGGGGCCGTTGTGACCAGTGTTGGAATGGACGCGTGCCGCTTACTAGCAGTTGTATCCGTAGGTCCACGCATGTAAAGGAGCAGTGAATGACAGGGGGTGTTCATTGTTATTTGTATACACACCGATTCCTCTTTTCCAGTTCTTTGCCATGGCAATTTCCCTTTCTTCCTTTGTCATATATGAACTATAATTTATATTCTATCATATTCTTGTAAAATCAAGAATGACTCTAAAAATGAAGCTTGTATTGTCAATACAAAAGACATGATAACTATCATAATCGTTTGACGACGTATACTTTTATCCTACGACACAGGCTTAGACCTCATGGCACATGGAATTCGAAACATTTTTCTCTTCCTGAGGAATATTCAAACGACTTTTAATGTATTAGGACCTATTACATAACATGTCTCATTCCTTAATTGATTTGATTAAGTACCTAAGACAATGGAAATTTTATCTTGTTAGAGTTTTGAACCTTGTAGATTAAATAGAGAAAAATTTTTCCAAATAGTTTGCAGGATCTTGTCTGCATTCCAATAAGTTGCTGCTATTCGTTGATTTCTAAAGTGACAATTTGTTTTTATTAACTATAAATATTGTTAATATCAATCTTCTTATTATAATGTTATTATCGCTGGTAAGTTACAAATTTTATCTGGGTAAATGTGACATGAAACATAATTATTGAGACATATCTATATATTTGTATAATAGCAGCCTTTTACATCAGTAGAAAAAATGCTCGTGGTAGGTTCAACTTTTCCAGACTGCAGAAGAAGATAACTGTGATAATTCAACTTATAATCCTTACACAACCTTTCACCATACTTTATGTTTGGAATATTTGCTTGAGTATGAATTATGAAATCTATGAAAAAAGAAATGCCCATTTGACAATACTTTTATTGTTATTATTATTATTATTATTATAGCAAAGTGTTAGACCGTTTAGCACAATTATTATTATTATTATTATTATATCAAAGTGTTAGACCGTTTAGCGTATGATCTGCGTCAGGTGCACTCTTCAGGTAAAGCACCTGTAACTTCTTGTTGCTCCATTTAATTTTTAGGTTTTATATTTGGTAAAGCTGACGTGAAATTTCTTGATATTTTGTTTTTCCGTAATGATTTTTGTTAGGGAAGACAATTTGTAAAACTGAAGTACTTTTGGGAGCAGTTTTGATCATTTCCCCAGTCTCTCTTTGGATTTGTAAATCATCATGAAGTCATTTTCTTATTTCATACCTTGCCAGATTTCTGGTATTAATCATAGGTTTGCGTAAAGCTCCTTACTCCATCTTTATGATTCGCATTTATTCCTTCCACATCATTTAAGATGTGGTATTCTAAATGATGCTACTAGCATCTTCCTTGTTTTCCGAGCTTAATTTTTTTCAAGTTACCTTATTATTTCTTAAGTACTCAATTATGTCAAAATGCATTTTGGGACAGGTTGTATATACAAGGTAAGGATAAGGAAGTGACTACCCAAAATGATAATTTTTCTACACCCCTCTAAACTGGTATTTTAAATTTAAGTTATTTGACTAGATAATACTTTTTAATTTAATACAGCCATGAGATAAGAATGACAGAAAAATCGTACAAATTTCTTTTTGTAAATAAACACTCACAAATAAACTCCAAGATCCATCAAGTATGAAAGTCGCCCCGCAACTTCAAGTAACCACAGCAGTAATCCATTAAAATCTCATTATAAAAATTCACAGGGATGTATAATATATTTTTCCAAATCAAATTTTTCAACTCTATAAACAGCTTTTGTCAACGATCCCACCGCACAAATCACAAATTGTAACGACGTACTTTGCATTGCAGTCCTACGCATCCCTTGTGGGCATCCCTGAAGGGTGGGTGATGTAGGGCGAGGGATGACATAGGGAGGAGTTCTGTGCGAAAGTAGATTACATATTCATGGAGGGGTTTTACCTCCACTCGACTTCCTGGTGCCGCCGGACGCGTGTAGGCTCTCGACACGCGGGCTATTAACGTGCTGCGAGTCCGCGGTGGTTCTGCGGTGACAGCACGGGTTGACCGACGTGCCGTGCCGTGTCGCGCCGCAGTTCCACTGCTCTAAATGGGGAACTGTGGTACTCCCCGAAGGAATTCGTAAATGTTATTACGACTTTGTCATGTTTAAAAGTGAGTTGCTCCAGATATTACTAATTTCAATTGTTAACATCGAAGAGTGTATGAGAGTCATGCACGCAGTTCTTCGAAATATTTCAATTATTTCGTCATGTAACAAAATCAGCATGGATAATGTTACTTTAAGTTCTGAAATAGCAGGAAATTGATTCCATATTTATAACAAAATATGATCATGATTGATTCAGTATCAAACGTTGTTGATTTATTATAATATGCTTACATTAAAGTACACAAAACGTGTACATGGATCATTCCCTTTAGATGTAAAACATTCATCTGATTTCAACGAGTCTAACGAAAGCGGAAAAAAATAATGAATAAAGCTAGATAAAATTAGTTCTGTCCTCATCGTTTTTTTAATGTATTGTGCCAAATATTGGATCAATAAACACCATGAGTAGGTATAAAAATAAATGCATTTAAATTGAGTTTAAAATAAGCTTTGATAATAGCAATTTTACATATTTTGCTCACTATTCTTTAAATATCTTTGTAAGATCTAAATGTGTGCGGAAGTATTGAAGAAAATGAATGCCCAAGATTTTTTCTATTTTTCTCTCTTGACCTCATTTTATTGCACAACTGGATTTTTTCAGCTTTGCTTGGGTAAACATGAGCTTTATTTGTTTCAAATCACCTAATCATTTTACATCAACAGTTGCATTGGTCGTGCATTTTATAACTTTTGTACAACTCAAAATAATTTATTGAATATAATGCTAGTGGATGTATCAAATACAAATTAAAATCATATTGAGAGATTGATTGTAGAAAAATACGTGATAAATAAATGAGGAATGGAGTTAAATTTTTATATTTTACTTGATCGCTGAACACTGTAATCCTGGTCAAAAAAGCGTTAATCTGTTATTTTTTAATTAACAAAACATTTTTGTTTAAGTCTTTAACTTAAAAGTTAGGTGTTATAAACCATTGACAGTTTTATTCACTTCCCTTATACTCGTATTTATCTTTCCTTAACTCGAGTTTGTTAATTTTCTTTTTAAACATTGTTCCTACAGTGGGGGTGTGGTACACCTGGTCAAAAATTTGTCTTATCTCACATCTTTGAAACGGCTAATCTGTTAATGGTCAAGGCCATCCGGGTGCTCATCCATTCCCGTTAAATGTTTGTTAATTCTCGAACATCATATGATTTTGCCTCGATGTACGTCTCAATGGGACTCAATACGACCGGAAATTCTCACCCTATGCATCGTTAGAAGAGCGTGAAATTGGAAATCAACTGTCCTCAAGGGCACATAGAAATGTATCGGGGGATGCAACGTCATGGGAACAAGGTTTACTTAGATAAGGTAATATGCGCCATGGTCAAGTAATTAAGTTCACTGTAGTATCAGAGATTTCAATTCGCGGATTCAAAAAGTAAAGAAATATCACTTATATGGGGTTTTCGTCCCTCTTCTCTCTCCCACTTCTGCTCCTCTCACTCCGACTCGTGGACTGACCATGAATTCAAAGTTTACAGAGTAAACAAACCAGAATATAAAAAATGAATATCTTTTATTTAGTTAACGATCTTGATTTGCGTATTGTTGTATTTACAGTGTAACTTAACTCCATAATTCGTACAAGATTAAATAATAGAATCGTTTTACGGTTTCTACTAGATAAGATATTTTGCGCGATAAACATTCATTCCTCAGAGATGAAACTTTTAATATGTCTAAGTTCATGAAACGGCACATGCACCTCGTGCAAGGTGGTTTGTGTTGCAATGAAATATATGAGTATTTCACTAAAAACAGAATACTTGACTACTTAATTGATTTATCATTAAGAACGTTCAATTAAATTTTAACGGTTAACTTTACCTTCCGTTAAATTTTCAATTGCAAACTAACGGCTTAACGATTGACGAAGCTAACTTTTTGAATGACGGAGGAACGGTTAACGGAGTTAAATTTCACATTAACTTTTCCCATCTCTGTCGTCCTAACTATCATCCTCACTGTAACATCGTCATTGTAAGGTACTCCTTATATGTCTTCGTTTGCTGCTGCTTTTAATGTCTGCTGACAAAGCGTGCATCAATCTTCTATCCTTTTGCATACTACACATCAAATAGGTAAATTACAGGGATCCCGTGAAGTCATTTAGGGAACACTGAAGAAAATAAATTTTTTTAAATCACCTTTAACAACAAAATACTGGCATAATTAAAGGCCACTAATAGGAAAAATGGATAAGCCAAAACGAAGGACAGTTTGTGTTTAAATATATTAATCCTATTGAGAATTTTGAAAATTAAGAAGTACGAGCATCAAGTTTTGTATATTAAGAAGTTTATCAAGTCTGTCGAAATTTATCTTATTTAGAAGTGTTAGGTACGAAAATTCCAGAGAGAAAACATGCCTTTCGCACCGGTCAATCTGAGTATCAGACATAACCGATCATTACGTTCATTTGTGTGCGTTAATTCAGTAGGCCCATCCTGTCCCGGGTTTTACTCGGGTTTTCCTTCGGGTAGAGGCGGATTTCTCATAAAGACTCGCTAGGTTCTTGCCAAGGGGCGGCGTCAATTGAAATAATTATTCGCGAATCTGTGTTATTTAACAGCTACGAATTATTAACAATACTTTCCCAATGATCTATAGTTTGATAATAATACGTACTTGTGAAATGACTTTTTTGTGTTTTATTAAATACAAATTTGTTGGTATTATGTTAATACTATAACACGTGCCGAACTATTTTTATTGTTAGGAGTGCACTGAAATGTTAAATCTGCCTCTGCCTTAGAACACTTGATCGGAATTGATGGGATGGTCCCTTGCTTGCTTCCGGAGAGTAAATTAGTTTAATATCCCCCACGTGATGATCCGCGGTTTGTAACTGCTTTTTTGACAATGTTGAAGAAATCACTTGTTATTGATGAAGACTGGAAAAGTTTAATGGTTTTGCTCCTTATTTTAACTTACTATTATAACTTACTATTAAAATCTTCAAATATGTGACAATTAATCGACAACGAATTGTTTGCTAAATAAGTATCTAAATACATATCATATGAAGTATACATGCCGAAGTAAACGTGTAACGAAGTGATGTGTTTTATGTGATATCAGACAAGCGGGTCGGGAATTCTTGACGAANCTAAATACATATCATATGAAGTATACATGCCGAAGTAAACGTGTAACGAAGTGATGTGTTTTATGTGATATCAGACAAGCGGGTCGGGAATTCTTGACGAAAAAAATAAATACAAACAATTATTCAATAATAAATTAACAAAACCTCTTTTAATCTCCTTAAGAAATAATTTTTAATGAACCTTTCTCGTTAAGGTAACTACTTTTAACATAATAAAGTTATATTTTGTGCCACTCAGTTTTGCAAAAAGATTAATAACTCAATCGAAAATATTGTTCGCAAAATTGTCCTTTTTAATGAAGAACGTGTCATGTAGGCTTACTTGAATCCGTACCACTGTCCACGGAAAAGGCCGGTTTTCTTAACTTCAAAATGTAGATTCCTAATCTTTTGCGCGGAGTGATGGCATGCATACAAAAAATACACTTTGACCACAAAATCGCGGTATATACTAAAAAATGAATCTCTTGAGTCGGAATAAAGCACATCAAACGTTTAAATAGTTATGGTATAATATTATAATAGATGTATGTCCCCAAAAACTATTTAAAGAGGTATTCATGTCTTTAATAATCTAATTTGAGATGTGTCTCAGAAAAATTTATTAACAGACGAAACAAAAAGACATTTATTATACATAAAAAATGAAGACATTTAATCGTTGAACAAACACAAATTATTAAAATTAGTCAATTAGAAATGTCGAGAATCTTAAATAATATACCATTGCATTATCCTTTCCTTACGAGATTCGTGATTTTCTTGAAGTATGTATCCTTTCCTCGAGATGGAGAGAATCAAGATCAAAGGAAAACTTACTTGTATATAAAACATGGCGACAAAAGATACTACCTCAGGTTTCAGCATTTCTATTGAGAACCCTGAAAATTGAGATTAATAGAATCCTCTTAAGAAATTTTGAAATTAAACCAGAGTATTCCTTTTCCGACGGCAGAAGTCCTCCAGACTACGGACACCCCTCTTTTCTTCGCCCCCGGAACCTTTTCGGTTTCAGCGAAATAAGTTAACGTTCTCATTACGGCAGAACGAAATACGAAAGAGCGACTTAGGTCTGGCGGATAATTAAATTGTAATTTATAGCCGCGGAGCTTTCCCAGAGCAGTCTGAAGCAATCATCTTTGCTTCCTGCGAGAGTACGGCAGGCGCCCATGCCACCCGCACACACACACAGCGTTGGATCTTAAGCCTGGAATCCTCTTACCCGCACTTGAACGGAAGTGCACGCCTCCTCCAACGTCGCCTTCCTCCATCGCCTCCGTCTTCAACGTCCCTCCTGTTTTCTATTGCCGCGGAGATCCCTGGTCCCCCACTCCGCTTCCTCCGGAGCCCCGTGTTACACCGCTTTCCACACTCCAGCCAGACGCTGCTGTCTCGAACAACGGCAGAAGCGGAGACTGCGACGATATTTGCACGACAATTTTCTTAAGTGGGAGACAAGTGAAGCGCAACAGGAGCACAGGGAGCAAAAAATAATAAATAAATAAAAAAACCCGGCAGGCATCGGTTGGCTGAATTTACCTAATAAACATACCCTGTTTAAGAGACCTTTTCGTATGCGCGATAAGGCAGAATTTAAGATTAACAAAGCGAGTTGTTATGAAGTAAAACGTAAATACGGACAATTATTTGCAAGGTAAAAATAACTCATTGTGATGCGCACAAAACATTAGACTCGACAATAGAATGAGAAAACCATATGGTTTTGAGAAAGTGGAATATTCCCCTCGTCTATAAAAAGATGAAACGAGGAAAATGGAAAAATAAAAATAAACAGAACTAGTAAATATGAATAAAAATGTTCCACGTACAATACCGACGGAATATCGAAGCGCAATGACCTCCAGTAGCAGTCATTGGACGAGAGGAGAAGCTATTATTAAAAAAATAATATAATTCTTGAATTAAAGATACAGAATAATCTGCGATCTGGAAATTTATGATCCAAAATATTCAATATATATTCGAGCAACTTCATAAGAAATGTACATTAATTCACCAAAATATAGTTTCAATATGAGCAAAAAATGGCATCAATTTTTCAAATTTGACACCTAATGAATGAATGAGACTAATAATTTATTTAACATTCCGCAGGGATTTGCAAATCGAGGACAAAAAACTTTCGTGTATTCAGATTTTCTCAATTTTAAAAGATTAAAATTGTATTGAATGATTTTACAAAACATGTAATCAACATACAAAGGATTTTAAAAACGAGACACAGAGTCGAAACTCTGTCCTTATAAATTTTTATAACATTTTTGAAGTTTAGATCTTGTTTCTTTCGTTCTTTGGATCCGAAAGTATTCTTAACATTGTCAACGAATTTTCATTATCGGAAAAGTCGGTAGAAAGAGAAAGGATTGGAAATGTTCTGAACTGACACCTAATTTTCCGCTCATCAATATGGATTTAAATTATCTGTTTTAGAGAAGCTTTTTTCCACTAATGTCATGGCTATTGGGTTTATCTTGCTTCACATTTTAGGAATTGTGTGGAATTGATTGCGTAACTTATGCATGAATTGAATCAAATTGGGGACTTGTCTATAATATCTTACGAAATGAGTTACGACAATGAGGAAATGTAGCCAATGCAAGTAATAGATATTTATTTTAATGAATTTTTATTATCTGAAATGTTACGTTGATTTTACTAAAAATATTCATAACGCAAGATATATTTAAAGAAATGAATATTCTCTTGCTCGAAGTATGATATTACTTGTTAGATAATGATGATTTGAGAGATGAGTCCTGATAATACACTAAATCACGAAGAGACAGCACAATGTAGGGATAGAGGGTAATCAATTCTGCGTTTCCTATATAAATCTTTTAACAGAAAACGATTCCCGAAGGTTACCCTGTAGCGATTTGATTACATATCGCAACATAAGAGAAGTGAACAATCTATGGACTCGATGCTCTTTGTGTAAATTGAGTGACATCTCTCGATTGTTGAGCTTCTATGAACTATTAATATGGTGAACGAAATGGTTGAACATAGTATTAATTAATAATCGAAATCACCCTTGAATCCACGGAACTGTATTCTATGTTTCCCCGCCAGAACAATTTAAAATAACTCAACATCACGTATCAAATCCATCGAGCAAGATGGACGATCGATACTCGCAGATCGATACATGGTCGACCTGTGACGTCACGCTATCGAGCGAGCGAGCGAGCGAGCAGCGCGCTGCTACGAAGTAAGCCTCCGACGAAGTATGCCTCCGACGAGCGATCGTGATCATTCTCCATAACTCACTCGGCAAATCTTAATCTCATCATTTTCATCGTTCACTTCTCATCTGGCGGCCACACCGACAACGTCTCCGAATCGTCCTCGACGAGACACCATGTCTCGTTTTCCTCTTCACTACTAGGCTGCTCCCGAACCGATGTTACGGTAAAGTATTCTCGCGCGCTCACCTGAAGCCCATCTGATGCTTTCGACCGTAATCCATTCGTACAACGTGGAGCCAGCCCTTCAACTTCAACGAAACTCATCAACTCAACATCACTCCAGCCGTTCGATCCACATCACACTGACCCACGTGGCATTCGGAGACTCACCTCATCAAACCATCGCTTCACCTCACAGCAGCACCTCACCTGAACTTCCAGTTTTGTATTCTTTCATTGATTACCTCATTTTAATGCATTATCTGGCTAGTTGCAATGTTTTGTTATTAAATTATTTTGTTGGCATTTCCATTGTTCAACTTCAATCTCATCCACGTTCATCACATTTCTGGTCCTTCGAACCCTCTGACCTCAAACCAAGATTTTTTCCCATTAAATTCTGTATAGTTTTTGGTCCTTCGAACCCGCTCACCTCAAACCAAGATGTGCCGCAATTTTTTCCATTAAATTCTGTTCACTTACCCTTAGGGGATGATGTAGTAAAGTCGTTTCTTTGTAGCCACCATTGACGTGGGTGAATATATTGGGTGACAGTAACTGACAAAGCGTACGTTCGAGTTTGCTGATTTGTCAGCAGCTTAGCATATCACTGAAGGGGAAAATGGTAGGATATATAAGATTGTGTCGAATTTCTTTTTTATTAAGAAAAAATAATTCATTGAATACTTCTAAATTCACATCGAGCAATTTCGGATATAGGAATTGAACGGTTCGTGCGCTTGTCTACCGTCTCTGGGAACTAATATTTTGGTGATGAACATGGTGGATCTGTATCAAGTTTTCTTGCTGTTCCATTTTCCATTTCATTGTCTCTTCTTCAATTATACATTATTTTGTTCACACATTTTCACGTTACGTCCAGATATATTTGCTTAATACAAGAAATTGGCTGAAGAACAATTCCATTACATAGACGTCCTAAAATGATGTGCGGAACTTAATATTTTTTAAGAATATGGTTTTTATCAACTTATAAACATGGCTTGTGCAGCGTAGCAATTGTTACTCTGCAATAAAGGAGGTAAAAAGAAGGTTGAAAAAAGAGGGAAAAAGTCACCATGTTACTTTAGACAGATTTACCTCGATTACATATATTCCAGAGCGTTAATGTGGATTATCGAATAAGCAATAAAAGAATAGTCGTGTGACTCAAGAGTGCATTGGAATAAAACACTGACCTCCATTGAGTCGATGACTCGCAGAGCGTAGTTGTTGATTGGCGGCATGCGCCAAGCGAGCAGCCGCCGTGCGCTCCCATCGCCGTTCTCCCACCGCTGCCTCACAACGCAATTCCACTCGCGGGGGATTCCCTTGGAAGAAGCGACGCTCGGCCACGAAGCGCAGACCCAAGGAACTCGTGTGCAGACCTCGTTCATCCACAGTGTGCGTGCGTGGAGACCTTGATTGCAGCCAGTCATCCACCTTGAGGAAATAAACAAAGATATATTGACTAAAACTGAAGTATGATGGAACCAGTGTAACATACAACTGAGGATAATGAGATTTTATAACTAATTTTTACGATAAAAAGGTGAACGTGAAGTGTTTGTCTCATGCAATATGGAATCTACGACCCGTAGAAATAAATAACAGATGAAAAACAATTGATGATTTATTAGGCACACTTCGAAGTAAATTTACCAATATATGTAGAGACAACAAGTAAATATCTCTAATTCTCCCATTACGTCGCTACAACCATTAGAATAGTTCAATAATGAACATCAAACACGAAGATAGACATTCGTGAAAAGTTTTTAATTAACGCAATAGATCGTAATGTTCTCATGTAACACATTAAACAAGAAATATCAGAAATAGATGGAGTGGAGCAAAACCTGTTCGTCACAATAGATTTTCCAGACTCGCATTTCTTAGACAAAGTCGTTGTTTATGTTCCCTCGAACAAAATACGTCTGTTAATGATGACCCATCCGAGTCTACCGACACGACTTGAACAAAAATGTCTATTGACGACTGCTCACTATCAATCGCCACGAAAAACACTAGTCATCCCACTCTACCTACTCGAGGATCGTTCACTCTCCTGTCTCTTATTACCAAACAACTGATAATACATCTCCTGGATCTGTTCTATGATTACATTACTAATCTATCCCGCATTTTAAACTACCTAGTTCAAATACCACAGATCTCATCACTTCTCACATGGCACGGACCATTTAAACTCTCTGCAATACTAGAACCGACTCACTCACCTGACTATACTCCCTATATAAATTCCGTTTCATGTTCCGCCAGATCGCGTACCAGCAAAATTGAAAGGTTACACGCGATGTAACTACAGACTCTGTCGTTCAATGCGACGACTCCCATTATAATATCAAACAAAGAATTATTTCTAAAGACACATTTTGTTTATTAATTGTTTCAGAAACTTATTCAAGAATCCTTACATTAGACATGTTTAGAAGTGCTCTTGTTCAATAATCACCAGAATATTGGAAATAAAATTAACACTGAGAAATAATTAAGAAGATAAAAAAATTGAAGTTTATTATCTTTTAAGTATGAATAAACTGAATGCAATTAAAACATAAAATATGTCATGAAATTAGTAGAAAAGGCAGTCACACGAATCGCATGAATACCTCGTCTCAAAAAACAAAATATGTCAAAAGAACAGATTAAAATTAACAACGTCGGTACCCAAAAATTCTTTCAAAAAGGCCTTTATTACTAATGCAATTCACAAAAAAATGAATTATTACAACTATTTTTTCAATCCTTGCAAGCCACATTTTGCGAACGTCCTCACACTATCTGACCTGTCTCTTATACACATNGAGTAAGTAGCTAATGTAACTGGAGGTGTTTCACTCGCTGATCTATTGGAAAATTGGTACATAAGTTAGAATAAAAGAAGAATTCCGCGTTTTAAATTCAATGTGATGTGAAGCTGAAGTATTAATAGAAGAGCACGTTCGAAAGAATATCGGAAGTGAAATTGGAGGTTCAACTGGATGCATGCAGTAACAATCATAAGTAAAATCCCATTTCCATCTTTAGATTGAACAAGTTATGCAATTTTTTGTAGTGAGTTAACGAATAAAAATATAACTTCGTGATTCGAATTCGATTATCAAACATTTTCGTGCAATTCTGCAGGGTGTACCATGTTATTCTGTCTGATTTCATAAGGTCATTATTCGGGTTAGGGCTGTCATACTTTGCAAATTTTAGTACAAACTCCTTGACTCCGTTCGTAAGCATGATCTGCCACTTGTCCGTACAGAGTATATCCATGTCGTAGACGACAATGGGGGAAAGAAACGACGAACACAAATCTTCCGAGTCATACATGTACATAAAACACATCTCTTCCGAGGTGACCTCAATAAAAAGCACCCCATGACCTCAATAAAAAGCACATTGAAAATTAATGTAAGTTTTTGACAATAGTTTAAAAAACATTTAAAATATTCATAAAGTAATTTATTTTCGAAAATAAATTATTTTCTGTTCAGGCAAAGTATTTCATGAAAATATTAAATAGTATGCATATTAATTAAATGGTTAGTACGTTGAGTTTAAAACCTACAATTAAAAATAATAAAAATAATTATTATTTTAATTTGTATCAGGTCGTAATACGACAGTGATGTGTAATTCTAGATTTGTCACGTCGCTGAGAAAGTGATATGCCAATACAATACTTATAATCTTATAGAACATACATATCAATTACTCACACTCTGATAAATGTAAAATTAGTCGCTATTGAATTCACGGTATTGAAAAAACGAAATCTGCAAATTAGGATAACAATAATATTACTTGTAAATTTAAAATATAAAGGCATACGATACGAAAAATGAACTTAATGTACTTAAATTTATGTGTTGGGATATATCTAATCACCGATTAAAATTCCCTTTGTTATTTCCGATTGAAAACTTAGATGGGCTTTTCTGTAGGGATATTCAGAAATTTGAACATGAAATATCAACAAATTTTCATATTCGTAAAATAAATTTACTGCTATCAAATTTTGATGCATCACGTTCAGAGTTCAACTTGATTGCTTCGATTCTAGCAATCACAACTACCAGTTCAGAGAAAAAGAATGGTGTTTATCTTCTACAAAGAGGACAAAATGAAACTGGTTCCGAAAATATGAATAAGATTGACACGAAATTGACCCTTCTTAATGAACAGGAGAACTGCCCATCACTGAAGCTGCTAGAAATGGCCACCGTTGAAATGAACGCAGCGCTGTGCTGTGCTCGATTTATCTAACTGTGGGACATGCGTAGCAGCTCTGCTTGAGGGATAGCAGCAATAGCGTTTCCAGTGTTCTGATATACTCCCTTCTTGCAGTGTGAGGATTATTTCAGTACACCTGGCCCATCAATTTACCCCCACACATAAAAGTCACAAGGAAAGAGGAACCCGGGAGATTTTTGTGTCACTGATGACTGTCCTCTCCTCACGGAACACCTCATGCACAGCAGACATGTGACAGTAACTGATTATTGCATCGATATTGACCAGTGGTCATTTCCAGCATTTTCTGTACAAGGAATTTCTCCTGTTCATTAACAAGGGTCAATTGCGTATCAGGATTACAATTCTTTTCCGGGTCAATTTCATTTTGCCCATTCTGTAGAAATTAGTTATTCTACAGAGAAAGAATCATTTGAGGTATAATGCTTGCTTGCATGACATCGGTCTTCGGGCGACAAAGATCTGAATTTATCTGTTTTCAATTAATGAAAAAACCCTTAATTTCGTACATCTAATAAACTTTAACCTTACTTATTTGAAATAATTATCATTATAGAGATTTTGTAAGAAATACTAATCCCATTGTACAAGTGAGTTTCGTACTTGATATATTCATAATGAATTATCGAAATTTATTTTAAGTGTAAAACTATGTCATAGTGTAAGTGTAAAACTATGTCATAGTGTACTTTAATTATTGTTCTTGAGTTTTAAATGGAGAACTTATATGTATAAATTTTCCGTTAAAAAAAATAAGAAAAGAAAATGTAATAATATGAACAATGGATCTGTTATGCTCATATGCTACATTATTGTACCTTGAAATTTCGCGAGGAACTGGATAATTGTGTAGCAATTAAACAAAGAAGAACAGTAATTATAACCGTGTGCTTCAAGAAAACAACTCTTAAGAGAAAAAAATGCTCGGTTTTACGTTAATCTTCTTTCAGTTTCATTTACGTAGAATGACATAGCAAATTAATAATCCAATGCGTGACAAACAAAACACATTAATGAGACAAATTTTAATTGGAACTAAGCTCTTGAAGGAGAAGTGCCAGCCGAACCACATCAACCTTTGTTAGGTTATTAGGAGTGCAAAGTAGTGGAATGCCCTGGGAAGCGCGCACGGGCGCGTCTCATCGGCCTCGCTGCGGCTCAGGGGGTAAGAGTTTAGCCAAACGGAAGTCCAAGTGGCGCTAGAGAGCCTTGGGCATCGTCGACAGGAACCATCGGGACAACACGGAGGCAACGAAGGTGGATGTTGCCGTGGCCAGGGACGACGTTGGAAGTTGTGATATTAAGCGATGTGGTGGGAGAGACGATTGCTGTAGGGAGCGCAGCATCAGAAGAAATGATAGCAGAGCGTGGTAAACCAGGCGACAGAGGTGGTAGGTAGTGGCGACGTCGCCGGTCCAAGAGATGGAGGGAGTGGCGGCTGTAAATTTGCCCGGCGGAGGAGGAAGCTGGTGACGGAGCCCGGAGTTTGAAGCTTCGGGCTAAGTTCCTTGAGTGGAGATTACAACGCAGAGGAGCTCTCGGGGATTACTTGTGTCTACATGGCCCGCGGGTGGACACGCGAGTCGCCAGACTCCGATCTCACTCTTGCTGCTTCCTCTTCTTCGCTTTGTCGCCTTCACTTGTCTTCGCAGCGGCGACCTGGTAGGGTTGACAAAGGGAGATTGACGGCGGTGGATATGGACTTGAGAGATATTTCATTAAGTGGGTATATACGTATATTTCAGGTCTCCAGTACACATTATGAGGCATCCGGCACTATAAATTAAAATTGTATTTATTATTTGTAGGAAACCAGTCATTTAATTACAGAGCTATTTATAATGAATACTTGAGTTTCCTGCAAGGAAGGACACTTCATCGTTAAGTAAATGTAGAGGAGTCAGGACAATAGCAGTCATTTTGCAATATTTTATATTTAAATACTTAAATGAAAACGTTGAAAACCATATAGAAATGGAATATCACAGTAAAAAGGAAATAAGGACAGAGCAAATCAACATTATGATAGCAGGTGATAAGGGGAAAGTGAAAAATTATCATATACTAGCTGATTATTTTCGGCGTTGCCCGGGATTTTTCTTAGACTAATACTTTTTTACTAAGGAAAAACTAAAATCTATCTGTATAGTAATAACTAAATACTTGCTTTTTTAAAAACATGTAGAGCATCCTAACGTTTTAAATTCATAATAATACAAATTTAATACAAAACTTGACTATTTACACTACACCATCTTGCCGCGCCGGTCGAGTTTTCGCATCCGAGGCATGACGCGGCTGCACCATTTCGTTACAATTCTTGTAAAATCTAAACAATTCGTCAAACTTCTAGGATTTTTCATTTTCGTTAAATGCATAAAACAAATATTCCATTAAATTTGATGATGGCTGATATTTTCTTTTTTAAATTACTCTCTTAAATTGAAGTATTTTAACATGTCTATTTTTAATAATGGTTTATCGATAATTAGTATAATTTTTGTAGGTAGACATATGCTGTCGCGGAGTTTTTGTAGAACTCTTTGAAGCGAACAATGTTACCGCTCATAGTTCTCACCTATCTCTAACCGTGCTTATGGCCAGAACCCAAGTGATACCCGAAGCTACGGTCAGCAAAGCAAATATAATTATCTTTCTTATCATACAATTTTAAAATAAAAGTTAGTTTAAATGAACATGGGCTATCTCCTTGCCAAATTTTATCACAATAGGTTCTGTGGTTCAGTTGTGATCAGGTAACAAACAGACAAACTCTTTCGAGTTACGCATTTATATATTAGCATGAACGTATGGATTGGTATGAATAATATGACATTATGATACTAATTTGTTAAAAATAAAGTTCTGAAATCAGCAGGGCACACTATAATTGAACATTTAATTCAAACTGAACGCAGCTGACATGGAATAAACAATGGATTTCAGTAGAGTATATCTAGAACAACTATTTTCTAATACCACAAAAGAAGATGTCAAAACGGAAAATACATATTTTGTTTGTGTCATGCTTAAATCAGTATTGGTAAAACAAATAAATCTCAACTTCTTTCATGTCAAAAATTTATTTTTCAACGAATACATAATTCAGTTATTTAATTATTAGCTTTTTTCTTAACTTTTCTCAGATCATAAGTGACTTTTAGTAGAATAGATTAATAATAACTGTGTTGATAAAATATTCATAATGATAAATAATTACTTTGTGTATTAATTGCGCGTTATTATTATTGTATGACAAAGACTATTTTACACTCAAAATTACTTTCTTTATTTACAATCTTTCGTCATACCTCTTACCATCCTGTTTTATGACGTTTTATAAAATACTTGGAACTTCATTCGCGAATGCTGAGTAAAATTTAAAAAACAGCGTACGGTCTCTTGTAGATGTTTCATATAATTTACGTGTACGCGAGGACACTGGCCTAGGCGTAACGACCGTGATACCCGAAGTTACTGCCAGAGTAGTTTTCTAACACCTAATAAAAAATTGGGAAACATTGCCTCAGACTTGAATCTAACCTATTTGTTATACTGAGTTTTTTTTTCTACAAATAGAAAAACTCGACGTTCCCTTTTAGTTCTAAATTAGGTGTAAATCATATGTACAAACCAAACCTTAATTTCACATATTATCAATATTATTTATTTCTAAGAATGTAATTTTTTTTGTATTATATNGTACAAACCAAACCTTAATTTCACATATTATCAATATTATTTATTTCTAAGAATGTAATTTTTTTTGTATTATATCTCACTAAAAGCATTTCAACAAAATGTTATGCTACAAGTTTCTTTATGTAAATATTTTGAGACACGTTTCCTTTTCAGACATAGAAAGACATGGTCAGTAGGTTACTAAATTAAAACGGACTACAGCATCGGTTAGTCCAAATTTTTGATAATTATGGAAATTTATTGTGAAATTAATATATGATTTGAATATCTTTACAAAAAGTTATGTCACTTATTTCTGCATCGGATTTTATTCAGTTTAAATGTAAAAATAATTATGAATAACTTTCTTAATCAGTCCCATAGCCAGAGGGTTAATTGCACACCTCAATAATGGACGAATTATTTCTTGTAGTTGTGTCCGCAGCATTCAGATTTTAAATAAGGCAAAATAAAAGTTTTTTGTTTCGAATTTTATTTTAATTTCAATGAAAATACTACATATACATATAATCAGTTGGGGTGGTTTATTATCGCTAGAAGTTAAACATTTAAAAATTAGTTTGTGACATTAATGTTTAACAACAAAAATGTTTTGTTTATCTACTACTATGCTTATCTTGTGGCTAAATAAAAGAATCGAAATTTACAAAATATATGCAAAGTTGTTTGTTGACTAAAATTTGTTTAGAATTATATCATATTGTACTTCGCTCACCAGATAACCAACCAAGTAAAGTTAATTGATATTATATATTCCTACGTACATCTTGTAAATATCTTTATGGCGATTCTAACTTGATCTCTGTACTGACAGTAGATCAGGAATTTCAACTGGAGCACGTACGGGCACAAGGGCAGGGTGTGCTCAGGTAGAACACACTGTGCTCGATACCTATTAAGACAGGCTTCAGCAAGGTTTGGCCAGCTGGCTATTGTAGAGGGGCGGAAGAAGTCGTACGAGAAATTTCAGATCGAGTGAATCTCAGACTTTGTGATGAACGCAGACAGTATACACTGTTTACTATGCGTGAAACGAATGGTAACAAAGAAATGTATTATTAAATGGCATTGCCAAGTGTTTCACAAAAATACGTTAATAAATTGTAATTTTATTAATGTTTACAAAACCTACATTTTTTATTTATTGTAAGTATCGTTTCAGTCATGATTTTGTATTTTTAGGTTCTCATTTCATATATAATCAAAACCGCAATATATAGTTTGCCTCCAGAAATTTTCTTTGACGCTACTACAAACTCGTTAGTTTATTGCGCTGAAGCCGGTGAAACGCTTAGTCGCAGAGGCAAGGAAAGGAATTTGTTAACCTTTTGTTAACATAACCGTAATCACGATTTAGACCTCAGGGCACGTGGATGAACACAACTTTGTTCATGAGTCACACCACTCCAGTAGAAAGATCGGCATGATATAATAATTACACTTGAACATTGCACTTCAAAAATACTGATTCATTTACGAAGAGTTACAATGGTTTCAAAGATTTTAAATGGGACATTCATGTTTCAGATTACCATTTAATGACCCACATAATTAGATTCTTTATCCTATCCATATTGTGAAGATATATTGATGAAAGTAATGAAAAATTAATGAGATGGACACTCAAAATTTGATACTCGGGATGAATAATTGAATTCTTCAACAAAATAGGTAAAATATATTTACGTTAAAAATTGAGTAATATTTTTTCCTTTTGTATTATTATATTAATATTTTTAAAATCTTTTAATTCATATGCTAAAAATGAAGTTATTTTTGTAACTTATTGAGCAAATTAGACGATATAATATTTGTGCAAGTTTAGGAGCATAAGATAAATTTCGAATTTTACTTCCTAATAATATTCTAATAAGTGAAAGACTTATATTGTCAAATGTGCTAAAAGTTGTTAACTACGATTTCAACTTTTGTAAACAAAAGTTTTTGCAAAGATTTAATTTTCATTATGAATTGTTTCAAATCTTCTGAATTTAGTGTTTTTTTCTAATTATTAATCTCAAAAACTATTAGAATGTTTTTGAATTATTAATCACAGAAATTAATCTCATTCATTTATATAAAACAATGATGTGAAATCAGATTGCGTTTTAAATGGTTTGAGTCAATAAAAATTGTGAGAAAGAAATGAGATACAAGTAAGATGTCGTTAATCTTTTAGAACAACTACAGCATGGAATTAAAGATAAGGCTTTGTAAAGAAATGGGGAAAATATATTAAATACATAAAGGAAAAATGATTTATACTTACTCCCATGGAGGTGACTGATCCTTGAGCAATGTCGCCATCACCAATGACAGGCATTTGATCAAGTAGCCATTGCTCAGCCTAAAAGTAAAAGAATATATTATTATAACACATGAATATTGAGTAACAAAATGTATCATAAATATATTCGATATAATATAATCATTTTATCTGTATGGCAAGAATATTATCAATTGCGAAAACATATGAAGACGGGTTGAACTGAGACACAACACTTAAATCGCTGGAGGCTTAAACATCGATAAAAATGCATAGTTACTATATTTACACACTATCTCTTAAACCGCTCAACGATGTCAACTTTCAGTTTTCTAGTTTTATTTATTTTTTGAGATTTTGAGAAAAAAATATTTTTTCCGTTTACGTTCGAAATTTTTTTCCAATAACGCAGCATTGTTCCTCAAAGAGAGAAACACTTTAAGATGTGTATGTGAACTATTTATACTTTTATAGGAATGTGGTATACTTTGTTAAATAAAAGTGTTATTTGCAGTTCTTAGAGTAAAAAAATAATTAAAAATTGACCAAACCTTTTTGACGATTTAAGAAGATCAGTCCATATTATGTATTATTTCATTAATATAACCTAAAAAGTATAATCCTCTTTCTACTTACATAGACCTTTAAAATGTATTTTAATTATATTATTGAATGCTAATGAATATTATTGAATGTACCTTTTTAAAATATAAGATAATCCTATGAATATACTTTTAAAATTTGTTAAATCCAGCTTTATCGTTCTTGACAACTCTGTGTGTCATCAGTATACTATATTGTATTCAATTAAATACAAAAGGGATTCTTCCATTAAAAATTTCAGAAAACCAAGATTTAATTTCCAAACCTAAAGGAGGGGCGACCGACCGAAGCTTTGACATCTATGTGGCGTTTCTATAATTTCGTGTATCAAAGACTGTGCACCAAAAATTGATGTTAAAGTGCGGCATTTCGTAGTGAAGCTGTTTTTTTTCTTTTATTTTACCCAGTTTAGTGCATTATTTTCCCATAGTTCATCTCCTATCTTAGTCCTCATACACGGTTTTAACAACTTCGCACGGGTGAAAATGGAGAGGGGCTGACATAGGGACATCTAACCACAAGGAGCTATCCCCACACTATCCGTTTTGCCAGCTTGAGCTCACCTACTAGGTGATGGAAACGTGATGGTATGGTAATGATGAAGTGGATTTGAGAGGAAAAATTAGTGGGTCAGTGCCCTGAGGATCAAATAGGTCTCGGGTTAAGAGTTGGGATCCGTCACCATTTTCATCTAGATTTAGATAATATCGCAGTTCATGTAATGTAAAGAATCCACAGCATTTCATTCGAGCAAATATCGCTGAATCGAATGCTTTAAGACGAACTATTATAATTTTTCTTTAATCTAGATCTCAAACATAATAATTTATACCAACAAACACATTTTCTCTCGTAGAGAAATATCTGCTTTCAAGAGACTGAGTTCCAAAGATAACCTTTTGTCTCATTTTGTTGTTGTAGTAAGCGATAATTTCACCCCTCAACAGAATAGAATAATCCACGAATATGCAACCTCTTTTCCATGTGGACAAAGTTTATCACAGTCTTTTGTGAGAAATGAAAAATACTTGTTAAATAAAATTACTACTACTATTAACGTCCATTACATAATCTAATTAAATAAATAATTATACTCAATGATGCATATTTTAAATAGATTTTTGTTAACTGATTTCTCTGCGTCGAAGTTTTACTAAAAGTCAGAGATCAGAGTGCATTTATAATACAAGATAAAAAGTTAGTCTTTTCCTTTTGGGAACGTGAAGTTAAAATTTCATTGGAGTTTTACCACCATTGTTCTCTTTTCTACCTCGTTATTTCAAGCTGTGAAATCAACTCGTAAGAGGTCTGTTGGGCTATTCAGAGTGCTCCAGTGACCAAATGACCTCCAATCGACACATCCGGGAGAGGCATTTCTCGCCGAGCACCTATTCCTGTATAGCGAACCTGCAATTATCTCATATGCCCCTCCGTGTCGCGCACGGTCGTCAGTTAAGTGTGAGAACAAAGACACCATCTCTGCGAAACAAGAGGACTCTGTAGAAAACTCCGGAGCTTGTATATCGATTCAAGCAGGGGGATGGGGAGTATTCCCGCTCACAGAGAGTCGGTCGACTGACCCTACATGGAAGTGCACTCAGACCAGGGCCAACATAGTACACCTCTCTGCGCGAACAGGCTAATAGAGGGCCTTGGAATAATGCGAGGCCTTCCCGCCAGGAGAGAAATAAAAGAAGACGCTACCGCGTCGTGTCGGTGGCGATGCCGATGGTTTGTTGCGCGGGAAAGCCGTCGCAGACGCGTCACGTGTCGTTGGTGTGATGAGCTTCGGTCTGACGAGTAGTGACAAAAGTAGTTTTATGCAGGTGCTTCTGATATGGGGAAAGAGTTGATGAGAGAGGGCGTGTGTTGGGTATTATTACTCGAGACGTGGAGAAAATATGAGCACAATGGTTATGAAAGAAACAACAGAAGCAGGAGAGTGGAAACAAACGAAGCAGTAGTAGGAGCGAAGTTCAACTATGATATTGTTCACGTTCC
Source organism: Laupala kohalensis (assembly GCA_002313205.1). NCBI lineage: Eukaryota > Metazoa > Arthropoda > Insecta > Orthoptera > Trigonidiidae > Laupala > Laupala kohalensis. The sequence continues at coordinate 49,301 of NNCF01126877.1, forward strand.
CCTGACTTTGCACTGTATTCGTATATGTCCTAGTTTAACAGAGAGAATTGAAGAGTGTCCATAACACATAAATAATTAAATCAAAGAAATAATCAATGGCAACATAATAATTATTTTTAAAATTTAGTTTAATTCAAAATTACAATATCATGAAACTTACATGGTAGTGGAGACAAACATCGGAAATTTCACTACAAAAGTCAGAGAAACTGATGGCAAGAGTACAGGCGTGTAAATAAAATAGTGCCGTTTGTTGAGAAATAAGAACTAGCTATATTCGATTAAAATATTGTCAGCTGGTAGTAATTTCAGTTACTGTAGGACAATGGCCAAATAGAAAATGATTTTACGAGGTAACAGACGAAGATATACTGAGATAAAATAAACGATGAATAAATCGAAACATGAGGTTGAATACATGACTGGTGTTGTAGCGAGAATTGCGTTAATGGTGATGAAATGCCATTGAAGATTGTTGGAATGCTTGACAACAAATGGTAATAGTGGCGATGTTGGAAGAAGCGTGGAAGGGGTTGACGGCCCCAACGCGACGCGGGCGGGCGGGNTCGGTCGGTGACGGCGGGGTGCCGTGTCTGGGCGTGACAGCGCGCTACGCGGCGTCAGATCGCGTAATGGAACCCGACGTGGAACTGCGGAGCTCCGAGAAGAGACAGCTTCTCTAGTGAGGCGGAAAGAGAGCGCCCCAGTCAACGCAAAAGGGAAATTGAACGGGGTGACGGAGACAAGAAAATCTGCTTATGCACACTGCCCCAGTTTCCATTAGAACGAATGAATTTACTGAAGTAGTAAGTTACGGACTACAAATGAAGTTTTCTTTCTTAAATATTAAATTGGATTGAGAAAAGTAAAATCAATGATATTGAAAAAGTTAACCTAAAATTTATTAAATCTAATATTATTTCTATTGACAACAACTCCCTATGTGATATATCACGTTATTTAGCGCGTCTTCAACAAACACCCAAACCAGTATTGATATGCAAGAAATATGTGTTCTCTTTAGTGAACCTTTGAAGGCGTCTAAATGAATTCTCAAGTGTACTGTATTGTACCACGGTTGGAGAAATATCTCGCCAATCAAACGTGAAAATTCTCAATAAAAAATAATTTTTTTTAAAGGAAAGATTTAATTCGCCTAAACAATCTTACGTAAATTCATAAATGTTATACTCGTAATATCCAGTATTGATATTATTTGAAACATGGTTCAAAAAAAGAAAAAGAAATTAAAAAAAAGAAAAAATATTCTAAATGTTACTATTTATTATTCCGTAAATAATACATAGCAGTAATTCTCACGTAATCGATAGTATTTTTAGCAAATTTTTATGGCATTGCCAATAACATATTTGTCATCAACTAGATATTTCCGATACCTAACACAAAGATAATTTCAAGTTTTGATAAGTTTAGACAGAAACTATTATACAGTAAGTGGAAGATACGAAATATTTATCTTTCATTTCTCATCAGGAAGCATAGACTATTTATTCACCCTTTGACAATAAAATTTTACTCCATTTATCAATAGCTTGCAATCCCAATCAAATGATAAATGAAATATATAAATATTATAAAAAGAAAAAAAAAGAAACAACGGTAAACTACAATCAGTTTCCCTCCTTTCCATAAACTTCAAATTACACAAAAAGAATTTTTCGTGACCTAGACTGTAGAAAGTAACAGAACATGTGTCGCGAGGTTCAGGTGGTTGATCTCTCCACGTCATTGCTCTCCAAGAAACAAACTCAAGTCGGGGGCTGTGACGCCTGGACTAATATGTCCATACGTCATCTCTGTCTCGGCATCCCCGCTGGTCTTGACTCTGGCATCCAGAAAGAAAAAAAACATTTTTCCCGTCGTCCGCCCTGTGTCAAGAGCCCACCGAAGAAGAAGCAAGGTCTCTAGAAACAAAACGTCCATCTTCGAAAGAAAAAAAAGGTGCAGGCAGCGAGATAGATGTAGACTTCTCTCAGATGTTAACTAAAAGTCAAAGTAAATTTAAGTCACTTCAATCTTCAAGATTCGTACTTTACAGCTACAAATGCAAATAGTATTTTCTCTCTCTTCTTTCCGGTTCCTGGAAACACCTCTCGACTAATCGATGCCAATTCTTCCTGAAATTGAATTCCTTCATCGAGGCATGTCGACGCTGGTTGAAATGCAGGAAACATAATTATTTTTACACTTGGAATTCTAGTCACAAAAGACGTTGCAACTCCTATATTTTATCATCTTTTTAAACAAAAAGTTTGAGGAGAATATTGGTTGCATTTTACAAGAAGAAGTAGAGCACATTTTTCACAATTATATTTATATTGTATTGAACATGTTTTTGCACCAATTTATTTGGATTTCACCGATCGCAAAGTTGTCGGAGCGATTACCTAAACTATCTTAAAAAAATACTGTATTATTTGTTTTATGTTATAAAGTAAAAAACGCTGACACTATCTAACAAAACTGAACTTTAAGCATACACAATTAAATATGAATACTAATAAAAACACACATATTTGTGTTAGAATGTTCATAGAACATAAGTTAATATAACCAATTTAAAATAAGTAAAACAATTTCACGACATTCATAACAAACTTTACAGTCACGTAAGTCTTATAATTTTCTTACACACTTCTGTCTCCACAACACAACCAAGAAAAGAAATAAATATACTATTGTTATTGTCAAGACTCACAAATCAATTTTCTTGAAATGAGATTTTAACAAATTATGGACTATATATATGACATAAAATACAGTGAAAAGTTTAATAATAATTTCACATTAGAATCCGAAGCAAAGACACAAAAATTATAAATATTATACATTCCAAGAAATAACTCCCATTATTTTTCGATAGGGAAAAATACGCAGAAATTCTTTCGAATACAAAAAGAGAGTTTTTTCTTATTGCCTTGTACAGGCGTGTCTCGAGAGAGTGGTACCCGTTGAGGCTTCCACACGAGCTATGGAAATATCGAGCATATCTGTAGGGGGATATAACATTTTCCATTGAGAATCTCCCAGGAGACAATCAAATCTGGTGTTCGGCATTCCGCTTTGGAAGCATTTAATCCTTCTCATATTTCGGAAAAGCCTTACTTGCCGCCCGCGCGCGCTAGAGAGAGAGAGAGAGAGTGAGTCCGTTGGTCTAATCTATTCAGGGACCCAGCGGCGGTAGAGAACAAGGCAGGACCAGAGATGAAGAGGGGTAGACGAAGAGAGAAATGAGATGCCAAAGGTTGTAATTTAGGACGGCAACACAGGTAAGCAGATTGTTTATCATGTAGAGTGTACTCTCGAGTTGGAGAATGTATGGTGGAAACGATGACAAACCGTTAGATGTCATCGGTGACGCAAAACACCTTCAAGGTGAAAAAACAGAAAATATATGGGGTAATGAATATAATGAAGTAAAAGAAGTGAAACTGTACTTTGAGCAAAACATGCGCACTACTCTGTCACCAATGCAGAACCCGAAATGAGCATCAACCGAAGATACTATTAGAGAAGATTTTTTTGTAACCTCAGAGAGGTGAGACATTTAAAAACTCTTGCCTCGGTTATTATTCTGAAGCACTGTTTTTATGAAAATTAATACTTACGTTAACGGCTTTAATATATGTTCGTTATCGAAGGTAACTACCGTAAAGACATAAACGTCACATAAAACTTTTGTGGTTTTTACTATAACTTATAATAAAGATAATTCGTGTATTCAATCGCTTAGGTTAGGAAGATATGAGAATGACTTTCGAAACTCTAAGTGAGGTAAAACATAGTAAAGTTTCTTGACAAAAAATCATTGTAGAATAATTTACAATTATTGCCTCCAAAATTCTGTACTGCGGAATATTTTAAGATGTGGTGAACATAACAGAAAAATAACAGATTTATAGTCCGTGAATTTGAAGCTTTCGAGGGTTTCTTGACCAAGTACATAGAGCAATATTATTACTAATCTCTCAAAATAATTTATCAGCCGATAGAAATCTTTTCCTTCACGTTAATTAAACCAGTTAAAACACCTCACAGTCACTCAATTTAAGTGAAAGGCATCAGAGACGTGGAATACCGGTGTGAGGTAGCTGCACATGCAGAAGGGTGTGGCAGAGCTATTGGACACGGGGCTGCTGTCAAGGCACGGAGCGAGGGGGAGCACTGGCGCTTGGAACCTTGTCGGAGATGAGGGTGGCGCTTGCGGTAGGGGATGACGCTAGTGAAGAGGGACGGGGGAGGAGAGCGAGATAGGAAGCGGTCTCCCCAGATGATTAATCGCATCCACGTCGCGATCGCCGCCTGTCCAGCCCGGCGCCTCTTCCCCCGCCCCCATCACTTCCTCTTACTCCACCACCTTCTCAGTCGTCTCATCCCTTCCATTTTATACCGTGCGGGGGGATTATCCAGCGTGATTTATCGCTTGCGCTTCGCCGGTAACCGGGCGCATTAAGTGTTATTAAACCCGCGCTGTTTTTATTTATGGACAGGTTGTTACCTCCTTCAATTCTACCGCTGTGGTTGCACCTTGTGCCCGTCTCCTACCCTTGCGGGACTCCTCCAGGGACCGCGACATTCCATTGTGAGGCGGAAGATGGGAAGGTAGTTGCTCTGAGCCCCCTCGATATGCTATAACATTTTCGGGAGGGGATATGAGAGCACCTGGTCGCAGCGTTGCGCGGATTACAGTATTTCTTCTTTCGGCCGCTGTGGGACAAATGAACATCGTTAGGAGGTGTCGAAGAGAGGCGGAGATTTTGCCCAGTTTTGTGGTGAGAAACGCGATCGTAACAAATCCTGCGGACTAGCGAATGGTAGTGGGTGATTAACGGAAGATTTCAAATACTTTTATTTTCATGGATTTTTCTTTATCTTCAGCCCAGAAACGTTGTTTTGAAAAAATACTCGCGTTTTCCACGAATCCGTCCTAATTTATTAAATTTAGTCGACAATATCAAGATAAATACTATAAAAATTTACAACAAATTAAAAATTTTATTCCAACTTATGAATTTACTTATGAATCCAAGGGGAACATAACTCCAGATTCTGTTTTTATAAAATAATATGTATTCTTTTAAAATATCATAAAATTAAAAAATACCAATATTAGTAAGCAATGAAAGAAAAATATTATTGTTTACATGTATATCATGTAACAGAGACCATGTAATGATCTTGTACTCTGTATACATTAAACATAATGCAACTTGTCTCCTCGCAAGAAAGCATCACATATTTAACAGAAGTATGTTTCACAGCTTTGCATACATTCGTTTGCGTACGATTTAAAATGTATTTAGAATTAATATTATTTCACGGAAAGAAACGAATCACATAACATTCACAAAGCAAGTACTATCAACGATGACATATGTGAAAGAATAAGTGGGAGCGTATAGTAAAACTGACGTTTAGTTACAAATAACTTAATTCCATCGCATCCCGATTTACTACAACTTCTTACAAGTACAGTAATGTTCATTACACTCATGGTAATGCAACAAAAAATATATATGACGAGGCTAGTAAGTGTTGTAATATTAAAATATTGTGCAGATATCGTTGAAANGAAGAATAAGTGGGAGCGTATAGTAAAACTGACGTTTAGTTACAAATAACTTAATTCCATCGCATCCCAATTTACTACAACTTCTTACAAGTACAGTAATGTTCATTACGCTCATGGTAATGCAACAAAAATATATATGACGAGGCTAGTAAGTGTTGTAATATTAAAATATTGTGCAGATATCGTTGAAAAGTTGATATGAATTTCCAACATAATTTTTTCTTAATAAGGAGATAATTGAAACGAGTTAATTTTTTAAAAACTAATGTTTGATAATTCGAATACAAAAGAATTAATTTGTGTAATACGTCTTTATACTATTATGGATTGTAATACGGAAATTATTGATTCTAGTCTCGCCCGCACCCTCGTAGAGCAAAAGTAGAAGCACTGAAGATGATGACAACTGTCGAAAACAGTTTTGGAGGAAATAAATTTTTTGGTTGTGACGACGCCATCTTTTACTTCTTTTTCGAAGTCAACCAACACTTTACGAGTTACATAATTACTTATTACAAGTGACTTGTAGAAACTGATTCCATCTTAAGAACTAATTTATTTCCCAATAATTAATCTTTTGAATAGACAATACCAAGTGATAAAGTTGACAAGGATATCATAATTATGTAACTACATAATCACTATTACGAGACTATTTAATTTTATTAATAACTTTAACAATGTGTTTAATAGAGCTACTATAAAGCGTTTTTATTGATAATAACAATTTACTTATTCGTGAACTGTGATTAAATGGCTAATAACTGCTCGAATGTTAGCGATGCTAATGGATACAGAGCAGGGTACAATCCTATTAATGTACGACCAAATGTTTCACGTCCTCTCCAATGAATCACAGGTGCACCACAAGCTTTCAATTACGTTTTCAACGCATCAATTTAATTTAATGTATACAAGCGAAACAGTTTTTAATCATTAACTTCCAGAGAATCTGTAAACAGCTAATTTATTTGCTGATGCTTGTTTGCGTGGAATGAATCCTAGATCAAACAGTGGGCTTTAGGGTCAAAGATATACCAACACTGGTGGTAATGCTCATCTACGATAGGCAACAAGCGCTAAAAAAATTACTTACGCGTAACTTGACTTGAAGCAACGGAAGAGAATTGCTTTTCCGATATTATGCTGTTCTGGTGAAAATGAATAAACAAATTTACTCTCTCGAAGTAAAATAAGGACCATCTCATCTATTTCGATGAAAAAGTCTGAAGAAAATTTGGAGGAAAATCTGGGTCAGGAGGGGGCTACGAATCTCAAGTGCACAATCGTGGAAAGATTGAATAAATACAAGTATTACCTCGAATAATAAACAATAATAAGCATTCCTTAATATAATTTCGTATTTTAATCAATTATTTACTAAAATTCTGTATCAATTGCACGACAAGTATCCGTATAAGGAAGCTAACATTGCATGAATTTACATTAGTATACTTCTACTAGTTTACATTAGTATATTTATTCATTAAAATTGATGAATTCTTTAACATTTTCCTTTTATTAAAATCAATAAATTCCTTGACATTAGCGAGTCAGTGGTCAAGTAGGAAAATTTTAACAGTAGAGTTCAGGAAATTGTATAAACCGAATTGCTCGAAGAAGGATATTTTTTAAAGTATTATAATATCAGTAAAGATCACTTTCTTTGAACCTTAACTCTTTTTCCCTAGTCTGTGATATGATGCCTCCTACTTTGTTGTGGCGGGGGACTGAATGAATGACATGGAGGTGAATGATGATGAGTGAATGATGTGGTGGAATGAGACACAGAGGAAACGAGAGAACCCCTAGAAAACTTGCCCTGAACACCTCTTCCTCCACCACCGCGAATTAAACTGAATCGGACAGGGTTTGAACCCGCGTCACCAGACGTAGACGGCGAGTACGCCAGGCACTACGCCATGGGTCATCCTCAGTAAAGATTTTATAAATGAACGTATTTTATACATTTCAAATAGTTTTTAGCTACTTTTTTTTTCAATTCTTGTATAAAGATGGATATGTTTATACAAGAATTGTATAATATATGTTTACTCAATGTAATAGCAAAGAAAAACCTCGAATTTTTGTAGCATAAATTATATCATATTTTTCACTGAGTATTCTGTTGTTGCAGAGATACGCTACATAGGGATATTAGCGGGATTTTAAGATATAATACTTTTATGAAACAATTAAATTCACGCGAACAATGCCGTGTGTTTTCATACAGTAAAAATTTATATTTGCCAAATGTATGCATCTTGGAAACATGTGTACTTATAACATTGAGTGGAATTAGTAATATATGGTACAATNACATTGAGTGGAATTAGTAATATACGGTACAATTTACTAACCCAAGTTGAAACTGCGTTTATGACAAGAAACATGGGCGTGGGAAGTGAAGAAAAACACTTGAGTGAAAGAGAAGGTGGTTAAGGGGTTGTGATAGTTCAGGGACGGGAGAAGAAATGAGTCTGGGAAGAGATGACAAAAAAGCGCAAACAAGAGAGTGATATTGGGAAACGGGTGGGTGGAGAAAAATCGAAGTAAAGAGAAATGATTTAGAAACAGAAGGGGATGAAGGAGTGGTTTAAATGACTCGTAAAGGATGTGAGGTTAGGCATGGCTAAAATAGTTAGGTATGGTGGCGTTTCGACAACTAAGACCATTGACACCCGCATAGGTAAAATAGACTCGAGGCGTTGTTTCCCCGAGAATCTTTGGTGGAAATCGTGCAATGTACAATACGTGTTATTTTTTAGTTTTTGCTAATATTTACAAGAATTAAAGTGGTCTCCAAGGTTATGTAAGTTTTTTCTCAAACATTACTAATTACATTAACGGTTTGCGAGTGTTTCAATGCAAATGCTTGTTTTTAATCCCATCAGCAAAAAAATAGTTTTCCTGAAGAAACCAGAAATATAAATCTGACTTTGGAATTTTCCATGTATGTTGGAGGACATTTAATGCTGTCTCTTATACACATCTAGATGTGTATAAGAGACAGGCTAATAACTGCTCGAATGTTAGCGATGCTAATGGATACAGAGCAGGGTACAATCCTATTAATGTACGACCAAATGTTTCACGTCCTCTCCAATGAATCACAGGTGCACCACAAGCTTTCAATTACGTTTTCAACGCATCAATTTAATTTAATGTATACAAGCGAAACAGTTTNCAGAAAGTGATAAAATGCGTGAGAACATGAAAAATGGAGTTCGCAAACAGTATAATAAGACCCACCTGCTGAATTAAGCATTATTTCAGAAATTTATGAACTGTTAAATTAAATCATTCGCCAAGATAATTGATCCAGATTTAAAATCACCTGTCTATCCACAAATAATCGGAAATAGAAGTGGAACAGTCGCACGAGTCAATCAATGATCGAGCACTCAATGGAGTCTTCTTGCATCGGTAGCTGCAGGGAGCGCGTAGAGCGGCGCAGTGGCAGGTGAGGACCTGTCTCTTATACACATCNCACGAGGTACGTGCAAGCGATATGGATTATGCAAACGCGGGCGCCAGCGCCACCGACGAAATCCTCACTTTTTAATCGCGCTTCCCGCAGGTGTTTGCAGATTGCGCGCTTTCGTCGCTATGACGAAACGGTCGGTATATATACAAATACACATCATATGCGCGAGTTACAAATATTCTCTGAATGACTTTAATACGTCTGTTTTCTTCACTCGAGCACAGTTTTAATTTCCTCGCGAACAGCTTATTTTGTTACGTTGAAAAACAGGTTTACGATATGAAAGTGAGAACTTTTCATCTCGCGCATATAAAGTTTTCTCATGTGCCCATTCTCGTTTTGTGTTTCTTTCTTTGTGCAACAACTCTTCTTGATTTTTTATTTTTTCTTAGGAACGGTTCGAGAATAATATTTCAGTTTTATTTAATTATTTTTGATGAAATTAATATAGGGTGTTGAAGTAAAAATATGACTTGACAATCTGGAAGAAATGAGGTTCAACACTGGGGAAATGGTATTGAATAGAGCATTTAATATTGATTTAGCACAAGTCAAAATTGTATTTTGAACGTTACAGCGTAGAAACGATATACGATGTTTATCATCAACCTAAAAAATAATTATCCGTATAGATCACCATATTCTACTCCAACTAAAGTACATACAATCGCGCATACGCTTTTAATATGTAACTCACCCAATCACAATAACAACAAAAATTAGAGATATACGAGGAATCGATTTAAGAATGCCGAAACTTTGTATGGGCCCAGTACACAATGCACACTATAAATTATCCAGAGTCTAAATTCACAGTAACCTTGGGGAGTGATAGTGTTTCGTTCCTCTAGTCTTACGTAACGTTATCTGGTAAATCCAGCTTACATGTACAACATTGTAAGTTTACATCAAGATTCTAAACACCTAGTTATATATGCGACCAAATTCAATATGTAAACGGATGAAAAAATCACTGTTTGTCTGTGGGAAAAATACCGACAACAGTGTATCCAGATATATATTGATGATCATTAACTATACTTTCTAAAGAAGAAAACCTTCTTGAGTTTTCAATTTTGTAACACGTTTACGATCGAGAAAAGATAAATAAAAGAAGTAAATTGTAGTACGGTAAGTATATTTTTTAAAGACTATTATTACAGTGTTAAAAAATTTCTTACAATGCGCACAATACTAAACTGAAATGGTTACGACCTGTGTGTTTTTGAAATTGTTACTAATAATATTTTATTCTTATTACTTTGTATTTAATTCGTTACCTATGTAATTTCGAATGGAGAATAATTATATATATAAAAGTAGTCTCTGACGTATTATCATTAATTAAGTAAATTCCATATTATCTTCTAAATAAGTCATTAAAGAACACTCACATGAAAAAGAAATTAACGTAAAATAGTGCGTAGAAGGCTCTAACGTAAATAATAGTATTATAAATGTACCAGTGTTCGACACTTTGGGCATTTGAACCAAATAGCAATGCTTCAGGGTACATATTTACACCGGTATTAATTTTGATTCACTGCCTTTTTAACCAAGAAACATGCATGCTATGCACGTCATAACTGGAATGAAGCAATAGAAGATATCGTTGATCATCAGGCTCGGCCATGCGACTAAGTGACCAAAATACAACTAGTCACCATGAGATGACAAACCATGACAATACAGATTTGACATCAAAATATTATCGGCATAAAATTTCTTACTTTATCTTCCTAGTTAAGTGTTTGTCTCATAAATTACTCAGGCTTTTGAAAATTGTCTCTTCTTGTTAAATCTATGTGATTATTAAGATATTGGAAAGTGTAACTGGTGTAGACTACTTTCCACCATTTGCTACATGTCTTGAGAGGTCGATACAGATAAAAAATGGAAATTTTAGTATAAATCAGGTAATGCTAGAAATATCTCTACAAATGAAAGCATTTCTTTAAATACCTGATTTCAGTTTACAAATTTAGTCACTGTAGGTTTTTAAAGACAAACGGATCTTTTCATATTTTATTGTGATGAACCATTTTGCGCATAACCAATGTGTAAAATAAATAAATAAAAGGCCTGTTAATACGCAATTTGAAGTTGAAGAGTAAGGTGTTTTAATGTAGTATGTTATCATTTGTAATGAATGTAATATTGTGAAGTACTCATCCACGTTAAAATGAACTGCATTACTTATAGTAAACAACTCTTTTTTTCACCTTTTACGTCTCAAGCTTTGATGTAAACAACCCGTTCATTCCATTTTCAATATTGTCGACTACTTATGCAAAATGTGATTATAGAAAAGTTAGTGTATTGTGATAATAAAAATGTAGTGTATTTAGAAACAGTTCAAATTATTTGTACGGAATCAGAAGAAATCGGCGAAGGAATTACGAGAAAATGGTTAAAATTCACAATTAACTGAACCAAAAGTTCATTAAAAAGATATTGAGCTTAAGATGTCGATTAGTAGAGCACTAATATAACAGAAATATTTACGAGGATTGAGATGGTCAAAACATAAAGTAGTTATGTTATTCAGGTTTTCTAAAATTGTAAGCATAACGTGCACCCGCCATTTTGAGTAATCTCATTACGTCTCCTCTCGCGGTTTATGCCGGACTTTGCTTGACGCTGCAGCACTATATGTTTGCAGGGATTCGCGTGACACGTACGATACCAGTTCCCCGGCTGAAATTTCGGAGTCGATTTATGGTACTCAAATATTACTTTTTACGTAACTACTGCTAAATATTCCGTTCTATAATAATAATAATAATAATATTTTATTGAACCACATAGATCATAACAATGATGTATGGCGAGTCATAGTACTAACAACAATAACAATATTTACATATAAGAATAACAACAATAAAATAATTTTGATACATTTAACAATATTGATTTAACTTAGATTAAGTAGGAGTTAACATAAAAATACATTTATTTTCTACTATTACATACTATTAATATTTAATTAGGCTAGGTTTATTAGATATCTATGGTAGGAATTCAATTATTTTCCTTTCATTTAATTAATTCATGTTGAGGTCTATAAATTACACTTCGTTAGCATAAATAATGTTGTTAGATCTTTTCCTGCATCATTGGTCACCTTCTGCACCTTTGTTCTAATGATTACCTGCAACTGATGTATGTCACACACTAGTTATTGGCATTGAGAAATTCTTATACGCTGTGGTAGAGTTTCTGTTGTAAGAATTGTTTGAGTTGCACTATTTTTCACTGATAAGTTACAGTGCCAATTTAATGGGTCTTTGAAGTCTTAAAAATGGCTCAGATTTCATAGTTACCGACAGTAGTGGTCTAGTGGTAACGTCTTCTCATCCACGATCCCGCTGAGCGGTAGAGCGTGGGTTCAAACCCTGTTCGGTCGAACTAGATGAGATTTTCAGCTGGGACTTCCCTTACCAACTCCAGACAAATGTCGGTTCGGTACCATAAGTTCCCCGGCAACCCAACATCTCTCCTTCCCAATGCTCTTTCCCAAGTCCAACGATTGTGTGGAAGAGAATGGCCTCATGACCTGAACCTCGCCCAAAGACATTAAATAAATGAAAATATATCAATAAATAAAAATATTAGTATTAAATATTATGTCACAGAAATATTTATGCTGGAGCAAACATTTCATACAAATTATATTGACGTAGTTATTTTGCATTAAAGAAGTACAAAATCATTTAGAATTCTTAGCTTCTGATTTATTGTTAAGTTTTGAGCATATTTAATACATCACACACAAATACGAAACACGCCGTATTATCTTTGATTTTTCAGTCACTTCATTGGTTTCACTGTGAGAATAACAAAATTTTTATTTACCGAAAGGAGTAAGTAATTACTTCTTGTACAACTTCCAACGGGTTTTGATTCTTAACATCACGAAACTTGTACGTGACTTCTTTCGCGAACTTCGTGTTGGAAACGGTTATATCCCTCGGGATGTGCATGCCTTGAAGATTGCGCGCGGGATGAGAAAACGGTCTTTCAATCCGTCCGAGTCTGCATCGCGCGTTTAATAATAAATATATTTCCGTCGGAAATTCTCGATAAAATATCTTTTCTGCTCAAACGGAAAGGTTATGCGTCCCCGAGGCCTTTTCAAATGAAAACAATATGACGGTGAAGCAGCAACGAAAGCAATAGAGAAGCGAATCAGACTAGGAAGAGATATGGCAATCCACAGAAAGTGGAAAGGAAAAGATGAGAATAAATTGAAAAGGTTGTTGGAAATATTTGAAAGAAAAAAGTAAATAGAGGTGAAATATTAGAAGTGTTGAGTTCCGGTGAAGGGAATGTCTTTAGATTCGACGCAGATGGTATGTGATCGAAAATAAAGGCCTCGGAAAATCATTCATGACATTGAAACAGAGTGAGAACGGAGAGAGACCAAACAACAGGGGAGGAAACGACCAAGGTTTCAAGGGTCGGCGAGGGATTTTGTAGACGCAATAACTGTGGGGTATGTTCTCCTCGTCAGTATATGCGCTCAATGCGTGTAGACCTTCGAAGGTCGTTCCATGAGAAGAATTGAATTCCCAGAATATTTCCCAGAAGTGCACTACATTTAAACGCTACGCTCTAATATTCGAGGGTCTTGATTATCTTCACATCCCAGCCATTAGTTTTCTGAAATTTTTATGGCGTGGCAAGATGGATTTCATCTTTACTGAAAGGATAACAAATTTGTATTTATAGAAAGGATACCGAGTGAACTTTATAAGCATTGTACTAATAAAACAATTCTAACGAAGCTATTTCAAAGAAGAATTTTTTCAAGGAACAGAAGAAGAACGTACTTGGAGTTGAATCTTTGAAATTCCTAGGAATTCCACTCTTCTTCAGAAATAGTACCCAGTGAAACTTCTCTTAACGGACCATTCTTAATAACGGACAAATTTTAAGGACCTATGAGCGTCTATAGAGATGTTTCACTGTATTTTGTTACCAGTGATTAGTCAAAGAAAATATTCTCTTTTGTTCCAATACCAACCGAAACCAAAATGAAGGTAATCTTAAGTACGCAATCCTCCCTTCCTTTATCAAAATCACAAAGTATAGAGTATTTAACAAGAAAATAAGTATTATTGAATAAGATTGAAGATGATTTTAGATAATATGCAAGAACTACAATGGAATGTGAAAAATATATTTCTTTAAAATATGGAAGCTCCATTGGAACAGAAACTCTTAAATTATTATTTTTCTTGGTTTTCCCAAGTATCTTCTGTGGAGGGGTTTATTTTAGTTTTGTTTATAGAATTAACTTACAGTCTCTAAAATGTAATTGTTACAGAAAACGTTTTAATATTATCTTAATTCAACAAACGTTTATCCAAATGTCTTGTTTTGTCTTGAATAGATCACTGCCTCTAGTATTAAAACATTACAAATTATTCAGTAATGTCGTCTATTCAAATCATGGGAGTTGTATGAAATGTTAAAAAAGTGTTCTATCACACATGTTCTCACAAAAATTATTTCATTATATTCTACAATGCAAAAATCCAATTTCTTCACACATGAATATTAAATTTTTTTAGCACTTTTGGAATTTAATTCGTCATACGTTTTAATTATCGCGCTGTCGGCTATTGAATAGGAATTTTCGCTCCGGTGCGAAATGAAAATTCATGAAACGCTACAGTGTTTGAGGGATCAAGTAGGCCGTTTTGCACAAGCCGTCGAGACAGGCGAACGCAAGGCTGCGGTACAGCCCCTTTCCATTTCCTCATTCCATTCTATTCATCCCCCACCCCTACCTCATCGCCCTCAACAGAGAGAGAGAGAGAGAGAAGGAGAGAGTTTTAATCAACGCGCATCTTGCGAGCTCAAACCGTCCGGAAACTGTTGCGGTCGGCATGCTTTTCTTAATGTTGCCACCCTACCGGTTCGGACTCCTCGGTGTTCTCCGTTGTGTTGCTGCACAAACGTCGCTATCACCTTCGTTCGTAGCTGTATCTGTGCCGCGCTGCTCCGTCAGACAGTTTAGCTCTCACCCGTCCCTTATTCTGCTCGTCCGATATTTGCATGTTGTACGCCAACATTGTGTGAGTTTACTCAAACCCTGGCGGAGGAATATTTCATTGAAAGCTGTTTTCACATTTTTGTATTTATTATTGCTGCATTCAAATATCACATTTTTACGTAAAAATACTTTTAATAAAATGATATTCAATTTCAATATATTTTAATTTATTTGGATAATTGACAATGTAATGAAAATCCAAATTAATTATACTAACTCTTACATACCAAGTGGAAAATATACTTTTAGTAACAGAAAGAAAGAGTACAATCATTAGACCATATATCTCTTCTGTTTAATATCCTGAAAACCACAATGGCGTTGAAAGTAAGCAACTTCCGCACGATGTCAGTTACCCTTCTTTTGTAATTAAACGAAATTTCTAAAAGCACTTTGTAGTTGTCAGGGATCCACTTTCTGTATTCACTTGCCCCGTTCTTTGTTTCTAAACTTCCAATGTCTGACCTTTTACCACATTCACATTGAGATACTTCTAATTTCGTCCTTTTCTTTGAGGTTTTNGTTTTATGGGTCATCTTTAGCAAGCGCTGTCTTTTGTTTTTTCTACACGAACGAAGAAAGTTTTATTTGAGAGACACCAGTTTCACCCAATTAAATTTATCATTAACAAATAAGATACATTTATAGTGTTATTATACATAAGTACATCAATCATTTCCTTATCTTAAGACTTGTGTTGTCCACTACAAAGTAACAGGTAAGCACGTGTCATAAATTTATCCTGAGTTACTATTTATGCAATCACTAAAAAAAATAACTGAGCAGAAATAATGGTTTCCATTACGGTTTGGTTTACGTGATTTATAAATTTTATTTATAGTCGCAGTTACAGTTCACGAACTGGAATGTGAAACAGAAATTTTATTTAAATCAGACAAGTAAAGTTTGTAGTTACATTTAAATTTAACCCTAGATTTTCATAACATAGAATTAAATTTCTTTATGGTTATGACTTCAAATAACAACCCCTTTAAACATATCACGAAAAAGATGGCTCTATTTTAATTAATACATCATAAAATTGTTTATAATACTTTAATCATCGTTGGAAAAAATCTTCAATTCTGGAACGGATATTGTTTCTTAAGATACTTTTAAACTTCAATTCTGGTTCCGGAATCAAGGAAATAGATGCAAATTAGTCCATCTATCCTCAACATTATCACACTGAAGGGACATTTTCCTTTCTATTTTATGATCTGTAGATCCTCCATATTAACGTTCTCATTTCTACCCATCCGAACACACCTACCACAAAATTATTTACCCCTACCTCCAAAATCATCCACTTTAGAAATCAAAATCAATTATTTTGTGTTTTCACACTTATTAATTATCTGCCTTTCCATATTTTCATATCCTCTCACCATCCTTCTCCTATCAACCCACGTCGGTCCCTGTCGACTGAGCGGACGTGCATGTGATTTGTTGTTGACTTCGCATCTCGTACGGAACAATGAGAGATATTGTCCGAATGAAGCCCTCGGTCCGCTTGGCTGGATGCTTCACTGCTTCGTGATTCCTCAGATGGAGGAAGACTCACAGAGAGCGAGCGCTCTATGAGAGTTAGTGAGAAACACTTAAGCTAGCCAGCGTGCTTGCCTGCCTGCCTACCCTACTTGCCTGCTTGCGTGCCTTCAGACTCGCATTTCACTCCACGCCGCTATTTGATGTCCATCCAAAGGCCTCGAACGTCCGGATGCACTTCCTTGCAATTGGAAGTCTCAGAATTCCTTCGTCCCACAATAGACCAAATACCGTGCCTCTTTCTACCCATGTCTCAAAATACCCACTATTTGTTTTCTAATTAAATCATCCCTTGCCTCTGTTTTCAAGTTGTCAGTCAGATACATTATTGCTTTACATCTGACTGAAAATATTTACAATATTTGTATTTATTTGTTATTTCCAGTCAACATTTAAAAAAAACAATGGAAGTCAATTAGCTTCGTACCGCTAAATGATGTTACCTACATTTATTATAAAGAACAACAACGATGTTTTATATAGAAAATATGTATTAATTTTTAAATGTGTAACTAAAGTATTGTTTGTTTCCAAATACCAAACTTCGACGACGGTTGCTTTAGTTTCTCTTTGATTTCAAAAACTTGAATCTCCATCAGGGCCGTCTTTGGTCAAAGACGCACTTGCGTTTTCTCCGCTGAAGAATTGCTCCGCTCCGCTTGTTCAAAGACACACTTAGCGGAGCGGGCAGGAATAGGGGATCGTGAGTAGGGGTCGAAGGAACAAGGTCACTTCAGGACTAGACAGACATGCTTCGCGCAGTATTGTACAGAGTATCCATGCAACTGCCCGCTAACTACACAACGATTTTATTGTAAAACACATAGCTATACTCGTATGTAATGAAAATGTTTAAAGTAATATTTATTGTTTACTGTGCAATGATCACGGTGACTATTTTTGTATTTTTTTAATAATTGAAATAGACCTACTATACACAGATGCCAATATACAGTTATAGTGAAATATAATTACATAAGAAATAAAAAAACGTAGGATCTTAACAATAAACGTGAACATAGCAACATATTTTAGTAAGTGTGTTATATATTTTACGGACGATTACGATATATAACGCACTTACGAAAATATGTTGCTACGTTCACGTTTATTGTTACAATGTGTTACCACCAAACGACGACTCAAACCACAAGTCGTTACGTTGTGCATTTTCATAAGAACAATACGTGTTGTAATCGTCCGTAAAAAGGATGTAAGTTGTAATTTATTTANTATATATATATATATATATATATATATATATATATATATATATATATACACACGTTAATAGTAGAATATATAATTATTTCATTCAAATATAAATCCTTTTTAAAATATACTCTTACCATGTAATTTATCAATAAGTATTGATAGATAACTACCTTCCAAAATACTTAACATGATTGACTCAATATTTTTTGTTTTAAACAGTTAATTTTAAGTAGTAATAAAAATTAATTTACGCTTTAAATAAGGCCAACTGTAGGACAATCTTTCATCTATGTTCAAAAATTATTAATATCATATAATTTTGATTATTAAAAGCGAACTGTACACACAAAATTACACAATATTTTGAAACTTCCCTACACGACAAGTTTTTATTAGATTTTTAGGAAGTCGGGTGTAGTTTGTTTCAAATATACAGACAATCAAAAACACATACAATGCAAATTCAAAATATGACACAAAGATTTACATTGACTTCACAAAAATAGTACGACATAGAACTCAAATTGAGGAACAAATATTCCATATAATTGAAATGTAAAGCTTTAAATGTAGTTGTGAAAATGCGCATATCTCTCTTCTTAACTAAAACTACGCCAAAATTTTTGACAAGTATATAATGATAATCTAAAAAACCTAAAATACAAACAGAAGAATAAACGAAGATGTAAAAAATAGAAAAACCCGGAAATAAGAAAGCTTCAGAAAAACGAATTTCATCAAAAAGGACGCGAAAAGTTTTTTTTATAAAGAAGTGAGGAAACAGTAGAACAAAAACTCAGTGATATTATGACCCAGTGTTACAATAATTAATATGAACTTTTATATAATTAATAATCAGTCCGTAGAAATTGAAGGAAATGAAATTCAAGGAAAACACTGTGAAAGACATCACCCGCCTTCTTCCTGGCTTCTCTCAATATTATCATCTATTAACACTTGTGACCTCAGCAGGCGAAAATGTCGCGCAGGAAGCAGTGGATATCTCAGCTCCGCGCCCTCTAGGTGTATTTGCCTATAAGATAACACGTGCTGTCTCCCTGGTGGTCCACAGAAATCAGCGGAGATCTCCTCTGCAGGCAGCGGGTGAAAAATCGCTCCGCGCCCGCTCCTTTCCGCACCAGCTAAGTCTGTCTTTGCGATGTCATACGATAACACAGGTCGGCGGAGTAAACGCTCCGCCCCGCTCCGCGTAAAAAATGCAAGTGTGTCTTTAGCTTTTAGTAGACAACTGATTTACATTATGTTTGAACGTAAAATACATCTTGTTATTCTTGTGTTCTCAGTATTTATTTACAACTGATATTTTTTGTGTGCTAATGCAAATTAGAACTAAATACTAATTATAGGTGATCCAACAGAAAATATAAATCTCAGAACTGTTTCAGAATTTAATGCATTACATCTACAGTAGTGAGAGCAATGTAATAACGCATAAGAGATAAATAAAAACAATTAAATCTTTAATACTCTATTGCATATACATTCTATATGCTATTGGGTATGATTAATTGAATAGCAACTTTTGACAAACTTTCTACCATTTAATTTGTATCATGAATTAAATCCTATAGTAACGAAAGCAACCAAGAAGTTATAGGAAATGGTTTTTGATCCTTCTTTATTCTGGTTGGCGTGATCTAAAAAAATTACAAAATGAGTTACTTCATATCCACACATCATAATAAATAAATAATTGTTAAAAATGTGGCTAAAAACTGCGTATAACCAAGTGGAGGACATAAACTAATTTACTCTCTATTCAAGCAAGGGAACATTCAATCAATTCCGATCATGGACCCTGAGGTAGAGGCAGATTGAAACTTTCAGCACATTCCTTTGATAATAATGAAATGTTAGCTACATGTTACAATATCAACAAGTTTATATTTAGAGAATCGCAAAAAAATAGTTCACAAGTACGTAATATCGAACTATAGATTATTCGTCATATACAATTTATATATGAAAACGATTAAAGTAACTCTAAATTCGAGATTATTTTTTACAATACATTGACGCCTCTAGGCAAGAGCCTAGAGAGTCTATATATAAAATCCACCTATACATTAAGGAAAACCGGAGAAAAACCCGGCTCAGGATAGGACTATAGAATTAATGTTTACAACCGTGCCAAGATTGAGTACAGATAAAATTAAACTTATATGAATAATAAGAAAATACTAATAGCAAGAAGGAAAATAGTTTTGAAATTTAATCATTTATTTTGAATGTATTATAGCAATGGTGTGATAAAGGGAAATATCAATTGAAATATTCAATATTTGAAAGAATAATATAAAAAATAAACATTTGATGGGAAATATACCTGTAAATCCATTTTTATTTTATGTAAAATCATTTAATTCTTTTGTATTATAGAAGCAATGGTGCAGCAAGCAGCTTTTAACCGCGGATTTGAATGCATGTTTGGTATTTGACTGATTATTCTACGCACGGAGTTGCTTGGAGGATCTTTTTACTTCAATAGAAACAAAATCTTGCAAACATTGTTCAAAATATATTAAATCAAACCTTCATTTTCAAGCTCCGATATGAATACCAAAACAGGCACAAGTCGTTGCTGGTTGCATGAGGAGAAGTACATATTCTATTGTAACAAAATCAATACAACTTCAGCAGCTAGTTTGTTTCATTGTTTTAGGTGTTGGGTAAAAATGAGTGTTGAGAAATACATTTTCGCACATAGTGGAAATAGGGCAGGGGAGGGAATTTCAGAAAATAAATCTCCTGGTTTTAAGTATAAAAGCTCGATACATTGTTTCAAAATATTTTAACACTCACGACATAAATTATTTCTTGAAAGAAATTGAACTGACAATAGAGAAAAGAAAGATTTCAGGTAAATAATTTTTTTAATTCAGGGAACTTGTTATTTATCAAGTAAAATCATATTTATATTTTATCATAAATTTTAAACATAATATTTAAAATTATTTACGCTAAAATTGGAAGCTGTTATTGTAATTTGTTTATTCCTTCATTCATGCTATTTTATGAAGCAACCATGAATTAAACTGAATGAAAATATGGTGTGGTTTTGTCACCGTAACTGGACATAACTATGTTCCAAGTCCAAGTCATAATATAAGAACCTTGTATTGACACTGAATGAAGAAAAGGTGGACATGAAAGTTTTTGTGAAAGAATAACAGTATGCTTTAAATAATTGTAATAATTGATTGCGAATTAATAAATAAATAAGAATTTGAACTTGAGGTAGAAATGAGAGAGAATGTCCTGAATCTTTAGTTTTTTTTGTATTTCGAATTTTTGGAAACGCACTTAAATATTTCTTTTCCTCTCTGGTTCAGATAGTAGATTGATCAAGTTGAATGTCTCATAAACGTTTTATTTATTTTTCTCTCATGTTCTGTGTTTTCAATATCCTACTACTCAAATATTCCCATCACAACAGAAAACTATACTTTACAACAATAAATCGCAAAAATGAGCTAATTATTACCATTTTCGTATTATATAACCTATTACTCATTGGTTAGCGAAACATTAGTGGTTAAATCGTATCAAAATGACGTGTGTTAATAAAGCGAATAATCAGACAGGTGCGATCTATTGCCAACAGGGCGCAACGTAGACATGGCCAAGCACATTGTTAGTGCAGGCGTTACCTCCTGCTGCGTTCACGACGAACAGAACAGGCTGTCGCTCGATCAAGCGGGCAGTGGACGATGGGAGTAAGCTATGGTACAGCGCAGGATACTGTGATGAGGGGAGCGGGGAGCGGACCCTTCTATAGAGCACAGTTATATAGAACTTGCGTTAGGAGCACATCATGATGCAGAATGTAGCTGTCCGTTAGGATACCGCCAGTTGAACACACAGAAAGCAAACTTGCTGTTTGACAGTGGTATTGTAATATTGAGAAGCGAGTTGTAGGTTGGTTGAGCTTCCACATATGTTTGCGTTACCATCTTACTAATAATCGTCATTATTTACTACATTTTTCGCATCATTACTAGTTGGTTATGCACTCAAGAGTCATTTCTTTTAAAAATAAAAATAGAAATCTCAATCAAGCAATATAATTTTTCAAAATCCACGGAACAAAACCTTTGTAATAAAACAGCTAGCACCTCATTGTGTGACGTGATTTTACAGTGTAATATCCTCAATCTCTTCGGGACAACCCAGGTTCCATTCGTGGTTATCTCACATGCATAGTTGCATCAATTTACCGTTGTTATTCACAGACTTTATTTTCCGGGAAAACTTGGAGTGATTTCTTATTCTTAACTTGACAGTTGATTGGGTATTAATAAAATTATGTTTCTGCACACCTTTGAGCCATGCGCGACAATGAGAGACAATGTTCATTTTACGTTGAATTTATTGAACACCCTAAAATTGTATCACAAAGTGAATAGCTTGTCGTTTTACAAAAAATGGTTAGGAATTTATTCAATATATAACAAAAGTTATAATATTAATTTGATTGCATCTTGCTGTTTCAGGAAAAAGTAAAATATGCATGATTCAAAGAATTGAAAGAATTATTTTTGTCAGTTTTCTTAGAAGATGGTTTTAAAATTCTTCTGGAATAGTTGCTGAAAGGTGGTATTGGAAATATACGTTTTCGGTATGTTAATTAGATAATTTATAACTTTGGATTTAAAAAACTACCTCCAAAATCAAATATCCATTATTTACTAAAATTCTACATTATCGTGGAAAAACATTTATCTGAATTCATAGAATTAATTTTACTCTCACTATTAAAAAATTACATAGTACATCAATCTTCCTTTTAAATTGTATATTGTGAAACTTCAATTTTACAAACAAAAGTAATAAAAGGACTCGTGACAATGCACAATCTATCGACTCTACGCTCTTTGTGCCAATAGAGTGACTTCTCTCGATTATTGAGCTTCCATGAACTATTTCTCCCAAACCTCATAGGTTCATTCAAAATTCACGCCTTAAGAAGTGTTATGCGGAAGAAGAGGTTAAACCTAGTATTAATTATAAAAAGAGTATTTTAAAGCATCTTGGAATCCACGGAACTGTATTCTATGTTTCCCCGCCAGAACACCTCGAAATTATCACGTATCAAGTCAATCGAACAAGATGGACGATCGATACCTGCAGATCGATACGTGGTCAACCTGTGACGTCACAAGGTAACGCGCGGATCCTTGACGCGGCTACCTGACTTCCGACGTGTGGACGCTCGCTCTCACTCTCCATAACTCGCTCGGCAAATCTTAATCTCATCATTTTCATCGTTCACTTCTCATCTGGCGGCCACACCGACAACGTCTCCGAATCGTCCTCGACGAGACACCATGTCTCGTCTTCCTCTTCACAACTAGACTGCCCGAAAACCGATGTTACGGTAAACTATTCTCGCGCGCTCACCTGAAGCCCATCTGATGCTTTCGACCGTAATCCATTCGTACAACGTGGAGCCAGCCCTTCAACTTCAACGAAACTCATCAACTCAACATCACTCCAGTCGTTCGATCCACATCACAGTGAACTACTTGGCATTCGGAGACTCACCTCATCAAACCATCGCTTCACCTCATCGCTGCAAGTCATCTAGATTTTCAGTTTCGTATTCTTTCACTGATTTCATTATTTTAATGCATTATCTGGCTAGTTGCAATGTTTTGTTATTAAATTATTTATTGGGAACGTCTGTAGTTCAAATCCCGTCTCATCACACCTCTGGTTCTTCGATCCTCAACCGGAATGTACTGTAGTTTTCAAATTAAAATTCTGTACAATAATATAAAAGTTTTGATTTAATAAGAACATTATTTTCATATCATTAACTTAACAACTTTTATTTAGAATTTCCCATCCAAAATTATCCCTGAAAAAGGAATTATATTGAAACTTTCTTTGTCTTTTTAATACGATTCATCAAAATGATTTGTATGAAGAAAAATGTAGAAATGTTTAGAAACATTAGACAAATTCTCTTTTCTCTGATTGGAGACCTCAATTCCCTTACATGAGATTGAGACGTCGATTGGATCTAAAATAGAAATGTTATTTAAATGTATAGTTTTTTACCAAGTGATGTATTTGATGAATTAAATATCATATAATTACAACAATTTCTTCCCGATTTCAAAAATGTAAGTGATTTAATTCTTTTAATATTACAGTATTACTGAAAATGTATCTTACGCAAGTATGAGATATATTGCTGAGCTATATGAGCTGTGGGTTCACAGAGTGATATATTCATTGGGTCATTCCTTACCTACAATGCGCATATGTCAGTTTAGTACCGCCAGGTAACACCTCTACTACTCAAAACTCTTTTATTTCTTTATCTTGTTAGGTAGAAATATTCATACTACCTTAGTAAGCGAATGAAATAATCGTTGTACATATATAAATAAGTTTGAATGTCGAAATGGATATTTGTAAAAATTATATTAATATTTTTATAATTAGAATTACTAGAACTGGTAATTTTTTTAGTAATTTATTAAATACTTGAAGGAAAAGTATTGTTAATTGTTTTATTAAGTTCTGAATGATATTGAAGGTTGTTTTGTTAATCTACAAAAAAGTGATACTACTTTGTTGACATGGAACAGAGATACTTTACAATATAAACTTATATTGTATTTCAGAAGTAAACTTTCGGAAGGAGAGATAGGAGAATCATAGATTTAAAGAACGATGAGCCACGAGGCCAAATTTGCTACTCCAAACTTCCTTCTTCCCTTGTCTCAACTGTCACTCATTCCCTACTCCGTCCCCGTCTATCCACCATCCACATTACTCTCAACCGTCCCTCGATGCGCGTAGTAAAACTGCTTTTATGGCCAGTGGACCATTCCCCCTCACCGTAAGCACGACGATCGCGAGGTGACGCGCTGCTCCACGACCGACGGCCGTGTGGTGGTTCCCGTTCGCCGCACTAGAGGGTTCGCTTGGTGGACACGTGGCCGATGCCAGGGAGGATAGCATTGCTTCGCGACGTATCGCGTTCGTCACGAGCATTACAGACTCGTTACTGTCTGATTCTATCAGAGTCTTCGATACGCGATGCATAGAAATGGCGCAGTGGTAGTCACCTTTGGATTGGTTTCTTCTTTTAACTTATGTTGCGACAATCCAAAAACAATAGGTATGTTCCTTTTGTTTTATTAACCCATGTCCTTCACCTTCAACTAACATAGATATATTGTTAAACACCTGATAATTACATAAAATGATTTCGGAACGTAGTATGTATATGTTAATACAAATTTTATTAAACTAACAAACGTATGGTAATGTTAATGAATAATAGAGAATATATTAACATTGATATATTTGACTGGTAAGGTTTTAGGTATTATGTTAACCAATCGTGGTAAACATGAATTAGAAAAACTTGCGTTCCTTCAAAACGAAAACGCAAGAAGACAAATTCAAGAGGCCACTACACTTTGTATTCTTCAAAGAATTTCTTCAATCATTTACGTTAAAAATATGAAGAGCTCACTTTGAATCGAGTTAAAGAAACTTATCATGAGATTATTTCAGTCTTCAACCACAGAATCGTTATTTTTATATTCATGAATTTAGAGAATTCCATCCCCAGATCTTACAATCTCTTTCGCGCGAAATGTTGATATGTAGTTTTTTCAGCTTCGTATTCATTCACACGTTAATATTAAATTAAACTCTTTTTACGCTTTCCATCACGCGTCTCAACCAGAGATCTGGTTAACTTAAGATTGTATATACTGGTTTTCAACAGCCGGACTGAATACCATCACAGCTTGAATTTAAATATTTAATAGCTCTTTCAACTCATGTTCTTGGAGAACCTATTAAGGAAACTTTGTAACTGGGGGGTACTGTAATAATTACAAATTCTATGGCGTACCAGAATAAGACATCCATTTGTACTTCAGTCTCACCTTCATCTCCTTTCACACATAACATTAAATTCAGTAGCGGTGTAGTGCTTAATTTTCCAAGCGTTGTGTCTGGGACCGCAGAAGTCTTCGTCACACGTCACGAGGGCATCAACCCGCATCATCGTCGTACTTGAAGCGCTGCCTGAGTATATGCCACCCGCAGCACTTCTCGTCTTGTGGAGAGGAGAAGTTCAGAATGAGATATTCAGGATATTTCGCGTGGCAGCACGTCGCCGTGGTCGGTGCAGCGCGACGGCAGCCGTACGTTATTTCGTTGCAGGTGGGGTGCCTCGCTTTGCGGTGAAGTGCCTTATCACTCCGCACAGATTCATCGTTTCACTTCAACATCTTTTTGTTATTCCTTCTTCCATTTCTCGTACGTAAATAGCATTTTTACGGTATGTACTCGTCTATCTTTCTTTCTTTTCTTATGGTTATGTTTCTTTCATGAAGAGTTTCACTGATGTTTCTTGCAAGACCAAGTCTTTACATGCATAAAACAATCTTAATATGACAATGATGGTTTAATGGTAAATTTATTATAAGAACATAAATAAATATAATAAATTAAAATATGTCGTCATTTTTATTGAAACTTGATAATAAGTAGATTAAAGGCAAGTAAATGGGAACATTAATACGTGAGATGAATTAATTTTATTTGTATCTAACTGAAATACGTACCCTGAACTTATTGAGTACCTCAAGTTTACTAGTAGGATCATTTTTTCATACGTACACCGTGATAAATAATCAGGGAGGAAATAATTTACGATGCTTTGAAAATCCGTTAGAGGCTCAAATAGATTATGAAAATAAGAACATTCAGTACATAATAATATCACATGTTAGAAATACATGTCTGTACCATTATTTCCACACTTATACATGTCTAGCACATCTTCGAGACTATTCAAAAAATAAAAAATAAATCCCATTTCTTGTCCCATACAGCCGCTTGTTCAGAACAAATGTCACAGCCCTTTGGTGGGATGCATCTATTTCGACATATTAATGTGGTCTCCGTTTGCTGGTGCAAAAAACGGCATGTCATGAAACGTCAATCTCTTACCGTAGTGGACCTGTCTGCATATGGCAGAGCTTTATTGTGAAGCTGATCCATTTGAGTATGTCATAAATTTGTTTTTACGACGTTTACTTCTCCTGTTCCCTCGTTCCCATCTCACATGGAAGAATTAAAAATGTGGTACATATTTTTATTCCTATGTAAATTGGAATTGAATTATTTACTCGGTATGAACTATGCCACAGTGAATTTATTTGCATTAATTTTAATCCAATTTCTTTATCAAAAGCTTATATAGATTTAAAATACAATCGTGAAAAGGATGAATTTTAAGATCGTGAGAACCCAAAAGAAGGAGATCGCACAGTGTGAAGAAAAAGACCTTAAAACTGGTATTATAAAGTAATTTTAGTTAAATGACTTCAAAAATTACATTAAAAGGATCACTATAATATCAATACGTATTTGTGTCGTGTAAAGAAGGAGGTGTAAGTTATTCTTACAATTAAATTGTTTGAATTAGAAATTAATCTTAATTCAGATGCATCGATATTGCACACACTTGCTTCTATACTCATTCTATGTATCATTAAGTGTTTCAAAACGACAAAACCATACTTTTTAATTTGAGTAAAAAAATTATCTGGCGAATTATACAACTTCTCAATCCCTTCCGTTTGCTACAGAATCCTGTAGCCTACAACCGAAAAACAAGTGGTGTAAACCATGAATACATAGACAAGGTTTTCATGTTAGACCCAATTAGATTACTTGTCTCCCTAAGAGCTGAAAATCGGAATATAATAGAAATGGGAAAAATTGGAATTTTATGAACAATTATCTTGCAACTAACAAAATCCATCAATATTTTGTGAGTACCAACATGTCTTCCTCGAAATATTTTAGATTTTTTCGTCTTGTTTATGCTCTTATACTGGGTCCATAAACTTGAAAAAATTATTTTCGGCGAGGCAAAGATGGCGAGGGTTCTGGATTCGAAACAGGGACTTCCCGCTATGATCACTGGGGTTATATCCACTGTACCTCCCAAAATCCAGTACACCATGTTCACCTGGCTTGCTCCCGCACTGTACTACACCTGCTGCCATAGCAGGATGTCCCGGTCCGTCACCATTTTCACTTGGTCGTAGGCAATGCAACCTTTTCTCCCTGAGTAGGTACTCGGAAGTTATGAGTTAAATATAAAAATTAAGTTTCCCGGCAATGATATTTGCACATTCTCCGAATTTTATTCAGTTGATTTATTTCGAAAATATATTTTTATCCGAACCTTGCATCACATAAAATATACTTAAACTGTTTAAAAAATATTTATACACAACAAATTTGAAGGAAAAATTTTGCCAATACGATTTACGACAAATTTATATAACTTCAATTTTTCGCTGTTCCTTAATTACTCCGTCTTATTAAAAATATCATGCTTGGGAGTCATGATATATCCTTCCTTCCCTCCAGATTTTACTTTCCCTTTAAGTTTCGCGAGAACGAAGCGCTACTTGTAAGACTCACTTCAGCACAACTTATACATAACAAGCTTCTGGCCCACTTTGTGCGTAATACAACACAAGAATCGAACGTCAAACTGTCTCGAAATATTCACTAGGCCAAGTATAAATAATGACTTCCTTGAGATTCTACTGCAAATAGGAAACCATATGTCAGCATGAGAGTTTCTGAACGAACATTATTTCTTCATACATGCAGAAAACCACAAGCCACAAATGAGCTAGTAAAAAATGCGGTAGATTTTTATGACGTGACGGTAGACTTTCCTACCGCAAAAAATAGTGCAAAGCCAACTGGAAGAGCTAGGTTTTTAGGCTTGTTCACATTAAGTCACTCTTTACACGTTGGATTACATTACATTATTTAAGCGGATAACAACGCATCTATCATTGACGTGAGCAAAGGATAGATCGCATCACCAAGCAACCTGCTTTGCATTAGTAGCGCAGTAATGTGTCAAAGTATATGCAAGTATTTTATGCCACTGTTTACAAAGAGGCTTCTCTGTTTTATTCCTAACAAGAACTACCCGGGATTTGAAAAGAAAATTAAAACAATCATTACTGGACATTCAGAATTTTCAAATAATTCACAAAGAAAACTTAAAAATAAAAAATTTCTACTGTTAAACAAACATAAAAAAGACAACATTCAACGAAAAATTGGTACCGTGAATTGATATATTTTACTCTGAAGAGGGTTTGTTACACCTGTTAACAGGCCTGGATTCTTTAGCTCATTTTGCCCTGCGTTACCCGGGGTTCTTGTATAATATTCTAAATGCATTTGTTAATTTCCAAATTTATCTACTTTCGTGTTATTACATAAAATACCACGAAGACAACCTACAAATATACACGCTGTTTGCAGTATTATACGCTAATATGTACGTAATTAAGAATTATTTTAAAATTCAGGCAGTGCACGCTTCACGGAAAGTGTTTAATAAAGAAAGCACATAATTACGACCTCTGAATTCTTTGGTTTTCATTTTACTTTTAGGTTAGGTACTTGAGAAAAATGTTATTCACAGCCTCTATATAATTTTGCTTCTATGATTCGGTCGTGAAAATTGTACGTGTAATGGAATGTCCGTCTCACGTAACACAATTTAACACTTGTGAACTCATTAGTAGCTTCATAGTTAACAGAAGTGGGTAAAGTTAATCTGAAATTTAACTTTGTTAACCGTTAATCCGTTACTCCACAAATTAACTTCATGAATCGTTAAAGCGTTAGTTTCTTAACGAAAATTTAAAGGAAGATGAAGTTAATCGTCAACAGTTAATTGAATATTTGTTAAATAAGTGTTTAAACAGCCAAAGAGTCAGGGATTTTTAGTTCGCCGAACGCATTAGTTCATTATTATGTAGGTATCGAGTAGGAAGACCAACTGGATAGAAAAATAAAATAAAAATTAATGATTATTTATTGTGTCTCTTTTTTTATTATATTTGAAATTGCTGGATAATATATGTCACATGCAACATCACATGGTATAAGGTGTATTTTTTCCTTCATGAAAACTAAAATTTTCATCTGAGAGGAATAACCCAGATAAAGATAACGTTCAACCCAGACTCAGACCGTAAAGAGGTAATCAACCCTTGACATTCGAGGCAAAAGCATATGACGTCAGAACATTTACCGATATTTCACGGCAAAGGGCGGGCACCCTGGATGGCCTTCAGCAATAACAGATCGTCCGTTCGGAAGATGCGAGATGTATCAAATTTCTCACCAGACGCACCGCGTCATCCATCGTGGGAACAATGTTTAAAAATTGTAATTCATTAAAATCAATCCTACTTTGCATTTTACTTGCAATAATCCTTAAGAAAATGTTATATAATTTTATCAATTATTTTTTCTGATTTCAATGACACAGAAATTCGATAGAATTCACTTTTGTGGATATATTTGTAAAATTATCATTACTTTTACTAAAATGACTGTCTGTTATACAAAATCTTCAAGTCTTTCTGTAATGGAGTTTTTTCATCTTGTATAGTTTGCTGTAAACATGGTGAAAATTGATTGACACTGTATCCTTTTTGTCGCTTGAGAAACAGAGAAACACCTGCTTGATTCTATGGTGATCAATTTGAATATACTTAAAACTTAAACGATTCATGTGCTTACTGTTAGCGTAACTCTTGCTAAACAATGTTTTATTGGCTCTTGTTTTCTGAAAAAGAAAAACCATACTAAAAGTGATCAAAATTCGACATTGTAAATGGAGATATGATTGCACGAACATTACACTGAAAAAAATCCTCTCACCATCCTCCATAAATTCCTTTCATCCCATCGTCTCACAATTTTCTTTTAGAGTAAGATTAATTTTCTTACAATGAGAGAAAATAAGACAATTTTCTTCTCTTCTTAGAGGACGTGGAAATATATATAAACTCGATGAAATCGTGTAATTAAATTCACTATAACACGTCAAATTAAAAAAATCATATGGTTGTAGCGAGTGAGTGCTGGTAGAATGCTCCCTCGCTTCCAGGTAATAGTCGTGACGGCAGACGGACATTCCAAACAAGATGGCGAAACACCGTTGAAGCATAGGTCAAGGTTTACAAATAACAACGAAATCTCATTTAGGCCAATTTTTTAAGATTGCAAGATAATATTTACTTATTGCCCATAATATTAATTAATAATAATAATAAAAATAATAAATTTATTGTCAAAAAACAGTACAAACTGCGTATGACCACGTGGAGGACAATAAACTAATTTACACTCCGGAAGCAAGCAAGGGACCATCCCATCAATTCCGATCAAGGGCCCTAAGGCA
>NNCF01126877.1:81248-165717 GCA_002313205.1 Laupala kohalensis
ATAAAGAAAAGTAATATTTATATAATTGCTCAAATAGTTTAATAATATACGTTTAAAAAGCATCCACTGAATTGAGCAAAGAAATAATTGATTGCGTGAAGGATAAATGATACACTTGTAGAATTGTTACAGGAAAAAATCGTTTTCGAATCAGACATGGTTCAAATTGTTTACGAAATTAAATGCAATCAAATTCATAAAAATCTATAAATGTGTTCCATTGAAAGACATCTTAAAACATACACTGGATAAACATGCACCTGTTTTACAATTACTGAACTTATATAATTATATCTAAAACTCTTTTATGCGGGTTTTGAGAAACATAATACTTACAATATTTGTAATCTTACATAAAAAAATTTCTTGAATATTATTTTGAGAAATTTTTTTTATCATACCTTAATCTTATGACGTAATAGATGCTACGTAAATGTTATTTCATTGCAGGAACACGATCATACAAATTCTATCTCTTATGGTTGTCCGATTCTTCTATCAATTTTATCCGTATTGTCTGTTTTATTTTAGTTTTCTAAAGCTATATTTTCCTTCCGTTTGGTACATTTACCCCGCTAAGTAGTTTAAAGTATCTTGCAATAGTGAATAAATGAGGAAGTGCGGTTGAAAGTTATTATTTTCCTTCGTCAATAGCTAATTTTCCAGCGAAGTTTCACCAATGAAATTGTAATACATACTAATTAAAATCACAGTATAAAAAAATTAAGCAAACGATTTGTAGCCGTTATTGAGAAATATTGAAAAGAAAGTCATTGCATTCCTGTGAAGTACTTCTTATATGAAAGCGAAAACAATCTAGAGCACGCATATCGACAAGTAAATTCTATCCTAAATATGAAAAGTGTATGAAAGTTACACATCATTGCGTCAAAATCTTACGATCGAATTTTTTTACGATTACAAAACGTTCTATGTACTACGTACATCAAAAAGTAAAATAATCCAATTATTGTAGCAAAAGCAAAATATTAATTCATTGTAAATTTACTCCTTTGAGGCTTTTTAAATATATTTTTATTATTAGGAGAGTAAATATTCCTAGTTATGTTTTCATGCAGTGTTTATATCTGGACTTAAAAATAATGTATGAGTTATTGTTTCAAATTGTCGATCGTAAATGAGTTCTTTTGTATTAATGATTCAGATTGACGGGTGTAACGTGACTAATACAACGTGAGTTACATTGTTGTATGTCACCTTGTGTCATTATTTGAACTGAATTTTCCATCCAAGCATGTGTAGCAGAAAATGGAGGGAAAATTGGAATGAGATCTGTATTCAGACGAAGGAGGAAATGGCATCGGGTGGTGAACTTGAAGTGATACGCGAACATAAAGAACACAGAAAAAACTTTTAGTGGCGTTACCAGTACCAAGTTAGAACATATTTAAAATAGAATTTATGATGTCAATTTTAGGAGAATATATGAGTTTTAGGAGAAATTAATGCGAAAGAAACAAAAGAGAAGTCTCTTGAGAATTTCATTACTTTACATATTTTATTTATTTAAGATGATTTAAATATTTTACAATGAAGCGAGATTTCATGTCAAATTAAATATAATTTGTCATTGTCATATGTAAAAGAATGTCATAAAGTGACAATATTTTTTTTCGATCTTTAAAACTGTCTACGGTGTGAGCTCTATCCGCGACTTAATGACTGAAATTCGAGCTTCAACGGACACAAACCCTGCCCGAAGGCCGTGACGAAAGGAACTAGGGGCAACATCAACGACAGACACTTCTACCGCTGTGCGGGTGGCGAAGCATGAGTCTGAGGCTGGTGGGAAGGGAGGTGAAAACAGGGTAGAAGAGGACTGGGGATATGCCTTCCTGCCTGTCTACCAGCCTCCCGCAAGCGGGACCGGTCAGCATCCGGATCAGTGGGCAGCAAATGGATGAAACGAGACACGCCACTCAGTCAACCGTGTGGCCAGTACCGACCTCCCACCCTCCCCACCAACCCCCTGAGGCGATCGATACAGGAAGCGACAGACTGCAGTTACAATTTTCCATTCGCGTAATTTTAATTTCGTTTAATTTCATCCGTCGTGTTCGTTCCGTCGAAGCGCGAGATGCTCGTCCGCAGTGGGTGTGGGAGACAGCAAGAGTGAGGAGAGAGGGAACGACATCGGTTTAGGGAACGAAGGAAGAAGAATCGGACCCGGAATGAGAGAATCGTAAAAAATGAGGATGAAATAGGAGATTGGGATTACTCAGAATTAAAGTTATAGGGAAGTATAAAGGTGAAAACGGGTAATAATACTTAATTACATGAGAGTTCTTACGAGAATGATACGAGGAGGTGTTTTAATGAGATGACACCAGCAATTGGGATTGTGGGGAAGGATGTAACACAAAACGAAAAATAAGAGATCACGTAGGAAGAGGTTGAAAGAGAAAAAATCATTTAAAATTGAAACGGGGTGCTATATAATGAACAGAATAATTATTCCTGTCTAGAATTATCTCTTGATTGCGGAACGATAAATATATAAACAAGAACATTCAGAAAGTAAGAAGTAACTACATTTTATTTATAAATTAAATTTCTTACATTTCACACGATAATACGATGTTTAGAAGTTCAATGATTGCGGTAAAGATTATCCATAATTGTATTCAATATATTCTTGCAAACGTATAATTTGCGTCAAGAATAATGTGCATGTGTTAAAACGATGACACACTAATTGCTATTCTTTTTCTCTAGCCATTACTTAAAAACATGGGAAACCCACAGTAAAAGATGAATGTAAATAAAGTAAGAATAAAATAAGAGAATAAAGCCTGGAATAAAAAGAGAAGAAATACAACCCAGATGAAAGTCAATATAAAGAAGAATATTCGTTATCAGATTCGCTTGGTTGAAATCTTCGTCGGCTAAAAACTGATTGCATAAAGCTTTCCAAATAAAATCTAAATTATGTGGTATTTGCTACCATTCACATAAATTCATTTATTATGGATTCTAGGTTTGAAGATAAGTTTTATATAATAGAATAATATAGTGGAACTCACAAATGATGAACAACTACCCAATTAGCTGAATATCACACTTATACTGAAATGTTACTTAAATTGAAAGTATATATTACATTATGTTTCCTCTACTCTTTCGCTTTTCAAATATTTTTAACATAAGTAACATTTTCTTCTTCATAGAAGATTGTTTCACTACGCTCATCCACTGAAGATTCGTTAGGGGCACGTTCACGGGGCCAGTGAATGCCGCTTTTCAACAACTCCATGTGTCTCCGCACAGTGGAGTATATCGAGACGAAACATGACCAAAAGTATTTTATGCACTAAATTTGGTGAATTATGACGAAATATCATTTTTAAGTATATAAACAAGTGTTATGCCCATTATTGACGTTAAGAAAATTTATATAGAGCTTCTTTTTAATTGTTTATATAGATTTTATACATAACCTCTCGAATCACAAATAGAATTAAATTAACATGGCATTTGTTTCTATATATTAAAACAATAATTCGTCATAATACATCAAATTACGGGATAAAATTCTTTTGGCCAGGTTTCGCCTCAATGTACTCCGCTTTGCGGCGTCACGATGCAGTGTTCACTAGCCCCGTGTACACCCCCTTTTAGCCAAACTACTTTCAGCTGCCAAGTAGAAAAAGTAGCGAATAATATCTCCATTTTCAGTTTTTATGTTATATACAATTTTCTATATTCCTCTCAAGGGTTTGTATACCACTTTAATTTTATTATTTCTTCTGTCGTACATTATTTTCTTCATCTATTATTGACGAATATTATAATATAATTCAGAACAAAATATTTTATGGAATGTATTGAAGTACTAAAATTCTAATAATAAAGCCATGGAAAAAAGGTAATGGAATGAATTTTCCAAATTTTCGTTGAGACTGTGATCATCCTTTTGTTTTCCGATTTAAGAGTGCGAAATTTGGTGATGAGCTGCAAACATACTTTTTGCGCATGGGGAGAGGTAGGCAGTACTTTTCCGACATACGTAGTCACTGTTCTTCCTACTCTGTTGAAGTTCAAGAGTGCCAATGTGATGAAGACGAACAAAAATTCAGCATTAGAAAAGAGTGATAAAGGTAGTTTTGCAAAATTCGAATAGAGGAACATCTTCGACTATTTTGGTCACCAAAACGTTAACTAATAGTGTTTTACCACGAAATTATTTTTAAAGAAGTTAAATAACTGAAAACATTTTGGAGTAATGAAAATTATTTTAATCTCTTAGAACGGAAAACCCATCAGCCTTTACCCCTTATTAAATATTTCCTTCAGCCTTAAACTCACAAACAGTTCTACTTTACAAAAATGAAGTGCCAAAAGTTTGCTTTAAAAGGTNCTTTCCTTCAGCCTTAAACTCACAAACAGTTCTACTTTACAAAAATGAAGTGCCAAAAGTTTGCTTTAAAAGGTGCGAAAGTGGGTTGTGGTAGTTTTTCAAACTGCAATACAGTTTGAAATATAATATAGATCATATAGTTCTCTTGTTTTAAAGATCAACATTGCAAAATTTTATCAAGTATGAAATAATACGGTACATTTGTTTAAAAGGCTTATGGCACAGACTCTCCTCATGTGGCCGCGAGGTATGACTCCCACGTGAGAGTACGTTAATATTTCTTAAACATTTGATAAATAATTTGTTTGACTAAAATAAGTCCATTATTTTCTGTCTATATTTTAAGATGGGTGTTTCTATTTCATATGAATAAAACCCAAAATCAGTAATCCTATTGGTTCTCTCAATCTTCGATGACACCGCATATGAGAGATTTTATTTTATAAAAAATAATTTTTTTTGAAAACACTTTACGAATTTGTAGTTATATGAAAGGCTAGGTGTTTAGCTTAAAAACAGAGGGGACGAAGGACATAAGTGAAGTAAGGATCTCAAAGAAAAGAAGTTTTGAAATTCTAATTATGATTTATATTTAGAAGGAAGTGTTTCAAAACTTTACAGATGACAATGTGTGAAGATGAGTGCGAATGAGCGAGATAGGAAGTATCAATAATCCATAACACAGCACGCTGCAGTTAAATTGTTTCAACAGGGATATGAGAAGAGAAAGCTCTTTGTAAGATGTCTTTAAAATCTGGAGAGAGATCTGAATTCAAAATTGTTATATCTGCTTTACTGGGATATCCAGAAAAGGTGTCCTTGCCTGTCGTACCCTGAAATCGGCTCATTGTGATTTAGAATGTGTTTTGCTGTGTATACTTTAATTAATTATTTATTTGAATATTGTATTGTACTGCGGAGCATATTTCATTGACAATACTGATAATGAGTAAAACTTTGTATCGAAGTCAATAAGTTAAATAAAATTAATTATCGTGTATAAGTTTACTCTCTTTTTCGTTCATCCTCCGTGTGTTGTATGGTATATTGAGTAAAAACGTATATAAGAAAGATATACTTTTCATAGTATTGGCCACCCTCATATGAGGAAACCCATGAAGATTCCTTCGATCACTCTACCATAGCAAAGTCGTTGGCCTTTTGTGTTGCTGAGCGTCCATCCCGCACCCCCTCCACTCACCAACACACACATTTCTCGTTTTAGCTACATCCACGAAATCGCTTCCTCTCCGGTCGTCCACACACGCTATTCAGCGTCCCTGGAGAATAGACAGGCGTAATTTGTAAACTGTAGCGCACTATTTCTTGCGATATACATCAAGTTTATTGGAATTTATGAGCACGTTTGGGATAAAAGTTCATATTTTCCCTGCTATAACTTCAAAAGCAAAATAAAGGAAATAGCTATATATTGTGTCGGGAGATAAAAGACAAATGTATTTTCGAAAGTGTNAAGGAAATAGCTATATATTGTGTCGGGAGATAAAAGACAAATGTATTTTCGAAAGTGTCAGAACGATGACGAGAGGAAAACGTATGAGAAAGTTGAGATAATACATAATATTAATGTAACTGTAAAAGTTTCTCCATTTTTACCGTTTCCAATACGAATTTGTTGAGAATTTTCAATATTACAAGTTAACTAATAGTGTTTTACCGCGAAATTATTTTTAAAGAAGTTAAACTACTGAAAACATTTTGGAGTAATCAAAATTATTTTAATTTCTTAAAACGGAAAACCCATCAGCCTTTACCCTTATTAAATCTTTCCTCCAGCCAAACAGTTCTACTTTACAAAACATTAATCCGACCTATTTTAACCTATGTCTCACTCATATGGTTCACTGCCTCCCCTT
This sequence comes from Laupala kohalensis, assembly GCA_002313205.1. Taxonomy (NCBI): domain Eukaryota; kingdom Metazoa; phylum Arthropoda; class Insecta; order Orthoptera; family Trigonidiidae; genus Laupala; species Laupala kohalensis. The sequence goes on from NNCF01126877.1 coordinate 87,504, forward strand.
CCAACATGAAATTACTTCAAGCATTTCGAAACAAAACAACCTCGAATAATCGGTACACAATGGTTTGTGCGCAATTCATCGAGAGTTAGGTATCCAACCATTCTCCACCTTCATCACTTATCTCAACACAAAATTCTTCAAAAACTTTCCTCAGCTTCAAACATTTCCACTATTTCCCTAGGAAGCACTCCACCTTCTAAAACCAGGATTAAGAAAACCAATCCAAAAGACCATATAAAGTAACATACCTGAAATTCTTCCACTCTACATTTCCAGAACTACATGTATTTACACAAACCTCATATTAAGTTAACTTTCATGTAACACCATTAACCTCATATTAAGATTACTCAGGAGCCTCATAGACTAATCTGCAATTATTGTACATACTGAATGTATATTACCAATATTCTGTAACCACTCGTGTTAAGCCTTCGGGCTGATCACAGAAAAAAAAAATTCTTAAAAGTGTGTATACATGCTAAGGAGTGAGTAAAATATATACAGAACATTAATGACTTCTTAAGTCACGGAATGAATACAGAGCCCTAGTTGATTTGTGAAATTATAAGATACACAAAATAATGTACTTCATTTAAAAATTCATATTTTTATAGTACATAAAAATAATGTTTAGAAATTTCCAAAATATAACACGAGAAAATTAAGTAACAAGTTAAGAAATTTCTACGTATGAAATAACTGGAATTAAAACAGTTCCAATTCAGTAGCTTGAATTATTTATTCAAATGGTTTTTGAAAAAACAATTATTAATAATTCTATTGTTTCTCATAGCTTCTTCATAATTATTTCACTCACGATTTAGAAATGTAGCATAAACGTCTCTAAACTAACAATCATTGCCAATCAAAAAAATTCTAATTTTGTCCTGACGAGAACGAAGGGCGAATGTATATACCAACCCCTATTGTGAGTTTGATTCGTTGAAGAAATCTCATCTATCATATTACCTATGTATCCTCTAGATATTGATATGACGTGCGTAAAAGCTGAGGTACGTGGTCATTGTTCATTTCCGGAGATTCATAACTATCTCCTCGTAAGGTCGAATGAAAAGACATACTATGTATTAACTGATAAAAAGATTTATGCACAGAGATTCAGACGTAAGACTGAGTCACTCAATCGCTATCTAATCTATCCCCAATTTTGTTCATAGTTAACACATATCTGAAATGTTTTTTTTTTCATACGGATGATATATTATTGTTAAATATATCGTATGATCTCCAGGCAACATTTTATTCTAAACGTTTTATAAAGCACAACGTCTCAACCCTGCTTGGGACCTTCATCAGAAGCAACAAATATTAAACATAACACCTGGCGAAGGTCCCAAACACGGTTGAAACTTCGTTCTTTGTAAAACGTTCACAATGAGTATTGTGTGAAGTCCGTGTAAGGACATACGATATATTTAACAATATTCGAGGCGGAGAAGTAATGTGCAAAGATGGAGAAGAATTAAAGGCAACAGACAAGTTATGGAGGAATAAATTGACGCGAAACTTTTGTTATGTTCGGAAGTACGTTGGAATAATGCGCTTGAGGGACACGACTTGTATAAATTTATAAAGAATGTTAAATTTGCAAAGACAAACAAGAAATGGTTTCGACCGAATAGACATGTACTAGATATTATGACAGGACGTGGCGACATGAATAAGTATTTATACAAAATGAAATTAACCGACAGTGATATTTGTTTATGTGGTTGACCATATAATACACAATAGTAAATATAATGACAAGGAAAGACATGAATTATTATTATTAATGAAAAGGGAAGGAGTGTATACATCGGAAAATTGGCCTAATCTTATACGGTATGAAGTTTTTGGAAAAGTACAGCAGATTGTGTCTATAATGATGTGTGTGAGGCAAGCATTGAAAAGAGATGTTGGATAGTTGGACAGATGTGCGATAGATACCATATGAAAGGGAGACGAATGAGAAAGAATCAAACCCGAGTAATGACCTTTGAGTTCAGGGACCGGGATGAAGGACAAACCAACTGAAAAAAACAAAACAATAACGGACTTATTAAATGGACGTAAGTGGTAAAATTATAAAAGGATGATATATTAATGTTGTTCTTAAGATATCAGTTTGTTTAATTTTGACGCGGCCCCTTACATTTTGTTTTGTGTCTTAAAAAGATGTTTTTAAGACATAAAACATTGAGACATTAACTATATATTCCAAGGGGCCGCTACCTACATTTAAAATTAAAATAATCAAAATTTTTAAGCTTGGTAACTACCCCTAAAATATATTTGAAATTAATTATTTGTAATGGATAATTTTTAAGATATAAGCAAAATTGGATAGTGCCTCGTCCAAATATCAAAAATTGATTTTTTAAGAACCACCCTAATGATACAACGTTCGATCAATCCATTCGTCACCGACACCACTTAAACATTCACCATTTCTGCGGTTTCATCCGTCTCTCCGACACCCACCATCACCTGGTAGCCACCGCTGAGGTAAACGAAGCTTAATTGCCGGGCGTATGCGCGTAATAGCCTGGCGAATGTACGGCACGCGGAGGAGGAATGCGACGCGGGCAATACACAGTGGTCTGCCACGTCGACCGTCGTTCCGGCGCTGTGCGGCGCTCGTTCGCTCGTACGTAGCCGGCCGTCCGCCCCAACACCTTGATCGCTCGCTTTTCGACATTCCTACCGATTCCACCCGCTACGAAGTTGTCAACTGCGTTGGGGGATTTTAAATGGAATGTTCCTGCTGAGAGAATTGCGAGCATCGCGAATTCCCACAGAATATTCGAATTGATCACACTTGAACACCATGTCATGCAGACATACTTGCACCGAAAATGATTCACTTTGAACGTAAGGATGTGCATTTTAGAGGACCCCAAATATGCGCATATTATTATAGACAATCAATATATATTGACAGTTATTAAGACTTGTTTCATAGAAACTAAAAGCAAAATAAAATCTTAGAATCCAGAAGTAACACATTATTGATTTTCACAGTTATATGGTCAACGTTTCGACGCTCTATCGCATCCTCTTCAGGGCCACTAGAAAGAATTTTTATGATGTTCTTAATGAAGTAACATATCAATAACATATTTTAGAACTGTTTTATTATTATTCTCAAACTATTTTGTAGTATCTTGTAATTCCATTGTAGTATTATCTAACAATGCAAATTTCTAGTGGCCTAGATGATGATGCTAAACAGCGTCGAAACCTTGACCATATAACGATAAAAATCAATGAAGTAGTACTTTCATTTTATTTTTGGTTGCTATGAATCAAGGCGGAATAACTATCAAGATATAATTGTCTATAATTATGTGCGTATATTTGATGTTCTCTAAAATATCTCATGACGATCAGTGTTAGATCTAAGTGAGGTTATGCATTTTCGAAAACATGCAAAGTAAGCATGTTTCAATATAGGCGATTTTGCAAAGATATCTTTCAAAACCCATTCTTGCAAAATTAATTTTAATGGAATTGTTTTGCCTATTTCATATTATTTTGAATATATTATACTTCGTAATAATTATTTATATCTTCTCTGAGAAATATCGTCATGTCTATATTAAGGTTTCAAAGTTACAGAAGACAATTATTTTATGGTGTTTAAGTACTTATTTATGACGTTTTATAAGTCAAAGAATAATTATGACGATGGTATTATTACTTACATATTAATACATACTATGTAGTGCCGCTTCCTATAATAATAAATTTATTGTCAAAAAACAGTACAAACTGCGTATGACCACGTGGAGGACAATAAACTTATTAACTCTTCGGAAGCCAGCAAGGGACCATCCCAACAATTCCAATCAAGAGCCCTAAGGCAGAGGGGGATTCAAAAATTTCAGCAAAAATTCCTAGATAAGATAAAAAGTTAGCTAGGAGTTATAATACTAATAGAATGTCAATGAGTTTGTAATTTAATACAAAAAATTTATTTTACATGTAAAATAAATTATTATCGAACTCTAGATTATTCTTAGTATAGTGTTTAAAAATCATAAGAATTGAAATAACACAATTCACGATTTATTGTTACAACAAACACGCCCTTAGATAAAGCCTAGAGAACCTGTATAAGAAATCAGCCTCTACCCGAAGGAAAACCGGAGAAATACCCATGCCAGGATGGGGCTACAGAATTAATGTACACAACCGTGCCAAAGTTGAGTACACATAAAACTAAATTAATATGAGCCATACGGCAACACAATCATGCAAGAAAATAGTTTTTGAAATTGTTATAAGTTATTTAAAAAGTACTACAGCATTGGCATTATAAAGTTCAAGACGAATTTAACTTTTATTAAAATCAATAAATTCTTTTACTTATAGAAACACTGGTGCAGGAGGTAGTTTTTAACCGCGGATTTGAGGAGATTAAATTTCATAATATCTTTTATATTCTTGGACAGGGAATTATATAGAACGATTCCCGAATGATATGGTCCGTTTTGGCAAAGAGTGGTTGACACTCTTGGGCTGTGATGGGCAAACTTTTTAAAGAGGGGGCCAAAGGAAAGGAAAAAAACAACTTAAGATTAATATAATGACCCGCCTAATTAAAAAAATATTATTAATAAATTTATTAAAAAATAACATTTATTTAAAATATTTTATTAATTTATTAAAAAATAAAACTGTTACATTTTACAAAATTCCTGTATTTTTTGTGATACTAAGTCCTTTTAATGACTGAAAGATTATGAAGGAGAATGTGATGAACGAAACTGTGACTGAATTTTTAAAAGTTTCTCATAATTTGGATCGAACTGGGATGCACTTATTCTTAGAAGAGAACTTAAATGCTCATCTGTCAGTCTGTTTCTAAGGCAACTCTTTCGAAGTTTCATTGTAGAAAACACCTCTTCACATGTATATGATGAAGCAAACACAGATGTAAATTTCTGGGCAAGTGATATCAGATTTGGGAAAGTGGATTTCGACAAGGACTTGTAGAACTCTAATTTTGGAACATTAAGAAACAACTGTTTGAGTTGAGTGTTACATTGCAATTCAATAAATTCAAGTTGCACGTCCGATTTCACTGGGTCACAGTTCACATTGTTAGGCATACTGAAAATTTCAAAGTCTTTTTCAATGACGCAGAAGTCTTCAAATCTTCGTTCAAATTCACCATGGAGTCTTCGCAGACTATCTTCGTAACTCTTAAGCTTTTCCTTTATCACCGGGGCTATTGAATTCAACCTCAGGAAGTGAGACCAGTCATTCTTAGCAAGCTGATTCGCGAATAGAACAAGTTGTATTTTAAAACCTTTGAGATGGCCCCAGATATCATCAATCAATTGATTTTTGCCTTGCTTCTTGATATTCAACTTGTTCATGTGGTAAATAAGATCTGTAAAAAATGTAAAGTCCGAAAGCCATGCACTATCTTCCAGGATTTTATACTCTACAGACCCCTGTTTCTCAAGGAAAAATATCACTATTTCGTTTTTCAGCTGCCAAACTCGCTCCAAGACGCGTCCTACGCTAAGCCACCTTACTTTCGAGTAGTACAATATATCTGAGTACTCAGATTGCATGTACTCTAGAAACTCCCGAAATTGTCTGTGAGCAAGCCCTCGAGATCGAATAGCATTAACCAGCTTCACAATAACGTCAAGCACAGGTTTCATATCCAAAGCAGATTTACACAGGTCGTCTCGATGTATGATGCAATGTAGAAATATATAATTGTTATCTGGATATTTTTCATTAAAGATCCCAACAAATTCAGATTTTTCCCTGTCATATTTTTCGCTCCATCTGTTGTTATACTACATATGCAATTTATAGGTACTTTCAAAGTTGAAATTCCTTCCATAAATTCATGAAAAATATCTGACCATGTTGTAGTTCCCTTCAACGACCTCATGCATGCTAGATCCTCTGTAATACAGAAGTTTTCGTCAACATCTATTATAGATAATAGCAACTGTGCAGTATCATTTATATCAGAGCTTTCATCCATAGTAATTGAGCACAATTTAAGTTGGCCAATCTTCGATTCCAACTGTGATAATATTCTTTTATCTGTTGCTTCAATTCAGGAAGTAATTTCCGAGATAAGCTTATTGTTTCAAAATATTTACTTTTGTCAGATTATAAAATATCGTAAACTTTGAGCATGCAGTGTTTAACAAACTCTCCAACAGAGAGAGCTTTGTTAATTTTAGCAATATTGTAGATCTTCTGCTTTTTGTTTTCTTTCTTCTACGGTCAAGGCTTTAATCTTAACATCATTGTGCTCAGAGTTGAAGTGTCATGAAATGTTATATTCTTTGTAGACTGCTACAATATTGTTGCAGATGAGACATAGTGGTTTATCCCTAAAAAATTGTGAAAAAGTATTTCCAAGCCCATTCATCTTTGAAAACGGCACTCAGATTCTTAGATAACATCTTAGGGCTAAAATTATTCACAATATGTGGAGTAAAACTAGTAAACCAACAACGTCAAGACAGGTGTGAATCAAGAAACGTGTTCCAATATCTAACCGCGGTGGAGGGGGTAGCTACTGCGAGGAGGCTCCGTTGCCAGTTTTGCTCTTCGCTACAAAGTTGCCAGCAGCCAATGCCTCTCACTCTTAACATAACATTCCAATATCTAGGATAAGTAAATAAATGTGTATGTAGTTACTGATATAAAACAAAAGAGGAAAAAAGAAGAAAATATTTATTTTTCTTATAGCCTGTATTCTTTTTTATTCGTCAAATTAAGAATAATACCGCGCGGGCCGGATAGAACATTTCAGGGAGCCGCATCTGGCCCGCGGGCCGTAGTTTACCCATCACTGCTCTAGGGCGAGGAATATTATTACTATAGCTATTATTATGTTCGTGAACGAGACTATTTCGTATGAAGTAAGAGTAGCACTTCAGTAATTCGGTCTTAACAAACACGACCGTTTCATAAATATAAATGCAGGGAAGTGTTAAGATATTTAATTCCTTGAATAAAGGTTTACAAGAGTTTCGAAGGATGGATTTACAAATTATTCGAACTATTCTCTTCTGAATTCTGAAAGTTTGAATATTCTGACCGGAATTGCCCCAGAAGGTAATGCCATAACGTAAATGAGAGTAAATGTTTGCAAAATATACGCAACAAGAAATACGTGAACTAACTACGTTAGCTAAGATTCGGAATGCGCAACACACTTAATTGGAAATTAAGGTTGTCAACGTGACAATTCCATTTGAGGTTGTCTTAAATATGGAGACATAAAAAGTTTGTATTCGTAACAGCTTTTAATTGTTTTCCGTTTAAAGAAAGAGAAACCTGGGGTAAAGATTTTGTGATACTATTGTGAAATGACAGACACTGTTCTGTCAGTGTTTACAATGAGACGATTTGCATGGAACCAAGTCGAAAGGTTAGACAAAACTTTTTGAGCGTTGGCGTGTTTATATAGTAAATTAGTGTCATCAGCAAAAAGAACCATTTTGCAATCAGATGTGGATGATATGTCGTTCACATACAATAAAAAGAGTGTAGGGCCGAGAATTCAACCTTGGGGTACTTCGCAAGTAAGTGTCTTAGTTTCTGAAAGACATCGCTGAAGTATCTTATTTTTAGTATAGGATATTTTGACCTGTTGATATCTATCTTTTAAATAAGAAGTTAGCCGTGATCGATGACATCGAATGCATCGGACAAGTCAAGATAAACACCCAGGATTTACTCCACGGTCAAGACATGTGGTATCGTTTAAGAGAGAAAATATGGCGCTTGTAGTGGAAAAGGGTTTCCTAAAACCGTGTTGATCGTCAGAGATAATGTTACTTTTTGATAAAAAATCTAGAAGACGCGTATAGAACAATTTTTCTAGGATTTTTGAGAAAGTGGGCAGTAGGGATATTGGTCGGTAATTTCCAATATTAAGCTTGTTTCCTTTCTTGTGTAAAGGTTTAACTTTAGCTCTCTTAAATATGTTAGGAAACACCTCTTTCGATAAAGAACTATTAAAAATATTTATGAGTGGATTTAATATAGCGTGGGACGAAACTTTAACAATAAACTCGGGTATATCATCTATGCCTCTTGAAAATTTGTTTTTTGATGAGCTGATCATTCTCACTGGCGTTAGTTTCAGAAGTGAACATAGTTTTGTCGGAGGTGATTTATTTCGTTACTTCACAGGTTTTTAACTGCGTTGTTCCATAACGAAATCCCCTTGAAAATAAATAAGTAAAAATTCAGGAAAAGGACGAGTTTTATTCTTATTTATTGTGAGCGTCACTGAATGCTCGTGGAAATAAAACATGTAACATATAACGTGGAAAACTAATATGGTGCCAACAATAGCAGGACACGTAGAATCCTCTGCAATTCCTGAAAGTACAATGTTTTTTACAGTAAACCTGCAACACTCACGAGTTGGAGTTGTAGCAAATCTTGAAGATTCACTTCACAGAGTTCAATCTGGCACTCAGTCGTTTGACTGAATCCGAGCTCGGATGGTGAGGGAATTTCGTCTCAGTTATCCGTGAGCTGGTCGTCGATAAAACGTTTGACGCAGCGGTCAGCGCTTTCACATAGATTTGCTCCGCATGGGATCTCTAGTAAGAATCAATTCTAGTTGCAATGAACAAACTTATTTCGCTTTGGCAACCTTGTGATTCGTCGAGAGAATGTTACTTTCGCCATTCTCGAACCTTCCTAACATCCGTGTTCTTATTTCTTGTCAATTAGTCTTGCTTTGACATTCTAGTGAATTCCAAACAAACATCATTTCTTATCTAGGAACGCGTAGACATCTGTCGTTCTTTGGAGTAAACAAACGTTCGTTTGTCTTGCGTTCGATATGAACTTGTCTTGGGTCTTGATATGAACACAGAATGTTTTTCGTGTATTTACATGTAATATCTATGCAAGTGAGTAAATGACATGGAGTGGTAATATGTAGCAGTTCTGAGTGTAGCATGCTACTACAATAGAATTGGCTACGAGGGTGGTTATAATTGGAGGACATTGATTTGGATATATTGAGTTCGTTGTTTTACTTATTCCTGAAAAGTGAGAATTAAACAAATTTGTGATGTCCTGAGGATTTGATACGATTTTGCCAGCGTTTAGTAGATAAATAATTTCTTCCCGATTTTCATAAGTTGACGTGTAATTTTTTGCAATATTCCACAAGGTTTTCATCCGGTTGTTTGATTTTAGTACCTGTCTGTTGTTTTCCATAATTTTTGAGCTGCATAGACTACTTTTCGAAGAATAGTCTTATATTTACGAAGATAATCATGGAATTCGGGTGTTTGGTTATAGAGTTTAAAAAAATAATATAAACGGCGTTTGTTTTTTGAAAACATTCTTATTCCTTGGGTGATCCGTCTATAGCATTTCTTTGTGTTAATTACCTTGCGTTTTATGGGAAAGATAGAATAGAAACGTTTTAGGAATATTGAGATAAATACATTGAATTTGTCGTTTTAGTTTTGGCAATTGTAAATATCTTTCCATGTTTCTTCACGCAAATAATTTATAAATATAGATTGATTTGTGTCATTTAACTCTCTTGAAAACTTGTAAAAGGATTTTAAGTGGTTTTAGTTTATTATTAATAGTCAATACTTGAGCAAAGTGATCGCTGTGTCCGGTGATAAGCACTTCACAGAGATACGAGATTCCATTGTCGACGATAATTTGATCTAGCAATGTTTGAGATGAGCCGGAGAGGCGAGTGGGGTCGTTTATCGTAGTAATAAGGTTGAAGGAGTAGATAAGACTTGAATCGATTAATTGGTAAATGTACAGAGTCGGAGGTACTAAGGAAATCGATGTTGAAATCACCACATATAACGATAAATTTAGTAGATTTTTGTCTGATATGTTTTAAAACAATTTTAAAGTTCCTCAAAAATATGTCAAGATCTGATTGAGGAGAATGTAAATACACAAAACAACATTACCTGTGTCGGTGAGATTAAATGCAGAAAATTCGAACACACTATCTACTCAGAAGTTCTCGTAGCCTGGCAGTGGAGAAGATTAAATATCATTACGAACGTAGATACACGTACCTCCGTGGGGATTTTTTCCTTAAAAAATTTTGCTGACAGTAAGAACTTGCTAAATAATAATTAGAAATAGCAGTATCGTTGTTGTTTGTTGAAAGCCAATGCTCTGTGAGGCATAGCATATCGAATGGATTTTCGTGTACCAGAATTTCAATGTCTGTCAATTTGTTTGAAAGGGATTGGTCATTATGATGAAATATAATTATTTTATTTTCGCAAAGNTGGAATCGACGTTAAATTGTGGATACGAATTTGAATTTGGTACAGCTTCTAGTTCCGGATCAAGCCCGCAAACTGCACCCGAACGCGATTGTCACCTTCGAGTGCCTCACCATACTCCTGAGCGCAAGTTGTAACTGTGTATGGGGGTGGCAGAAGATGGGGATGGAGGAATAGGTAAGGACGTGGGAGATGAGGAGCAGTAGGTGAAGGAACGGGGAAGGAGAAGAATAGAGTGGAGATAGGAAGATGAGAAGGTGATGAGGTAGGAGCAGAGGGAGGTGGTGGAGGAGGAGACGAGTTTGGAGCAGGAGGAGGTTTAGGAGTGAGTAAAGGGGTAGGTGGTTGATGTGAGATCAGATGTGAATCTAGGATAGAACCTAAGTGGTTTCTCAGACGGTCTCAGATGTAAACCGTGCTGAGTAAAGTCCTTGGCAGTCGGGTGTGGTTGCAAATCAAAAAATGTGATTTTTGTGTCTGCCAGGTGATGTTTTAGGGAGATGTTTGCCAGGTTAATTTCGTGGTTTATTTACAGAACGTTGAATCGTGAAGGCAGGCTAGAGAGAACTGTTTGTGTGCTGAGAGGTCTGTTTTAGTTTTTATAGATGTTCAGGCGCGTTGAAATGACCACTGAAAATATCGTTCGGCCCACCTATGATGATTACTGAGTCCCGCTCTGTGAGTTTTTTTGTGAAGGTCTCCAGTATTCGAATAACCTCAGCCAAACGAGGGCTTGGCTTAAAGAAACCGGAGATTGAGAACTGGTTGGGGAGCAATCCACGCACAACGGAGGACATCCGACGATGGTGCGAATCAGCTAATATGAGCACGTTTGATTTCTGCGTGGACGTGTTGGCTTCATCTCTCAGTAGCACTACTTTACGTGGATTTGGGCGGTTTCTGTGCCTACCTTTGCGTGGTTTGTGAACAGGTCTGAGTACTGGACGGGAGGGAATGAAACGAGTAGGTAAGGGAGGAAACAGGGACATGTCATCTAACACACTAAACCCATTTTGAGTGAAGAGTTGGGGTGGTGCAAGTGTCGTTGGTCTAACCTGGTCATAGCAGTTGGAAGGACGGCGAGAATTCCTGACTGAAGTCCAACCGCCGATCGTGTTCTTATTGACCTCTTCCGGCGCACTGATCCGTGTGTCAATATAGTGTACCAAGTCATTGTACGCCTTCTGAAGATCAACTTTGAATGAGTTGAGGAATGTGATAGTGTCCATTGTTGCGAGTTAGTTTGCAACTTAACGAGAAAAGTAAATGAGAATACACGAAAACTGACAACTAACACTGAATGAAGGATATTAGTATAATAATATATTTATTAATACGGAAGTTACAAATGANAAATATACAAAAAAAACGACGACAAAAATGGTTGAAATAGTTTTTTAGGGCGACAACTGGAGGTTATTTAATTCGACAATAACTACTTTATATTATGTTAAATTATTTAGGACGACAACTGGAGATTAATGTATTCGACAAAAAGTACTCTATATTATGTTAAAATGTAAATAAATAAATAAGAATCAAGGAAAACCAATTGTAAAATGACGTAATAATTCTATGAAATTGTGACGACGAAAACTTGGGTGCAACAGTAGGGCAGGATTTCTTTTAAAGTTTAATTATTATGTGATAGTATGTGCACGAGAAATTCTTAATGCACCCTAATATTTACTACTTATGCACCAAGAAACTAAATTAATGATTACGTTTGTACTTACGTAAACTTTATCACACCTTTGAGAAGCAGTTGAATGAAAACAATACGATGTATTAAACATGTTACGTCGAATGATGTATGTTAGGTCCGTATGTTAGGTCCGTTATGTTAGGTCCGTTAGGCTTGATAAACCTTAGGAAAAGTTTTTAATGTTTTTTCCACTTAACACACACAAAATAAACAAATTTTACACTACAATAAAGGTAGGAAATAAATGCAATAACTTAATCACAAAAACCCCAGAAAAATAAAATAATTAGGAATATTAAACTAACAAAATACAGAGAGCTCATTCACAACCGTAGCTAACGCCAGGAGCAGGTTCTATATAGAATTAATCTTTTGCTATGAATATTAAATACGATTCTCTTCTACTAGTTTTGTTAGAAATACATTGGTTACGTATTTAACTAACCATAATATTCTAGTACAAGTACATGAACTTACCATTTAATGGAACTCAAATTCTTTTATCATATTCTAATTTGTCACTCTCTCATTCACGGCGGTTAAAACCTCAAATTGACATCCAGAATGCTCTAAAGTTGTTTTTATACATTTGATTTCACCTCAATATTTGCAGCTGAGGGATTGGAAAACAAACAACGAAAACAAAAGAAAAAACAAAAACAAAAAAAACAGCGAAAGCTTCCCTCTAATATTGCACTTTTGTCATCCGCAAACATCAAATTTTGCGTGACGTTCACTCACATCTGCAATTCAGTTCCGAGACTCACTCTGAATATCTTTTACCTCAGTTGAATGTTCGTGTTGATAAAAACTTTTCCGGCAGTCAACCAGGTAGAATTTTTCATGATAGACGCCTTCCATATTTGCGATTTTTTTAAAATTAATTCACAATAAACTTAGTTACATTTTCTCGTTTCAATCAGATAAAAATCACCATTAAAACCTGTATATGCTAATATTTGTATCTTTATTCGAAATGTTTTAATACCTCTATTTTCAGTTGTGTTTCAGTTCATTGAGAGTGAATACTAGGGTATAGTTTGCATAGCCCACGTTACATTTTAGGACTTCTGTAAGGCGCACGGGCCCTAAGCCCCGACATATACATTGTATATTTTCTGTTAAAATGAAGCCCTTTTGAATTGAATTGAATATTTGTATCCGTCACGGTATCAGTGGTTTCTAGTATTTGAACATTTAATTTGTCCTTAAGACTTAAAAGAGTTAAGAGATATCATTAATGACTCAGATGATTTCCCACAATGGTGAAGTGCATTTTCGCGTGCAGTCAATATTAGGTGTCTATCTTTCTAATTTTCTTCTTATGCCTTTTTAAACACAGCTACTGTTCACACAGGTACATTTTTCGTATGTACCTAACTATACTTACAGTACATTTCAGTTCATTTCGATGGTGAAGTTATATTACTTTTATTTTGATAATACATTACTTTTTATTTGAATTTTTTGCACTTTATTTTTCTTTATTCTTTTGCACATAATATTGTACTTTATTCTGCTACCAATGTCCTCTACGAGTAGTTCTTTCACTTCTACTTAATATGTGAGTGGACTACGTTGAATATCTTGAAGATTGTAGATGTTTTGTCCATCTTGTTAATATTTTATTTATACAGCTTCTGCGATTTCCATTGAAGACCTTGTCACTTACAAACAAAGAAACAAACAAACAAAAGAAATCAACTGGCCTATTAATTCGATTATTTTGTCTGTTTTAAAATTACTCACTAAATAATATAATGAATATTGTATTTCCCTAATGCAAGTTGCACAGAGTTTAAATCATCCTGTGTTGTGTGGAGATTTTCACACAGCGACATAACACCCTTGATTAACGCTAGCATTTAAAATGTGGAGTTTCTCATGGATCCGATAGAGTGTATATTAGATCTTTAGAAGATTAATTTTTCTTTTCCTCGCTTATGATTGAAATGCTCCTCGCTTATGATGACAACCTACATATTTACGAGCGTTTCCACGCTGGATTTCGCGACAGAGTTACAGCGAACGAATCCAACCGTAGTGACACGCAGAGCTCAACCGGATATGATGCCGGGCTTCCGAACCCCGACAATTACACAACATATTCAATGTAGTTTCCTGTTTGAAGTTCCAACATGGAATATTGCTTCACACAAATTTTCGGCACATTGGCCCCAGGGTGAGTTGCCATTGCCCAAGCGAGTCGAACTGTCGGAATAATCGGACGCGCTTTCATTCCGACGCACCCACAATGGACAGCGAGTCCCGATGTTTCATTGGAGCCGAGGCATTCACCGTATTGATTTCGAGGAGCGACGCGAGATCGCGGTGGCGCTGGCAAACTTCTCTCGTAACAATTGGCATCGACTGACACCCACCACCGTTCCTTGTCGACGGGGAAAACAAGTCGTGATTTGTTGTAAGCTATTGCAATTTTGGGTGGTTTTACTCTACAAGATATAACACTATTGTCAACGTAAGCTTCTGCGGCCGGAGTCAATATAAATTTGTTTGTCTGGGACAAACCGCGTCTTAATATACATAACTGACAACGTTTCGGCCATCTTGCACTGACCTTCTTGTATTGTTGGTAGTTGGAAAAAGGCGAAACCTGGGCAATTATGGCTACTGAGACGCAGTTTGTCCCGAAAAAACACGTTATACACAATGTATTGCTTACAAAAACAAGAAGTGGTTTGAACCAAATAAGATTTTAATAGAGTTCCTCTGTCGTCAAGAAATTTGAATGAATATCTCAAGAAAATTAAACCTGCATAAGATGTATGTTGTGACAAAAACCAGGATTCCGAGTCAAGAGACCATATGGTATTTAATTGTAGAAATTACGCTCTGAACCGCGGAGAATTGGTTAAAATGATAAAACATTTTGCATTATTTAAAATTGAAGGAAAATGACATTATTTAAAATTGAAAGAAATTCCAAGATATCGTTGTAAGGATTGACATTGTGCAAAATGTCCGATGCGCTGGTAGATCAGTTATTGAAGATATAATAACATACAAAATACACCATATTTCCTCGATAGTAGAGATGAACAACACTAACAAGTTGTTTAAAATACTTGAAATTTCTGATGATGTTAAAGGAGGATTCATTAGAATGAAAATTTTGGGTTTCATTTCCGTTTATTTTCTGCGTTAGTGCGAGTTGTTTCGACCAAATATGTCCTTCTGGTCGGCATGTGGAACCGACAATTACTACCTTAGATAATAAACGAAAAAAAAAGAAAAAAAAGACAAATCAAAGGTTTAACTCTAATTCATAAGTTTCCTGTGGAAACTCACTCACAGGTTAGATAGTATGTTCTTAAGTTGGTTGTCTCTGAAGAGTAGAAGTAAATAGGATGTACGCAAATTTGATTTTTAAGTTAAACATGAATTTATAAAAGTGTTCCATTAATTTGATTTTTAAGTTAAACATGAATTTATAAAAGTGTAAGTGTTTCGAGGGAATAAAAACAGTCACATACTTATTTGTTTCAGACATCGAAAATAGTTTATCCTAATTTACTCACAAATATATGAGGTAAGCGTCAATTTTTTAAATAATAGTGCACCATTCATCATCTATGTATTTTCTAATTCTAAATAGCTAAAAGATTTACACAGTCAAATATTATTTAAAGGAGTTGTTTCAATAAGATTTTCTCAGAGTTATGCAACTTATTTCAAGGTCTATCTTTAAACTTTAGTTTTTTGCTGACAACTAGACCTCACACACCGAAACGGAGTTCTTGCCATTACGGTCGGTTTAACTTTTATGGTGTGTTGTGATGTGGCTTGAATAGTATCATGTACTGACATGATATACAGCGCTGATGAAGGCGAAAAAAATTGCCAAAGCTTTGGGTTTGTAACATCTTATATTAGTTTGACCGCGCGTCCTTACTCACGGTACACGATGGCGAGGACCCCGTGTCTGTAAGTGGCAGATTACGTTAAGGGATGCGAAAATGAACATAGGAGAATAGCCAAAAAGGTATAATGTTAGATAGTGCTACTTACAGAATCAAGTAAGGTTTACAAATTCGATCGTTACCACAGAAGACTGTAGTGATTTCTCCCAATTTACAAAACTTCTACGAACTAAAATACAACGTACGACGAGATATTACCAGCGACTTTCAAACCGTCAACATCTTTTATAAGAGCGGCAAAATTTTATGTTAAAAACTTATGAAGTGACTGTATTATGTAGGCCCGAAAAAACGTAGTAATCGCTAATGGACTTTCGAGTGTTAATTAAAAAAAACATTTGTAAAAAATTAAATCATTATATCCCGTTTTTAATATTAATTAACTATTGCACCAAGTAATGTAGACATTAACAACAAAAAACTGTATTTTTTCTTCAATTTTTTGAATTGAATCAAGCGCCAGAAAGTCTTTAAAAAGTTGCGTAATATTTGAAGCACAGTTTCTGTTAAAAAGTAAATATTTGAAATGCGTAATATTTGAAGCACAGTTTCTGTTAAAAAGTTCTGAAAATTGCCATCCGAAGAGTAGATATACTTATTGGTTTGAATCTTTAATAGAGGTCCTTATTCCCTAAGATATTTCACGGAGTAATATTTTGTGATACGTATTGCTAAGAACTTTAATTTATTTTTATTCATTTTTACTTTTCCTCATTTTTATAATTTTTCTTTTTGGTATGCTGTAACGTTACACTGTATTAACTACATTGAATGTATTGCTTTAAATATTTTATCATTGTTTTGTTCTTTTATCACTATATTGATATGTTGCATTAATACACAAATACACCTGCAAAATAACACTTAGGTGCGAACACAAACATTCCTTTAACCAAACTCTATGGTTTATTGCATCAAATCACATTATTATGAACGCAATATTACAATCTGAGATTATTTCCGTGAACCCGCAAATGAAGATTTACGTTCGCATAGAGTATGGCTTTCATAAATAACCCTCAAAATACGCCAACACGCTCTGCGGCTGGCTGCACCGCCGTCGGTGGCATTGCGGTGTCTGTGGGCGGTGGCGGCTCCTGAGGCAGCAGCAAAAGGCAAGAGCCTTGGTCTTAGGGCCTCCTGGGCCTCAGCCGCATCCCCTCAGCTCTGTAAAAGTCTCAGCGTAGGTGCATTATTGAGAGTCGTCCCGCGGGGCGGCGCCCGGCGCGCGCATGGAGTCGCGCAGAAGACATACGCGGCTCGTGTGTCTTCTTAGTAGCGCGGTTGTTTTCTCTACAGCGGAGGCGACGAGGCAGGAAGAGTGGGAAGGGGGAGCGGTGTTGGGGAAGGGGTCCGCCGAGGAAAGGAGAAGCAGCAAAGAGGAAGGACACGTGACAAACCGAGTGTGTCTCCAGGGGGCGGTGACTGAAGCGAAGATGCGGCGGCGGCAGTGACGGCGGTAGATGTGGAGGACCGAGTTTGAGGAGGCCGTGGAGAACGGGTAGCCGTAAAACCTAGCTGCCACCAGGAGAGAACAAGAGTCTACAGAAGAGAACGGGGTAGAGTAGGTGAGGAGGTGAAGGAGAGAAAACAAGGAGAATGTAACCTCCGTTCCTCAATCTCCTTATACTCCTATGCTCTCCCGTCACCTCTCCACAAAACCAACGGCATCCCTTGACGCCATCACCGTGCTGGCGTCCTCGGTGTCGTCGTCGACACTCCTCCTCTTCTCAGACGGCGTTTCCTTCACTTCACCCTCCCTCTTGGGCGAACGGCCACGTTTTATGGTTCAGCCTCATAAGCCGAGGATCATTTCCCTGGCTGCTCGCTTGGCAGCGCTGTTGGTAGGAGGATAGCTCCCATCTCTCCCTCTCCAACAAGCCGCTCTCCCTCGGAGTCCGCCATTGCTCAGATCTTCCCTTCGCGGACCCACTTGATCTTGCTTGCGATTCTTCTAGCACGCGCGGATGAATCCCAGAGATGGAATCTTTTAAAATATTAATCGCGCGTCACTTAACATTAACCGGGGCCCGCTAAAGTAGTGGAAGCATGGACTAGTCATGTTGTTAGGTTGGAGAAGTCACCATAGGCCTAACGAGGGGTTAGAACAAGTAGTTTCAGAGGGATGAAGCCGAGTATACGGGCAATTAAGTCCTCCCCTCAGTCTGCCTAACTCTGTATATAGCTTTCACGGTGACTGCGTTTAAGATGCTCAAGTAGATTTCGAGAAATTAAGGATAAAATTGTTCGTGGTGGTGGAACTGTTGACACGAAAACTAACAGTTTTCTTTGAACTCTTGATTTAAGTAACAATCGATCAAGCGAGTAATTACTTGGGATAAATATATCTAAATTATTCCAAAAATATTTGACTTTTCACATAAAATGAGTGATATTTGGATTTAGGAATCATTGTTATCGTACATTAATATGAAAATGTTCCATAAATTTCTCATTCCTTTTCTGCGTCACTGGACGGAGCAAATCACATAAATCACGTATCGTACGTCAGATCATTAAAAGGTATGAATGCGGTTTCCTATTACTTTATCTTTCTCTTCTTCCTTTCCGAGATAACATAATTTAAAAACTACATCAAGAAAAGACGCCACATCACACATTTATTTCAAAAGGATGTAACTTGACTGAGTCGACGCGTAGTATAAATTAAAGTGAATAGAATAGTAAGGTGACGTCAAACGATTTCGAGCAAACGGGGTGACGTTCTGGCAGACCCATTGTTAAATAGTTAAATGTAGTTAAATTATTCAAATACAGCTCTCAGAGAGGCGTAGATTCATCACCACATGCCATAATAATTCCCAGAAAGGCGAAGGAGTGGAAGGGAAACATGGGTTCAATGGGCGAGTAAACATGGTCTTTAATTCCTTAAGATGTGTTGTTTTTGCACAATCTTCGTTACGCTGTGAAAAGTAACAGAAATATCTATTCAATATCTCAGTTTTGATGCGTGCTGTGGATTATGAAAAATAGTTTTTTTATTTATTTAACTGCTTCATGATGATTTGTTGACACGTGCTCATTTTTTGACATTGTCTACATTGAAATGTTATGTACCTATTTATGAATTGAAGAGTTGTGCATTTATAATAAATGCATGATATGTAAATAAAATTGTATCGTTTTAAAATGTGGTCACTGTTATTGATAAGATAGCTACACTTATCATAGATTTGTTTTTATCCACAATAAACATACCTCATAATAATCAGAACACATTCAAAGAATAATTATAACATTTCTTTGGAAGAAAACTATTTTTTTTTAAATTAGTGAATAATTTCAAGGATTATAAAGTTAATCTTCTAAACAAACGATGTATTCATTTAAATTCTTCAGGTATACACCATTTCATAAGCTATCAGAGTAATTGGACTGCCAAAAATATACAAAGATGCCCCATTTTACTACACTATACACAGGCAAAGTGTCTGCCTTGACGTCGTCAACTTCCGAGCAGCCACGAAAGTGTTGCGATCTTTACCATTCTGTACATCATGAGTGCAAACAATATTCGTAGGAAATTGTACGTGAGCTACGTCATGCTCCATTTTGCATCATCTACTATTCACGACTTTCCTGGTGTCATTTTTACATTGTTTGGTGCTAAATATGACACTGGGTGAAGCATGTCCACAACTTGGCTAGCAGATGGGAGAAAGTAGTATCTGTCATATTATTTAGATAAATAAAATAGACTTACTAAAAAAAATAAACGCTCATATGTTAACTACATTCAATAGCTAGTTTAACTTTAATTAAAATTCATTTATTTTCTGTCAATGTTTTGATGAACACAGATCAAACTTTATGTGTTCTTACATATGAAATGTGATTTACACGAAATGTATTTAAATTACACAAAGATACATTATCCAGGAATCGAGCTTGTGGAGGGACAATAGACATGAAAAGAAGGAATTGACATTTGTAATTAGTTATAATTATACCAACTGATTTATCTAATCTTACAAAATATCTTTAAAATCTCTTTAAGTATTGAAAGAAACATAATTTTAAGTTGACCAACTAAAATACTGTTCATTGAGTTTACTGCCTCATAAATTCAGATCATGTGATATTTATTCTATTAATTAACTCTATTAATATACAGGTGGGCTATTTTTTTCTTTGTGATTCCTATAGGAATAGCCAGGAGTCGAATTATGAAGTGTCAATAATGAAATTGATATGCTGTCTCTACTCGTTCACCGTACTACGCAATGATCCTTCACGTTTTTATTCACTTTAATTTCAAACGTATGTAACTGAATCATTTCTGTGTTAAATAAAGGATTTTAATTTTGTGAGAAATTATATTTCAAATCAAATTAATGACAATTAGCTATAATTAATTATGAAATTAACTTCCATTGAATATCTTTCTTTGTAATGTATTACGTAGTATTTTAGTGTGGTGTAAAACATTCTTATAAGTGAAGAGGAAGTTAAAGTCTTCTTCTTGATTATGGATCGAATTTAATGAGGCATTGATTGTTTTACTAGTGAGATTAAAAAATATATTTTAATTTGTTTCGTTTAACTTCCAATTCATTTCCCGCGATGAAAACAATTTCCTCATAAATGATCATGTAGAGCTTTCTTCTTTAATTTTTTAAAAACATATACGTATAAAACCTGTATATGACGTTTAAATATTTATTTTATTTTGCAAAATTCAGTATATTTGAAATTGCTTCCGAGTAAGAAATTTCTTGAGTACTTTTTATCTGTTAGTAGAAAATAATTTTTAGACTGAAATGAATCAGAATTTTTTCACTCATGGTTGTACATTACAGCCGTTATTCATGACATTTCATGCGTTATTTATTCCGAGCAGTGAAGATAATTCTTCATCTAGTTTAATTGTAATTTTTTTCTCCATGAATAAAAGATGAAACAATAACGCTGACATAAAACAGATTATGTTCGAATTATTTCTTCCATAACTCTACAGTTAAATTGTATATTATCCATAATGAAATTTTCGGATCTCCCTCAAGTAAATTGTTAAAAAGAAAAGTCATGTAGATATTTCTAAACCATTAATATTTTAAGATGAAGCCAGTCATGAAAATGAAATCAGACCCGACTGAGAGAGAGAATGCAAAAAATCGAAAAATTTAAGAGAAAAGAAAACCTTAAATGTCAAATTTTAAATAAACAATTTAATTAGTTTTATTGAACTTCATGGTATATGAGCAACAAGATTAGAAGTTCTATTGTATTATAAGACTGTCTATTAATTATCATCACCATACCCGGATATTGCGTGGATTACGTCTTTCTTTGGCAATGATAAATCGATTTCTAGCATTTTAAATATCGTAGGACAATTTGAATTTAATTAAATAGTTCATATTAATGCATATTTTTGTTTAACTATAATTTTAAGGCTAAATTAAAAAACAACAACAGAATTTACATGTTTATTATTTGAATATACCTACCACTATATGAACAGATAGTGGTATTATTCAACTATCTCAATTAACACTTGTAATTATTTACTAAAAGTTAGATACATACGTAAATTGGATATTAAAAGTACGTACTTTGAACTTTTTAGTGCATTTTTTTCGCGCATATTTCTCCAAATTCTAATCATCACATACAAATGACTTATGTTTTAAATTATACAGAGATTATTAGTGCGATTACGAACTATTAATTTCTAAAAAAAAACAAGAAAAAAACAAACACTTTCCACCAACTTCCAACACCTTCAGGAGTCATCGAGTTCAGAAAGTTCGTAGTAAAAGAGCCACAAAACTTTCAGAACGCGCTTTTGGAGCTCGTAAAGCAATTTGAAGAGCGAAGTAAACATTCGTTGTGGACGTCTGAGTCTCGAGACACAGTCAGAGTGCTCCTCGTCGGCTACTACGGTGTGCAACCTCACAGCTTCCGGGCATTACGAGACCCAACGGAGTCCCTTCACCCTTCGACAGGGCATTAGCAAGCAGGGAGCAACAGATGCGCCCCGCGTGCATACTTTGCTGTTACGGCAGAGTTCCGCTGCAGTACATAACAAAGAGATTCTTTCACTGTCCGCGTTGTAACAGACTTTCCTGCAATTGCCATGATTTTTCGAGCTGATATTATTTATATATTTTCCGATTTTTGTTGGTTGGTATTCTCTGTTGTTCCTTTCTTAGATATATTAATGATATGAATGAAATTTGATCAAAGGAGGACCTTTTTGCCCCTTTTGTAAGTACAACTCATTGCTTTTGATAACAAAAAAATTTTGATTCTCAATATTATTATAATAGCTTTAACCAGCGCGTGGACAGACGTGAAAATTGATTTAGTATAAACTAATGTTTCCTATACATATTTTTGTATTCAATATTTTAAGGTAAGTTCTTGCGAAATTTATAAAAATCCTTTAATAATTTTTCACTTTGTCAACTTTCTTTGAGTGCAAAAACATTGATTCTTTAAAACATCAGTTCAACAATCGATCGGAGAAACACTCTTTTCCATAATTGTCAATATCCTACACCATTAAACCAGATATATCTTCGGTGTGTGGTATTTATCGCGGAAACGACTTGACCGACTTCGATCAACTTTTGGGAACGCTGGGTGTAAAGGATTTAAAAATTATGATATAAAACGAGAAGGTTTGTTTTTGGACAACGAATCCCTAAACACTACCCGATAAAATGTCCTTATTTCTTTTTTAATCTTGGAAACAACATGCTAAATTTCAAAGAAATTTCTTGCGGTAGTTTTTTTTCATCTCACTACATTATTTTATTTTTCATGCAACGTACACATGTGGGTTAACATATAATAATAAATGACTTAGTCTACCTTTATGGCACTTATTTTCAAAAGGAATATAGATGAATTCAAGAAAAATTCATAGAACGGCGTATGAAATGAATGAGGATATAAATGTACAGTTCGTCTTTGGTAAAATTTGTTTTGTACCTTTTCGGGAGAAATACCGACCAATCTGGAAAGAAAAAAATTAAAAAAACTTCATATTCAATATTTTCCAGATCCACTAATTTATTGATGGGAATTCTTTCATGTAACATAATGCACGTCACTAGCAGCTGTTGAATACCATTCTACCAGAAAGTAAATTGAGTAGACGTGAAGAAAATATAGTTTTCTAATAATTTTCATGTTTCATTATAACTCTTAGGGTTAAAAAACATCATTCTTAAAAAAAATCAAAATTCAGAGATAAACAAAATAGCTTTTACTTTGTACCTGTGTTAATATTTTGTAATCGTTAATTATGTCATTTACTTTCATCTTTGTCAATTAAATAACGTAAGAAAGGCTGTATTAATTAAATTTGAATAATTTTTTAATTTACACATTTTTGTAACTGGCACATTAATTTCAGTTCGTATTATTATCAATTTTTATTTAAATTGCCTTAATTTATAAAATACTGAAACTATAAATATATTACAATGAACTAACATCAATTTTAATCAATTTGAAAAACGTATTTTCAGGAATATTTAATAAAGATAAATTCCGAGTTCAAAGGAACTGTTCGTCTTTAACTTGAATGGAAGCCAATACAAATTTCGTATTTGGTGCAGAATTCTATAAACAATATCAAACGATGTCCCTGGTTACAAAAATATTATCATACATGAATAACCACCAAACCACAATTGCACATACTTTCGTAAAAATAGCATTCAAATTGTTAAATCTATTGAAATGCAATAAACCACACTGAAATCAGTTGATTAGTTCGAATATTGGAAATGAAAACAACAGACACAAAAAGATAGATTGTCAGTCACGCACATGATACGGTAATGTTGATTCTGAGTCAGTAGATTCATGAATATGAGAGAAAAATTACTCTATTTATAATGAATTGTTTCACTTCTACGCAATTGTGAAATACATATCTATGCTTCCCGATCATGTTTTTCATTTGAATGAACATGATATGAGAGCACGTGACTCATTTAATACATTGGAGAAAAAGTATTTCATTCTTCCTTTAGTACTTTTTTCCTTAAATGAATCAAGCAAAATACCATTTACCTTTATATTCATAAGCTGCATTATTTAAATGTATCATATGTAAATTAGCTTTGACATTTGAATTTAATTATTTTTAATAACTACGGCTAACCATATTTTGTAAAATATTAATATATAATGATTAAATTTTCACAATGCTATTTCTCGTTTAAAAACATATGTCACATGTTTCGTTTCATTGCTTTTGAAGTAAAATGTGTATGAAATCAGTTTGATTGAATGGAAACATACCGTGTATCATGAATGCTCAAAAGAAAACTTTAAAATGAGAAATATGAAAATAAATATAATATCACATACACTTAACATATATAGAAACTTATTATCAAGATTTTATCGTAGATATAAAATACTTATAGTACTACCTAGTACTTCTGACGTTGGCCATCCATTTTTGTAAGATCATTATCACTTCAATCTATGATCAATTGACAGATCCATGAAGACAATGCCCAATCGAACTTAAGTCAAAGAACAATAATTTAAGGATCCATCTTTGACAAAGGAAGTAATTTTTTAACTATTCGCGAGTCAACTTAAAGATAAAATTAAAAACATTATATCTCATGGAAATAAAGAGATGAGGATGCGGAAAAAAACTTGAGAAACAAAACGTGTAAATCCAGATGATTCCAGATTTTTAGCTTAGTGAAGAGTTTCTCTCGGCATTTCCGTCCTCTTTCGAAAGTCCTTTATATGAATCTAGTACATATGTTACGCACAAAATCGGAATTCTGCCATTGGACGAAAAAAACGACCAAAACTAGTTCTGACAGATGCGTGCTCAATACTACTATCGGATTTTTTGTTATGGGTCCTTCCATATCACTTCGAACTGATATGGAAGGAACAAAAAATCACAGAAAAAATAAATAACACCATAAAATTAAATTTTTCATTTTCTTATGCATATACTTAAATGAACAAAATAGTTCTAAGAATGAATAATACTTTTAAAATAGAAGAAATATAGAAAAATATGAAATTTTCACAGCTTTTCCCCATACGTCGAATTTACTAATTTTTATAAAACAAACTAAAAGTATCCAAAATAATTCTTATTCAGCGAATGAAAACAATTATGTTTGTGACAACATTAAAACTTTCAAGCTTCTACATATATAACGAGGTATTAACATTTTTCGAAAACATCGCTAAAACGATAATACACGTTTTTAAGGAATAAAATTTATACTGTCCCACTCAGAAAGATGCCGTGATCACATGATCAATGACTTTAAACGTTTAAAACTTAGTATATAACCATAAATAACAGAACTATGTTTTCATTTGGCGACGAGCGGTGTCTCACCGGCGAAGTACAGTCTTGTCACGCGCACACAGTCCTCACTGAATGGAGTCCTCAGCTGAGTTATAAGGCACATACAAACCTAACTGGATAAAGATGAGACAAGACTATGATAATTTCCAAACCTTGACATTAGAAATCACAAATAAGACACAGCAATACTGACCATATAGACATACTAAAACCCCCAAACTTGACAACACCAAACCCAACTAGGAACAAAGACAAAGAAAAGACTACAACGAAAGAATGGAAGAAGAAACCCCACAATCCAAGAAGAAGGATATGAAATGCATCCAAAGCTAGACAGTAGAGACCACCTTCCTCCTCGAGGGTAGGGACGGGCACACAAGGGTGCGAAGTCCGGATCGAAGGAGATGGATTCGTCCTGCTGAGTGACAGAGAGATGTAACATCAACACATGACACACACACAATTAAAAACACCACTCAGAACAAGCCACACACGCAAAATAAGTCACACAGCTAATTAAATGAAGTATACGAACAAGGAGAAGAATATTAAGAAGACGAAACAACGACTCCAGTTAAGGATGTTCTTAGGTAAGGAATCTACACACACACATTCAAATTGAAAACAAATACCGATTACGATCTGGCGAAACCAGACCTCCGGTTTCGACAGTACCCATGGTCTCTGTAGCCAATCCCAGATCCCTGGGCAACGGAACAGACCATACGATGAAGGAGGGAGGCCGATTCGATAAAATCCCCGAACGGTTACTCGTCAAACGTTGACAGGAGAACCTGTCTAACACGAGTAGGAACCTCGCGAGAGATTCCGACGGCCACTCGTCTCACGTTGATGGGGAACCCATTTGACATAAGTAGAGTTTCGAAAGTAACTTGCCATAGCCAAGGCGGTAAACGTGGGGTGTTTTGTGGTGTGGACCGCTTGGCACTCACTCTTAACCAAGAGATCATCATACCCCATCCCAGCCCTCTGGGTAAAGAATTGACTCTCTTGGAGTGATAAGCGGTAGGAAGATTCGTAATAATCTCCGAACGGTGACTCGTCTCCGTTAACAAGGAAACTATTAAATACGAGTAAACCAACCCCGCTGCAGCGGGATCGGCGCAGCCACGACGTGATAGGAAAAATTCTATCAATCGTGGGGGAGCACGGATTGACTACTTCACGGACTCTCAAACCGGGTCTTATGAGTTACCCTGGTAATGAAAGTAGTAGGGAAGCTAGTAAGAGACCCCGGCGGACACCCATCCACTGCTGAAAGGATAACCTTTCTAATATGAGTAGGACTACAAAGTTATGACCTATTGGGACGGTCACCGCGATGTATAGTCCGGCGGTCACCGTGCTGAGCTCCCAACTCTACAGGTACAGGGACGGACGGGCCACTGGGCCTTTCCTCAGCTTTTTTACCCAATCCTAGGTCGTCAATCTGGGCAATGGATCAATCCCGACGCGAATATAGTAAGTGGTAGGAGGACTGACAACCCTCCGAGTGTTACTCAGAACTTTAGACCGAGTAGACAGGAAGGGGCACAAGTACTCAGGTGTTTGCACCTGACGCCTCTATTTGGGTTGGACTCTGCCGGGCAGTATGGTTCCCCCACCCGTGGGGTACGGGAAGGAGACTCTGCCCTCCGCTTGGTGAGCAGGATTGCTGCTCGGCTACCGTTAGCGCAGATAGCGATAGATATGTGGGCTAGCTCATCTCTGCCGACCAGAGCAGACGCTAGGAGAGGTGGGTTTCATATCCTGTCTCAGTGTTAGTGGGCACCCTCCCACACCCATCCCAGGGGGCAACCCCTGGACTGACCTCTCCAACCTGCTCACTGGACGGGAGGAAGGGGTCCTTCAGTGAGTAGCTAACACTAATATACTCGGGCTAGAAAGGGTAACGGAAAAGTTAAAGTCCGTAAGGGCGTGATAAGCTCAACATCTCCACGCAAAGATTTAAAGAACACTTCGTCATAGATAATTTTTTCGTAAATATTTCATAATTTTGTTATTTGATAATCACTTGGGTCGTATTTAGAACAAGGTAATGCTAAAATATTTAATTCGGTTTTCAAAAATATTTTAAAATTAATTTTTCTAATTAAGATATTTTATGTAACTGTTTTGAACTTTTATACAATGACACACATATGATAAGTGCTAAGGTTGTTGTTATTGCTGCGGTTTGAGATTTGTGATTGTTCGATCTGTTTATATTTTGCAGAAAAAAGGAGTTTAAAAATTGTTCGATCTGTTTATATTATACAGAAAAAAGGTCTTTTCGTTAGAGGTAAGCAAAATCTTATTTTCTCCTGTCTTGGGCAGTTGTGTCAACAGTTATCAAGTGCTCTTCTGAATACAATTCCTTCTCGCTTTCATCACTCCCCTCGCCACTGTAAGTAGTTGTGAGTAGTTTTATGGCAGAAATATGTCTGTATGTAAACATTGTAATTAGATTATCTAATAACGAAAATATAGATTTTTTGATATTTCATTATGTAATGGTCGCAAAGGGGTATACATGTCAGGTTTTCATCGTTTGCCCTAACGGTTGTACTTTATTTTTGCTGTATCTCGTGAACTAATTTGATGAATCATCTCGATTTTTGAACGTAAAGATTGTGAAACCAAACATCTATAAAATAATTTCTAGAATTTTTCATTCTATTTGATTTGTATTGGAGTCACTGTAAAGAGATTTTTTCAGAATTATTATTAAAAAGAGATCAATTAGAGTGAAATGTATTTTTTTTGTAATTTTTGCGGTGTCTCAGGCATGAATAAAGATATCATTACGATTTTTGTACGCCAACGTTTTGTTTTTGTCAATGTTAAATTATAAAGAAGAGTCAACCATATCTGAACAACAAAACCGTCCATGTCTTTTTAAGCGTCTATTTCAATTTTAACTGGTTAAGTTATGGTAAAATGTGATTTATTGAATTTTCACCATTTTTATGAAGCCTCGCAAATAAATGGAGATACAATAATTCGGTTTTGTATTTAAACGTTTGAATTTAAATGCCTTAAGACTGAGTTGTGGCTTTTTTAGATATTTCCCATTACGAATTATGATACAAATATTATTTGTCCATCTTGGTACGGGTATGGTACATTTCATTCACTACATTTCACTAGCTATTTGAAATATCAAAAATATCACAATAAATATTAGCGGGTATTGTATTTACACGCTCATAAATAGAATATCTAAAAAGGAAATTCCAGAATTTTCAAAAAACCGTTTAAATTGATGAAAATGTTTGGTGTTTTTTTCAGGTAGACTGACTGTCCGACACATTCATCAACGCAGAGAAAAAAATATTAAAGATTGGGATTTCAAACTTTGATGACTTTGCATTTGTATTGTAGAGATTATACAGAGTAGATTGTTTGAAATTTCATGTTTTAATAATAATAATTATTATTATTATAACAATTAATTTTATTGTAAAAAACAGTACAAACTACGTATGACCATGTGGAGGACAATAAACTAATTTACTCTCCGGAAGCAAGCAAGGGACCATCCCATCAATTCCAATGGGATGAGGCGGATTCTAAAAATTTCAGCAAAAATTCCTAGATAAGATAAAAAGTTAGCTGCGAGTTATAATACTAATAGAATGTCAATATGTTTGTAATTTAACGCAAAAAATTACATTTACAAGTTATAATCGAACTATAGATAATTCTGATGTTAGTGTTTAAAAATCAAAGGAGTTTAAAAAAAACACTAAATTCACGATTTATTGTTAAAATAAACACGCCTCTAGACAAAGCATAGAGAACCTGTATAAGAAAGACGCCTCTACCCGAAGGAAAAACGGAGAAAAACACTGGCCAGGATGGGGCTACAGAATTTATGTACACAACCGTGCCAAAGTTGAGTACACATAAAACTAAATTAATATGAGCCATAAGACAATACAATCATGCAAAAAAATATTTTTTTTGAAAATTTTATAAATTATTTAAAAAGTACTACAGCAATGGCGTGATAAAGTACAAGACCTATTTAACTTTTATTAAAATCAATAAATTCTCTTACACTGTAGAATCACTGGTGCAGGAGGTAGTTTTTAACCGCGGATTTGGAGATATTGAATTACATAATATCTTTTATATTCTTGGGCAGGGAATTATATAGAACGATTCCCGAATGATGCGGTCCTCTTTTGGCAAAGAGTGGTTGACACTCTAGGGCGATGAATATTATTCCTATTGCGAGTATTGTGTTCGTGAACGAGACTGTTTCGTGAAAAGCAAGGGAGGTGCTTCAGTAATTCGGTCTTAACAAACACGACCGTTTCATAAATATAAATGCAGGGAAGTGTTAAGATATTTAATTCCTTGAATAATGGTTTACAAGAGTTTCGGGGGTGAGATTTACAAATTATCCGAACTATCCTCTTCTGAATTCTGAAAGTTTGAATATTTTGACCGAAATTGCCCCAGAAGGTAATGCCATAACGTAAATGAGAGTAAATGTTTGCAAAATTTACGCAACGGGAAATACGTGAACTAACAACGTTAGCTAAGATTCGGAATGCGCAACACACTTAATTGGAAATTAAGGTTGTCAACGTGACAATTCCATTTGAGGTTGTCTTAAATATGGAGACCTAAGAATTTTGTATTCCTAACAGCTTTTAATTGTTTTCCGTTTAAAGAAAGAGAAACCTGGGGTAAAGATTTTGTATTACTATTGTGAAATGACATAGACACTGTTTTGTCAGTGTTTACAATGAGACGATTTGCATGGAACCAAGTCGAAAGGTTAGACAAAACGTTTTGAGCGTTGTCGTGTTTATATAGTAAATTAGTGTCATCAGCAAAAAGAACCATTTTGCAATCAGATGTGGATGATATGTTGTTCACATACAATACAAAGAGTGTAGGGCCGAGAATTGAACATAGGGGTACTTCGCAAGTAAGTGTCTTAGTTTCTGAAAGACAACGCTGAAGTATTTTATTTTTAGTATAGGATATTTCCACCTGTTGATATCTATCTTTTAAATAAGAAGTTAGCTATTGATGTGGAAGTCCACGAATGCATATAGAATGCAATTTGGAAAGGAGAAATCCGAGATCGATGACATCAAATGCTTTGGATAAGTCAAGAAAAACACCCTGAGGCTTTTCTGCACGGTCAAGAGATGTGATAACATCGTTTAAGAAGGAATATATTGCGCTTGTAGTGGAAAAGGTTTTCTTAGAACCGTGTTGATCGTGAGAGAGAATGTTATTTTTTGATAAAAAATGTAGAAGACGCTTATAGAACAATTTTTCTAGGATTTTTGAGAAAGTGGGTAGTAGAGATATTGGTCGGTAATTTCCAATATTAAGTTTGTTTCCTTTCTTGTGTAAAGGTTTCACTTTAGCTCTCTTAAATATTTTGGGAAACACCCCTTCCGATAAAGAACTATTAAAAATATTTACGAGTGGATTTAATATAGCGTGGGACGAAGATTTAACAATAAACTCAGGTATATCATCTATGCCTCGTGAAAATTTGTTTTTTAAGGAGCTGATGATTCCCATGACTTCACTGACGTTAGTTTTGGAAATGAACATAGAATTGGGTACGTGGGTGGTTATAATTGGAGGACATTGACTTGAATATATTGAGTTCGTTCTTTTACCAACTTCTGAAAAGTAAGAATTAAACAAACTTTCGATGTCCTGAGGATTTGATACGATTTTGCCATCGTTTAGTAAAGTAATATTTTCTTCGCGATTTTCAGAAGTTGACGTGTAATTTTTAATAATATTCCACATGGCTTTCATCCGGTTGTTTGATTTTAGTACCTGCCTTTTGTTTTCCATAATTTTAGCTGCATAGACTACTTTTCGAAAAATAGTCTTATATTTACGAAAATAATCATGGAATTCGGGTGGTTGGTTATAGCGTTTTGAAAGATGAAATAAACGGCGTTTGTTTTTTGAAGAAATCCTTATCCCTTGGGTGATCCGTCTATTGCATTTCTTTGTGTTAATTACCTTGCGTATTATGGGAAAGCTAGAGTTGTAATGTTTTAGAAATATTGAGATAAATACTTTGAATTTCTCGTTTTAGTTTTGGCAATTGTAAACATCTTTTCATGTTTCTTCACGCAAATAATTGATAAATATGGATTTATTTATGTCATTAGACTCTCTTGTAAATTTGCAGAGGATTTTAAGAGGTTTTAGTTTATTATTAATTGTCATTACTTGAGGAAGTTGATCACCGTATCCGGCGATAAACACTTCAGAGAGATACAAGATTCCATTGTTCCTACAAGTTCCTAAAAAATATGTCAATATTTTGAGGAGGTCCATAAATACACAAATCAATAATACCGGTGTCGGTAAGATTAACTGCAGAGAATTCAAACACACTATCTACGCAGAAGTTCTCGTAGCCTGTCAGTAGAGAAGATAAAATATCATTACGAACGTAGATACACGTACCTCCGTGGGGATTTTTGCCTTTAAAATTTTGCCGACAGTAAAAACTTGCTAAATAATAATTAGAAATAGCAGTATCGTTGATGTTCTTAGTTGAAAGTTAATGGTCTGTGAGGTATAGCATGTCGAATCGACTTTCGTGTACCAGAATTTCAATGTCTGTCAATATCTTTGAAAGGGATTGGACATTATGATGAAATATCATTATTTTATTTTCGCAAAGAGTTTGTGACTCACGAGAAATGAAATCGACGTTAGATTGTGGATAAGAATTTGAATTTGGCACAGTTTCTATTTCCGGATCAAGCCCGCACACTGCACCCGAACGCGATTGTCACCTTCGAGTACCACATCGTACTCCTGAGCGCAAGTTGTAACTGTGTATGGGGGCAGCAGGAGGATAGATGAGGACGTGCGAGATGAGGAAGCAGTAGGTGAAAGAACGGGGACAGGAGAAGAAATGGGTGTGAAGATGAGGTAGGAGCAAAGGGAGGTGGAGGAGATGAGGTTGGAGCAGGAGGAGGTGTTGAATTGGGTAACGGAGCAGGTGGATGATCTGAGGTCAGATGTGAAGCCAGGAGAGAACCGAAATGCTGTTTCCTAGACGGTCTAAGGTGTATACCTTGGTGGATAAAGTCCTTGGCAGTCGGGTGTGGTTGCAAATAAAAAAATGCGATTTTTGTGTCTGCAAGGTGATGTTTTAGGGAGATGTTTGCCAGGTTAATTTCGTGTTTTATTTGTGGAACTTTAAAACGTGGAGGCAGGCTAGAGAGCACTATGTTCGTGTGCAGGGAGGACTATTTAGTTTTTATAGATGCTTAGACGCGTTGAAATGACCGCCCAAGTTAATATTGTTCTGCCCACCTATGATGATTACTGTGTCCCGCTCTGTGAGTTTTTTAGTGTAAGTGTCCAGTTCTCGAATAACTTCAGCCAAACGAGCTTTTGGCTTAAAGAAACCGGAGACTGAGAATTTGCTAGGAAGCAATCCAAGCAATACAGAGGACATCTGACGATCGTGCGAATCAGCTAGTGTGAGCACGTTTGATTTCTGCGTGGACGTGTTGGCTTCATCTCTGAGTAGCACTACTTTACGTGGTTTTGAGCGGCTGTGTTTACCAGTGCGTCGTGTGTGAACAGGTCTGGGTGCTTGCCGGGAGGGGAGGATACGAGTAGGTAAGGGAGGAAACAGGGACATGTCATCTAACACACTTAACTTATTCTGAGTGAAGAGTTGGGGTGGTGCATGTGTCCTTGGTCTAACCGGGTGGTAGCAGTTGGAAGGACGGAGAGAATTCCTAACTGTAGTCCAACTGCCGATTTTTCTTATTGACCTCTTCCGGCGCACTGATTCGTGTGTTAATATTATGTACCAAGTCATTGTACGCCTTCTGAGGATTAGCTTTGAATGAGTTGAGGAAGGCGATAGTGTCCATTGTTGTGAGATAATTTGCAACTTAACGACTAAAGCAAATGAGAATACACGAAAACTGACAACTAACACTGAATGAAGAATGTTAGTATAATAATATATTTATTTCTACGGAAGTTACAAATGAGATAATAAATGAATTAAATATACAAACAAACCGACGACAAAAATGATTGAAATAATTATTTAGGGCGACCACTGGAGAATAATTAATTCGACAATAACTACGGTATATTGTGTTAAAATGTAAATAAATACGAAAGAATCAAGAAAAACAAATTGTAAAATTATGTAGTATTTATAAAAAATTATGACGACGAAAACGTGTGTGTAACAATGAGGCGGGGTTTAAATAAGTAAATAATCAAACCGACAACTAAAATGACAGAAATAATTTAGGATGACAACTGCAGATAAATTAATTCGACGATAACTAAGGCAATATTATGTTAGAGTGTAATGAATAACTACAAAAAGAAACGCGAAAACAAATGGTAAAATATTGGAATAATTCTATTTACGACTACGAAATTTGAGCAGTGTATCAATGGAGTACGTTGTTTATAAGTTAATAATGATGTAATAGTATACGCCCCAGAAAATCTAAATACAGCAAAATAATTAATTTTAATGCACCAGGAAATTAAATTTTTGATTGTATTTGTACTTACGTAAGATTTAAGATATGCGTATTTTCTTATTAACTATTTCTTGCGCGCTAATTCACAAATATTTACCGTTTGTGGATGCAAACATTTGTTGTTGGTGTACACTGAATTATAACAAGTAGTAATACAACAACAAATACTCCAGTGCAACATAGGCCGGGTTGACTGATATATTAAAACATAATATATTAATATGACAACTTGTCTTTTTAATTTTAGATAATAAAATAAAACATATACTATGTGCACGATAACGTTAAAGATTTTTAGTTTTGTATGTATCAATCTCTAACTTGTCATGGTCCTGAATGAAACAATATCTACGAATGTAGATATAAATGTACTCCCGCTAAAATTCTTATATCTCCAGAGAATATTATAAACTCGACACATCTATTTATCATTTTAGATAATTTTTACGTGTAACACCATTCCCACCCAGTGCCACCGATTGGGAATCAAAAGTACGGAGTAGGAGGGCAAAAAATCTATTGAAAATTTTCATTAACATGATGTTTTCTGCATATTTCCACTAAGTATGATTTGAATAATGAAATAAATCAAAGGAAAGACTATTGGTGATTACCACATCAAGGATGGTGTGACCTTTTTTATAATTTCCTGTTTTAGACGGTTAAAATGAAATTTTGATTTTTCCTTAAAAAAGTGGGAAGGAGGAAGCAACCGAATAGCTGCCTTTGTTCTCACCCTTCGATTTGATTTTCATAATTCATCTCTGCATCCCCGGAGACGATGGATTTGACTTTAATTCTGGTC
Organism: Laupala kohalensis; assembly: GCA_002313205.1. Taxonomy (NCBI): domain Eukaryota; kingdom Metazoa; phylum Arthropoda; class Insecta; order Orthoptera; family Trigonidiidae; genus Laupala; species Laupala kohalensis. Next base: position 122,118 of record NNCF01126877.1, read on the forward strand.
ATTTCACATTATTTTTACGTCCCGCCCTTTCTCACCGTTAGCATCAAGGGTACCGTACCTCCATGTTATTTAAACAACATTGTCTGATTAATTATCCACCTCAGAAACCCTGAAAACTGTTTGTATGATGCAAATCGGTCCTTTTCAATTATTTTTTTGTTTTATGTCATTTCCACTCCCTTTAGAGGATAAAGGAGTGTGACATTTCCATGGGACTGAATTAAGCCTTAAACGATATTAGGGGTGATACCTTTCCTCTCTGAGACGTCAAAATCTGTGAATTTGTCATTTTCGCTAATTTTTATATGATATCTCTTTCCCCAGGGTTTGTGTGGGGTACGGGGGATGATCGGGTGTGTCACTATTCATTTCCGTTGCCCAGAATGTAATGTATTCAACACCAATATCGGTCGTTTTCGCTTATTTTCAAACTTCCCATTCCTTCCCCATAGAATGTTTGTTTCAGACAGTCGATATTTATAGTGCGCCATACATATATACAATGTTATATACGTAGATAGAAACAAATTGTAGAAGAAAATAATTTTTCTTATTTCATTGTGTTTTATTAATATTCCACCTCTGTTTATAAAAAGGTAGTTTTAAGATCGTGGACATATATCTCAGAAATATAAATTTTCCATCTATCCGAGTATTAGAAAAACCATACAGTGGAAATGAGTCACTTTTATAAACGTCTCGTGCATGGAAATAACATATTAACCACAGAAAATACTCTAGAAGTTATATCCGCTTAAAGTATACGAAACTTAATGATTGTGAAAATGCTCAATACTAGATCTGTCCTTCAAAACGCTCAAAACTAGTTCTGGCAAAAGCCCATCTGCCGAAACTAGTTTTGGTCATTTTTCCGTCCAGTGACCGAATTCAGGTTTTGTGCGTAACACATATATCTAGAGAGAAAATAGTTTTTTTTCCACACAAAATCACGTAACTCGAGAATTTAGGTAAAATATGAATAAAATTTTGTGAATAAAATAGTAAATACAACCACGTACCTAAATTGATGACAGAGAATAATGAAACGATCTATGAAACAATGAAGAAACTCAGAATCATTGACTCGTAATATGAATGAAATAAAATAAGCGATTAGCCATTATTCAAAACAATAGAACAAAACTAGCAATGAGAACATTCCAGCAATATGCGCAGTTAGTAACACTCGGGGAACATATTTTCTAATACCCCCTGAAAGTTCACGTTGCACTTCTGCGTGATCAACTAATGTCCGAAAATTTCTCCGAGACTTTGTAAATCTTTAGTCTTGTAACAGTGAAGCCATTCGATAAAATAATTCTGTTCACTACATTCTTAATCCAATCTCAATCTTCATAACAAACTGTTGTTGAGTAGAGAAATGTGTTGCGAAATGTGCTTTTTTCTCTTTTGATGTGGGAGTAATATTTAAAGCAATAAACTTTGAGAAAATTAAAGCAACTTATTATCTTAACACTGGCACATAATTATTTCCCTGACTCTCGTTTTTTTACTCTCTTTGAAGTTTTGGTGATAGTATATTCAATATCCGTTGTGTTAAGTAAATTATGTCCGAGGACAAATTCACGTAAAGAACCGTTTATTCGGCATCTAAAACCGTGTTAGGACTGGTACAGGTTCCATTACGAAACTGAACTATATCCTCCGACTAAACTAGTTCTTGATGTGAACGTGAACCAGTTTAATCCTGGATTAAGAGGATTTCCTGAGGAGTACGCAATGTGCTCAACATGTGTGTAATGTTGATTGCATCTGGTGAAAATAATCACGGGTTCATTTTCTTCTTCCGTAATACACACATTTACCAATGTATTCAGTACGAAAAAAAAATGTATTAGTCTCAAATAGAAATGAGGAATAGAGTAATTTAAAATTACTTTATGAAAACGGAAAATTCTCCGTGAAAAAAAAACATCATTAAGATTAGAGTCGTAACAGGTAAAATAAATTTTCGTTATNTATTTGTAGATAAAATTTCGTTATGCGTTTGTCAACTGTTTGTTTAATTATTTTATAAGTTATTTTTTTTAAATTAGTAGTACGAATTATCAATTCAGTCTAATTAAATAGAATATTAAGATTATTAAAATACTTAAGCTGTTAAATATCCTAAATATATGTTTTTTCTCTTTAAAGTTCTAATATATATTGACATTCGCAAAAAATCCGGCAATTGTATTGTATAATACATTTTTTACCTCTAATGATGTTCGTTAAATAAATTAAGAATTATTTTTTATCATTAACGTTTTACGTATTCTACATCGTGACATTTTTGACTCATTGACATAAATTTTTAGCTTCAATACAGGAGTCAAAAAGACAAAGTGATTAACTCTGTTCTTACCTTACTAAAATTCACTTTAGAACTTTCTAAAAGCAAACCTCTAACATACACTCGCATGCAACTATCCTAGCAGTTTCTATCCCTGGCATTTAACCCAAATATGGTTTGTTATATGTCGATAATATTATACGTTTTCAAAAATGTTTAAATTATTTATAAAATTATCACCTTCGTTAACATTAATTATGACACAGTATCAATAGACTCGTGTATGCATCTATATCTGCTGTTCCTATACAAGTTAAAAATATCATACGACCTTAATTGGGACGTTCACAATGTTTATTTGTTTTCCTTTACTATTTTCCTATTCACATTTGCGTTTTGATGTCCCATCAACTGTAAGTCGGTTTGGTCTTACAAATGACCAACAAATATTACTGACAATATTTTCAATGTAAAGACATCAAATAACTGAGATAATGCGTGCGCATATTTCATCGGAGTGAAGATCGGCCAACCATAGAAGAAAAAAAATCGCTTTATAATTTTTTTTTGAAATTCAATAAAATATTTTTTTGAATTTATCGTGAAAAATGTATGTAAATATTTAAAGATAACACGTCAAAATGAATGTTGTAATTTAATATTCTACAAGGGATATTATTGTGGTAGAGAGTGTAAAACAAATGTGTTCGTGATTTATACCATTTGAAGCAATTAATACAACACACACATTATATTTCATTTAGGTGTTAGTGTTTACGTTTACGTACACGTGTATATATAAACATGTTACCTTAGCTTCGTTGATGTACCATGAAAGCTGTGCAGCAGGACTAGATTTGTCGGATGTACAGGTAGCGTTAACCCACTCGCCAAGGGAGTAAGTGCTAGCTACTCCTTCAATATACGGCGAATCACGAGGCAGAGCTGCAAACAGAAGAAAACAAAATTATATTAATTATAATTGGTTAAAACATTTAAAGTAGTTGCTGTAACTGATTATAAAATTAAAAACAAAATATTAATTTAGAAATAATTTGAAATACATTCTTTCTAAAGAAGTCTTTTATACAGTCTTTTAAAATATACCTTCTTAAATGTAGAAAAAAGATTTTTCAAACTTTTTCTCAATGAAGTAAACTGAACTTCTTTTTCGGTCCATTGAAAATCTTCCTGAATCCGAGGTCCATAATTAAACTTCATATAAATTACCATGAGTCCAACTTTATAAGACTTAATTCATGTAAAATAGTAATGCAAATATCCGTAATTTAACTTGTTTCTTTTACTTCTGAAATAAACTATTATAGGAGCCGTATTGGTATAAATACTTGTAAATCATGTTTGATGTCGTATTTTTAGAGTACTTATAGTTACGGCTTTAACAGTACAACTAACGTTTGTCAAAAAGATGGGTTAAACAGAGCATTAAAATTTTGACTAACTTACACATTTTGACCCTTATTTAATAAATTTTACCACACCAACAAGAATTTTTGCGAAGTGTGTTATTATTAAGAACGAATATGCTGTAAATAGATAGGAAAATTATCTAGAAAGATTTTTCTCTGAACATTAGCTCATTAAAAATTGTTCCTTTCTCGCAAGAACGTTTCCAACTAACTTACGAGGAACACATGAAGAATACTGTAAAATGAATGCAAAATGTTTTATCTAAGTATATACTTTAATATACTGTGTGAGTACACTATATGAACATGGATAGATTTAAAAATAAAAACGTTGGACATAGGAAGATCTAAACAAAATATTTGTTAATATCTCGAGTTCAAATTTCGTGTCTTCGCTGACAGTTACAATATTTTACTGCAGCATAACCTCTTTTAACCAATCTGGTCGGAACTGAGACCCTGGCCGATTTTCCGTTTGGACTGTTAATCCGAGGATACCGTGAAAAAAAAAAATAGATTTTCGTTCAAAAACAGCTCACAGTTTCATGAAGTTATTACAAATAAACAATCAAATGAGACTTCATTGCATCTCACTGTACAGTAATGAATGTGTGTATATATGTATGTACAAACACTCATACAGGAACACGGAAAAATAGATCAAACGTATACAAATTCTGAAAACTTAATGTTTGAATCAATGTGGTGATCGCTCTATCACTCTTCCGTTCAGCCCGCTGCGTTTCAAAAGTCGCGTCACTCCTTTTAACTTTACGGGAAAGGCCGTTAAACAATCAATGTCTGATTCACTACCTGCCAGCTATTACACCCTGAGAGAGAAAGAAATCTGTTCCACGGGGTAGGTCGGTTAAGAGGGGTTATAACGTACAACAATAATGCGAAAAGAAATTCCAAATTTATAAAAACACATCGCAATAATGTGTAGTGTTATACCAGCCACTCTCTCACCTCCGTGGTGGTCGTTGCGACTCTTCTCATTTGCATCGCAGAACTAATTAAAGTGGGTAATGAGTAAAGCCTCAAGACAATAGGAGACATAGGAGTGGGCGCGCTACCGGTGCCATGTAGGGGAAATGCGCCTGGGTGGGCCTAAGCATTGTAAGATGAAACCAGTGACCACAACAAGAAGCAGTAATACAACCCAGCAGTAGATAATAATGTATCTCATAAACTGGGTTTTACAATTGGACGCACTCTGTGCTTATGAGTGATAGAATGAAAGATAACGTATTCCATATACCTAAGGATAATTCTCAGAAATTCTCACACCTGAGAAGTTCTCTTCAACTTCCTGGTCTTGAAAATATTTCGAGAAGTAACATACAGCCAAGAATATGACTACTAAAAATAATTTACGTTTCTTTCACTTTAAGGAATAAAGACATTAAATTGTGCCTGATTAATTACGATCTGAGAAATAATAAATTTGTTGTCAAAAAAGCAGTTAAAAACTGCGGATGACGATGTGGAGGACAGTAAACTAACTTACTCTCTGGAAGCAAGCAAGGGACTATCCCATCAATTCCAATCAAGGGACCTAAGGCACAGGCGGATTTAACATTTCAGCCCTAAGATAAGAATAAAAGTATTTAGATTCGTGTTTTAATACTGAAAGAATACCTATAAAATATGGATATTTGAAAAATATTGTTTATATATTGTAACTATTAAAATAAATCTAAATTCAAGATTTATTATTTCAATAGACGACGCCCCTACATTGTATACATCCGTTCTAGGTTTATTTTATTATTATTACTATTTTTTTTGTTATGTCACATATGCCGAACACCAAAAAATTGGCTGTCCAAGTAGAACGATTTTTATCATACTATTATATCATGCTAATATTATTTGAAGAGAGAGATAAATGCTAAGAAATAATATTATTCAGATGACAATGAAGAAGAGAAAAAAAATGAGACGGTCATAATATATATCATAATACACTGAAAAGGTGGGTGTCCATCAAGAGAGAGGAAAAATGAACCCTAGTAAAATAAATAAGTGGAGAAAGAAAATAATATCCCGAGAATATTGCAAAGAGAAATTATTTCATCTCATTAAATTATCCCCTTATACTACCTTAAGATGAGTAAAATGTGGTCATAAACTTTTTAAGGGTATTTATCATCTCTAATTCTTCTTCTTCTTCGAGCTTTTAGGTTCAGAGAAAAGATCGATTTGGTTCCATTTCTTGGTTGATTTGCTTCCGTTTCAGCATCAACGAACTTCTCTCTCCATCTACAATTTAAGACAGATTAAAGTAGGAGCTTTTCTGGTTCGATGGCTACTGTTCTATCAACTGTGAAGAGCCGAATGAGAGATTCGCGTCCAACGATTCAATTAATGAATGCCAAATGGTTTTCTTCTGGTAATGAATCAACTGACAGTGTTGAGGATTGGATTTTCCTGATGCGAATTGGTGTTCCAAAGGTTCAATCCCTTACAATAGAATTTTCATGCATGTCCCAGAAATTATAACTTTTTTTTGCAGAATTGTGTCCATCTGGAATTCATTAACATATTTCCATTACATTTGGCCTAATAAACATCAATTAAAATTTATGGTAGATATTATGAAACTCTAAATTTATTAACACTATTCAAACTTCTAAAGCTACGAGAATTATCATAAGCGTCTTAACTCTTGTTATTTTTGTCATTACAGCCACTAAGCTTCTATATGTATGTTAAACATGGAAAGTTAAGAACATCAGGAAAAAGAAGTGGAAACAGGAAAATCTACAATTTGAATAAATCTGTACATAAACCACTTTTTTTTTGAATCATTATTTAAATTTTCAAAACATCTTAACATGTTTTCTAGTTGTATACACAATCCTTTATAATTTTCCTTCAAAACTTATCTTTGTGTATTATTAATTCGTTTCAAGTACTCGCGAGTCAATCTCGTTCATCAATATTCATATTTCGTTAAAGCACGAATCAGTTGAGTTTTCTGTATTCGTTCGTAAGAAACAAGGGGCACTCTCCTCATGTCCGCTATAGGGGAGATTAAAAACGTTGCACGCTGAACCGTGGAGAATTCTGCTGGTATTAGCAAGAGCTTGTCGTTCTGAATAATTCATTTCCATTTCAAGAGGAGTAGAGGGAGAAAAAGCACATACGTGGAAAACATATCCACGTTGCATCCGGCACAGGAGTTAGAGCAACTGACCGGGACCAAGAAAATCTAACCAGAAAAGTGCCCCACGCGAATTTTCAATTAACATTGAAGTTAAAAATTTCAAAAAATTATTTTTGTTATGAGGAACATACCTTAGTTTACCTTGACTACTTAGTCACAACTATACTCTAAATTTGAAAAAATGACATAAAATACCACGTGTATTCAAAATGCATACACATTTTCACAACAGAAAAAAATACCAAACTGGAACTGGAACACCAAAAAGTAAATTATGTCATGATCTAACGGTATATGTATTCAGTTCCAAATTTCGTTCAAGTTACACATTTGATGATCAAGAAAAAAATTATCGAGAAAACAAATTTTGTCCCACATAAACATCTTTTAAAATACCGTTGTAAAATTACGACGAAGGTACATCATTTGCACTAGGATTGTACAATATTTACTCACTTAAATTATCATTCATAATCTTCGGAGAATATCCTAAATTTAGAAGCTAAAGTTTACGTACATCTTCTTATAAAATCATTTGTGTTTAAGCATTGTAAGAGTTTAATAGAATTACTTTTAATATATTGCTTTATATTTGTATGTATAAAACATTTACTTTTGATAATGTATCTTATAAGAAATGTTTAAATACTAGTTAGTTTGTTTGAGCCTTTACTCTTTTTCCCTAGTCTGTAGGGGTCGGTGAGATGGGGATGATATGATGCCTTCTACTTAGATGTGGCGGGGTAATTACTAGGGTGATGAAATAATGAATGATGTGTGGGTGAATGATAATGAGTGAATGTTATGGTGGAATTTTAGAACTCCGAGAAACCCTGCCGCGAACACCGCTTCGTCCACCAACTTGAACCCGCGTTACCAGAGGTGGAAGGTGATTACGCTAGGCACGACGCCACAGGTCGCCTCTTAAATACATGTCGTGTAATAATAAAAAAATTATGATGAAAAAAATTATATACGAATTATTGTTTTACTGTAAAATGAAGGTGTCTATTCAGGATAAAAACTTGCATTCCAATTAATGATATCGTTAGAATGAGGTACAAGGGATGATTGATAAAGAAGAGAGGTAATAGAAACTTAGTTATGCGGAATTGACATACGAAGTGCTAGTAGGAGAAACTCTGGAAATCTCATGTTTCGTCCAGACTACTCCTCTGACTGCTATAACAGCGGAAAGCAACCACATTGCTGTATGGGCATTTGCTTTGTATCAAGACGACTTCTTACATTCCAAAATTATACTTTGCTATTGTTTGGCAAGTTTTCTTCAGATTCACCATTGGCAGTGGTAATGTGGCTGTTTAAAGAAACGGTATAATCTCTGATTTTCGCTGTCGTAGTTAACTGTATTTATCACTGTTTCCACAGATATTTCACTCATGAACAGAAGTAAATCAAATGTTCATTTATATGCAACTATAATGTGTGATGTGCTGTTATTTCGCACATCTCTACACCGTGCGAAAATGATCTGTTTAAGAAAATTTTCTCTTTTGTTTTTTTGTTCTCTTTTGTCAATGTTCTCTTTAGTTCTTGAAATTTGGTTAAAGAAAATATATATTGACCCATATTCTAGAACATGTGATAAAATAAATGAATTTCCTAAATTTTGTTGTGTTATAGTAATGAGTGGCAAACGTACGCCGCCTTACTCCTGAATGTTCTATTTTACATCACATAATATCACAGTCACTCAAACATCCATCACATTATTTAAAGTTTCTCATCATCTCACTAACCCTTGAACGTTCTCTCATCTCCTCGCTTCCCTGTTCCGAATGTCATAAAATCCTATTTCAAAATCATTTCATCAACTTCACCGTTCTTTTATGTTTCTTTTCTGCTATGAAAGCCATATCCCGCTTCCTCCTCCTGCAACGCTGCAGTTTCTTTGAAACCATTGGTATCATAAAAACGCCTCCCAATCTCAAACTAGAATGTTATTTACTAGCATATCCACTTCCTCTCATGGAAAGAGCTATGGCATTCGCCATCTACATCTAAGCGTGTTTTTCACAAACTTTTACCTTTTGGTCAAACTTTGTATACATTGGTTTGGTGTAAAGAAATTATATTCCACACATCAGTTGGCCATGTGCACATTGGCGTAGAGTAGACGTAGAAAAGTAACTATTTCTAAAGTTCCACTACGCAAGAGGAACCAACTAGAATTGAGATGCAGAGTGTAGTGCTACTTATGTAAAAGTGGAAAGAAGAAAATTTAGCATGGATACCCGGGCAAATAAAAAGCACAACATCAACTTGAATGACATAAAAATCATAAGGTTAATAATAATAAATTTATTGTCAAAAAACAGTACAAACTGCGTATGACCACGTGAAGGACAATAAACTAATTTACTCTCCGGAAGAAAGCAAGGGACCATCCCATCAATTCCGATCAAGGGCCCTAAGGCAGAGGCGGATTCAAAAATTTCAGCAAAAGTTCCTAGATAAGATAAAAAGTTAGCTGCGAGTTATAATACATATATAATGTCAATATGTTTGTAATTTAACGCAAATATGTTTGTAAATTTACATGTACAAGTTATTATCGAACTATAGATTATTCTGAGTATAGTGTTTAAAAATCATAAGAGTTGAAAAAACACTAAATTCACGATTTATTGTTACAATAAACACGCCCCTAGACAAAGCCTAGAGAACCTGTATAAGAAATCCGCCTCTACCCGAAGGAAAAACGGAGAAAAACCCGGGCCAGGATGGGGCTACAGAATTAATATACACAACCGTGCCAAAGTTGAGTACACATAAAACTAAATTAATATGAGCCATACGGCAACACAATCATGCTAGAAAATAGTTTTTGATATTGTTATAAGTTATTTAAAAAAGTACTACAGCAATGGCGTGATAAAGTACAAGACGGATTTAACTTTTATTAAAATCAATAAATTCTCTTACAGTGTAGAAGCACTGGTGCAGGAGGTAGTTTTTAACCGCGGATTTGAAGACAATCAATTTCATAATGTCGTTTATATTCTTGGGCAGGGAATTATATAGAACGATTCCCGAATGATGCGGTCCTTTTTAGCAAAGAGTGGTTGACACTCTAGGCGGATGAATATTATTACTATTGCAAGTATTGTGTTCGTGATGTCCTTTACGTCTAAAGTAGGTGTAATGGAATTAAAAGTGATATACAGCGCTAAGATGTCACCGCGTAATGCGATTGGCCAGTTAGAAAAATTTGGCTAGAAACCAAAGTAAATTTATTTTTGTAATTGCTGGAAAAACATAATGCAAACTACGTAGTGGATGGCGCAATTGCGTGATTGGTGCACCTCAAACATTTCTAATAAAAATGGGGAAAATTATGTAAACCACTTAAGTAATCCATAAAGGTGAGGCGAAGGTTTCGCAGCAAAAGGTTTATGCCAAAAGTTATAAGAAATAAAATTCTGTAAAAGCGAATTATGAGAAACATTTAAAGCGAATATGGAAATATTCGTGCGAGTAGCAATGCTGACGGCACTAGCTAGCATACGCTTCAAAATGTGAGAGGCGTGAGATCCACTTGTTCAGCAGGAGGAATTTTCATTCGAAGCCATCACTTGTAGCTAAGATTCAAGAGTGCAGAATGGTTGTTGCTGGGTGAAGCTTGGAGACAATCGTGCTAGCGTAAGAGGAGGTGGGAAGACGGTAGTAGCCCAGAGTGGGAGGAAAAGGGAAGGTTCGCGGTGGTAGGAGACGGTGGGACTTGACGCTTGGATGCGTGTGGAGGCAGACGTGGAAGAAGAGACTGACCACTGAGTGTTAGAAGCGGACTGCAGCACAGAAATCGGTCCAATGATGAAGATCTTCTGTTGGGCGAATGAACATTGTATACGTCAGAGGTTGCTGGATAAATAGACTTTCAATTTGAAGGAAAGTGGAACAGTAATTCTTGGTAGAGGTGTGCTAAACTGGGGTTTCTATAGTGGAATAGAGGCAATAGTGGACTTAGTGCTTAGGGGTTATTAGTAGCGGTGGGAATGCAAGTGTATATGGGTTTGGAGCAATAAAATATTATATTTAATGACTGAGGTTTTTGAGTATGGAGGTTGCCCCAGATTTCCTTCCCTGTCAGTAGCCAGAAACCATATCCCGGTCAAGAAGAAGATGACCGTGACCGGAGAGGGGTAAGTGACAAATGCAGTAAGTGATATAAATGACCATGTTTCTCCATCAAGTTTATGATTGTTCAGGTTAACTATAGCTTTCTACTTTTACGTGAATTTTAGTTTAGAATAGGGCAGTGCTGTGCCTCAAGTAGTCTTTCAGAAATTCTAAGACTAACACATAAAACGCAACACGTTTGTAGCCACGGTAGCGTAGTTCAATTAGTTTATTTTTGTGTTCCATCTTGTAATAATTGCAGTAAACGTAGTTGAGTTAGTATGAAACCATTCAGTGTGAAAAGACACCAATAAGTAGACGAAGACTTGAAAACTGTAAGTAAATAATAATATTAAATAAGCAATAGTAATGTTTCATGGTAACTTCGGCCACACGAAAATGGCGACGAGTCGAGAATCAAACCCGGGACTCCTGATTTTGATCGCAGGGTGTTAACCACCACATCACAATGTACACAACTTACCCTCAGACCTTATTCCCCAGAAACCAGATACTCATCCCTATACAGGAGATAAGTGATCCCAGGTGACACACTATATTGTGTGCGCTTAGGTACCAGTTTCACACGTACCTACGAGTTGGTTATGCATGTATTTCTTCTGTACACCTATCCGTGAAGAACATAATGTGATAACTTGGGTAAAGCGAACGGGTGGTGTTAAAAGCAGGAATGCCTGGTTGGATTCTCAGATCACGGATCTTCTCCATGTGTAAGTACACGAAAAACGTAAATGCAAAAATGTTTCAAGTTCGGCATCCGAATCAGACTCAGAAACAATGTCAAATCAATGTAAATGACTGGATTTGTCAAATTACCACATGAATCTACTAACTAATGTACACGGATATCTGTGCCACAGATTCCCGTCCTGTGCCTGGCTTATTGCGCTCCTCGGTTTATCGATCTCAGATTCGCAGTACTTTGGGCGCGACTACAGCGCTTTTATTAGGATCAGGAGACGCAGGAGTTTCCAATTTTACAACTATTTTACTCAAAGTTATCTATCTTTACCCTGGTGTATTTGAGTTTATTACATTTATTAAAGTTATTTACCCTTCGTTTGAGATATAACAAAAATCTTATATTGGTGAACAGTAAATTTTTAATAATATAATTTCTTTCTTTTCTTCTATAAATTTCTCACACTTATATTCTCCTTGATTCTAGGAGGTTCTAAGGAGAAGATCTCCTTCACGAGTATGAAGTCAAAAACTTTTTTTTGACAATTCACTCAGCTTGTGTTTACTATGTCCTAATTAATAAAGCTCCTTTTTGACTGTTTTCTCTTCATGAACAAAATAGCATTTTCTCCAGATTTATTCTATTTCTAGATATTATCCGTTTAGTTTACATTCAATTTTTTATTTCATACTAAATTTTTAATTTTTTATAACAACGTAATTATAATTCTGTAAATTTAAGTTGAAACATTCTGTCTAGACACGACGTCATGAATGTTGAAAACACGAAGATTCTAGACGACGAAGCGCCTGCGAAGGCACAATAAGACGTGGGTTCTGACGTCCGTTGGCGGAGGGTAGAGGTAACGGGGGCGGTGATGTTAGAAGCACCCAAGGGGCGGGTGAGTAGAGGAAATTGGATGCTCCACGCGGCTATCAAACAACGAGCGAGGCCCGCCAATTAGCGAAACGGAAGCTCAAGAGGTGGGAGAACACGACCGCTTCCGTTTGCTTTTCTAGCATCCTAGCTTGCCTCTAAGCACGTCTTCACCATCGTTTCTGCTAACACTTCGACATTCATCTAGTTCACAGTCTTCATCATTCTCTCTTCATCCTCATATCCATTTTACACTTCAACTATTTATGTCGACCGTCAGTTTTCTGTATTCATAAACTACGTTCGTTACGACATTGTTGTCCCTACCACACAATACATGAGTATGTGTTCTCGAATCGGTCAACTAAGGACCACGACAACGAGTGTTAATAAGGCACAGTTTTGTGTGAGTTTATTGAGTAGATACATCGTGAATTTTTGGTGGAACAGCGTCTAAATAGAATCTACATAGCTGTATCAGAATATTACAAGAGCTGTTGTTAGCCGCAGAGGATGAACTTTTCAGACGGCACAGCTATATGAACTGAGACATAGAAATGAAACACTACAAATTTTTCTTGCCCCACTGAGAATTAAACCCGGGATGATTTGGTGACGAACGAGCACGCTGACACCGTAGCCACTACTTATATACGTAGGAGCTACAATATATGATAGTATTATAGCATTTTCTTTCCATTTTTAGTTTCACATTTAAGATACTTCATGACAAAGATATCAAATAAGCTGCGAAATTTGCAATTCTTGAGCGATCAAAACCCTCAATTTACATGTCATCTAGTAGATTAGTCATATTCATCAAGAAATAAGTTTTAAAGTAACTACAACTCTCTCTCCGAGACGTTTATTGTGTTTTACGATTTTCGTAAGTAAATGAGTTATCGAACCACAATTTCAATCATCACACTTTTAACAATCATGGAGACAGTGTTGGTGGATTTCTTGGTGGACCCATAAAATTCTTAGTACAAAAAAATACAATATCGCCTTTTAATTTTGGAAAAAATTTATTCTTTGTTTTACTGAAAATGGGGATAACGGTACGGAAGTATCATGATTTGACAAAAATCGCGTAATTTTGAGATCATGGCAACATTTTCAAATGCGTGTTTTTTTAAATTTAACTGCAAGTTATTCAGTATTATTTTAATTTGATGTATATACTTTGTGTAGTATTTGGGTTTTTATTCAAGATAATAACCATTTTAATATCTTTTTAGGGATACAACACTGAAACACGTTGCTGTCACCTGTATTGTCACCGGATTAAATGAATCATGTACCTCACGAGTAGCTCAGGGATACTGCATAGTTGTGATTTTGATCTTCTTTTAAATTATTCATTTAACTAAGATTTAGAAAATAATTAATATAAACTACGTAGAAAGTAAAGGGAGATTTTAAAGGACGTGGATACGTAATCTTCTGCTTTGAGATAGTTAATTTCTTTGTTACTCCCACACATTTTATCGCATTACGTAATTACAATAGTTAGACTTCTATAGTAAAGTAGTATCTCTAATTTATCCTTTCTTCAGTTAAGTCGTCGCACAAGTGCCAGAAATTACTTCATTAATTTTGCTGGAGCTCATGTCTGTAAACCTCCTTTCGTCCTGGGGAGTCTAAGAGCAGATTGGCGAACACTGATGACGAAGAAACGAGTTGATGAAGAGCGCCAGAAGAACAGACGAAAAGATAGGGATCAGCAGCCAAGTAGACAAGAGGAATGCTGTCTGTGCAGGAATTTAAATGCCAGCTCTTTAAGATATTTGCGAGATAATGAAGTTTACTAAAATTGAAAACTACGATTAGATCAACGTCACAGTGTGAAGATAAATAACTGAATAAATGATTTACACTTCAAAAGAAAGAAAGAAAGAAAGAAAATAAGAAAGAAAGAAAGAAAGAAAATAAGAAAGAAAGAAAGAAAGAAAATAAGAAAGAAAGAAAGAAAGAAAGTAGGAAAATCGGAGATAAAGCTGGGATTGAGCTAGGATGGGGATACAGAGACTAGGTTAAAAAAGATTTACTGTAAATAAAAAATACTTTTTAATAATTATAAACAACACTAAGTATGCATTTTTCAATTCTTATCTATTATACTAACAGTTATTCTAAAATATTCACTTGATAAAGTATACAAAAGACTTGTATACTTTATGAAGAACGAAGTTAAATGAATTCACAATATTATGGTAAGTATTCCCTCGAAAAATAATAATTAATGGGCTAATATTTTTATCCAGTCAACAGGTTTTATCTCGATAAAATTCGACAGATAGGTAGCTTAAAAATTAGAGATCATTACAGAACCTGCAATGTAAATATATAAATTGCGCATATTTCATAAGCAGTTTAATATTTGTATTGTAATTTTCCAATAAAGAAGACCTCCATAAATATAAATATTTATATTTACATGACCACGCGTTAACGATGCAAACGTTGTTTCTTTTAAGGATTACCAACAGCCGTAAGGATTAGCGATATGTCTCAACATTATAGCGATATTGATTTAATGATAATGAGAAAAGATGCATGTGGCAAATAAGTAATTTAATGACATAGAGACTCATGGTGCTAGAATTTGTACGAACATTTCCATAGGTGATACTACGAGTTTTCAACCAGTTATATATTGATTTTTATAAAGGGCAATGAAAATAAACTGAACTAGAAAAGCTTTGAATGTTTTAAAACTAGAGTATCTGTGAGCGGGAACTTGATTCGCGTTGGTATTACGTAATTCAGCAATTTTATGTGTTCACATGGAGAATCGTTAGATTGTGGTTTGTAAACTTCTTTTATTTTCTCAAAGATTAATTTCCGTTACGGAAATTCCGTAAAGAGATAAAGAGTTAAACTTCCTCGACGATTTTTTCCGTGTATATTCTTCCAAGAAAGACCTCAACGTGACTGTTATAGGTTAGGAATGTCAACGGGAGTTCGTTCGGGCAACACAGCACGCCGTGGTTGTCGCCTCTGCAGCCAGGTTGCAAGCAGGGTTGATCATTAGACTATCATGGCGTGGAGGAAGATGTCCCACGGGAAATTCAGAGTGACTGAACCTCTGATGATTCTGTGAGACGAACGTAGAGGTAGAGCACTATGTTTACTATTTGAGAAAAATTTGGTAATTGAGAATAGTGGAATTAAACGGGATTGCAAAGTATTGCACGAAGAATTCGACATCATACATTTTTACTTATATTTTTAGTATGATGTTTCTTGTTTCCCTATTATGAATTTGTTTATGGTTAAAAATGAAATATATGGCGGAGGTCATCACAAGGGGGAGGCTTTGGAGGGTGGTCGGGATTCCTGGCCATGAGCAAATCAAACGCAGTCTGTGTATAAGCTGTTTTACTCACACTCAGAGAAGGAGAATGCGTGGCTGGTCAGAAAGCGAGAGAGCTGAACCCCAGTAAGTGCGATCATTCCCGACTGTTAGTGTGCGGCTGTCAGACATCCAGGTGCAGCGGTTGAGGAGAGTTCCGCTTCCCTCAGCTCGGAGTTCCTCCTTCGGTCTCAGGGCGGCCTCGTCTCCTTGTGACCTCCCGTCAGTCGGTGCTTCTGACGTCTCTCGGTGGTGTATCTGAGATCGAGCCTCGGGACCCCTTCCTTAAGTATGACACTTACCTTGACGTCACCGCCTCCTGACCCAGTTCAGCCCTCTCTGTCTCCCTGACCCAGTTCATACAAATGGTTGACATTTCTTTGTATGTCCTCACCAGCTTGCTCATGCCAACATATCTTAGCAACTATATCTTCACGACAGTAGTATAACAAATTTTCTGTTGCAATACTTAAAACGTCTTATCTGAATTTCAGTAAAATCAACGGGGCCATCTTTCGAGATAACGTCAGATTCACATATTTACTCTAATACGACAGCATTAGATTTCTTGGATTCAGTTTTCAGTGATGGACTTAAGGAAGAAATACGATAGATAATTTAAACTTTAATATATTTTGTGATATGGTGACATTCAGGCCATGCGATCTTCCACTTTATCATATGATTTGGGCGAAGGAATTCGAAGAGAAATTAAGGGTTGACGAAGAAGTAAGGCAAAAGAAAAGGAATAGAATGTAAGGTACCGACCTGACACTGATCTAGAGAAGGTGAGAGAACCTCAATTCGGTCAGGCGGAGTATTTAATCGCGCTTTTCCGTGCAACAGTGCGTAGGGAATCGACACTTATATTAATTGTTCCTCGTGTTAACATCACAAGGACAAACTGAAGAGAAAATGTACGAATGGATTTTTGTATATTCAGTGAAAGAGTTCAAAGAAACTTTTTTTTGTTATAAAATTGCTACAACTAATCTTTATAGATTATCTCGTAACTTGTTTACAAACATATAAAATCATTACACGAATGTCCATTCATTAATAGAATTCGCTTATACACTTTATTATAATATTATAGTTCTTTATTCTATAAGATCACTTGTTTTCTTTCTCTTGAGTCGGTGATGCTCTTCAGTATGATCAAGACGTTTGGTGACTTCACTGTTAACGTGTTGCTGCAGGCGTTGCTGATGCTTCTGGGCAGATTTTCGTATCTCGTCGACAACTGTCTGCATATGGAGGTCCCGGTGGATGTCATCATTTCTAATGTATCATGGCGCACTAACAATACTTCGCAAAACTTTGTTTTGGAAGCGCTGGATGTAGTTTATATTTGTCTGCTTGGTACAACCCCAAAGTTGTAAACCTTCATGGAAACTTTTAAGAATTTAATTNTTAATTTTAAGTGGAGAAAACTTTCAAAGCAATTTTATTTCAATTACTTAGAAATAGATTAGTGTCTTTATTCTATTCAAATAAATCATCATTACTTCTAATTTTCTTCTTTTGAAACAAAGAAATTCTGACGTAAGTTATACAAATAACACAATTTTGTGTGTAGATAATGAATTTGCATAAAATCAGTCTCAGACTTCTGAATTTTAGAATACTTACCATATAACGAGGTAGATAATTTCATTTTTTGGCACCAAAATTTAATAACCACAATGATTTAAACTCGCATAGTTTTTTTTCATATTTTTCTTAAAATAATCAATAAATACAGAAATGTAGATGTTTGTTGAAAACGCTATTCATGTTCCAATGTTGTTATTCCGTTGTTAGTTATTTAATCAAACGTGTTATACAAATGTACAAGATTTGAAAGAACATTTACAAGTATCAAAAATTCTAATCATGGGTTTAATTTTGTTCATTTTTGAAGTAATGTCGCTTAAAGTGTAATGGGAAAATATTACACTCAATTTATATAAAACAAAGAAAACCAAATATGATATAAATCTTTTCAAAACACGTTCGAGTATACTGCAGGATGATGTCAAGACCAAATCTGTTATGTATCACTATTTGATTAAAATGTTAATCCTTTCTTCATCTTCCATTTCCCTCGCGCAGCTTACTTCCTTCAGTTTGTTGTTCCCTAGCCGGATGCGATCCTTACCCCAATGCAATAGGAACGTGCAAAGGCAATACTGCTTGCGACGCTGGTTCGCAACAAGTCCAAAAGATCAAAATCGCTTTAGACGGTAATGGGAGTGGAAAATTGCTCTCAACAGAACGTTCCAGAACTGCAGGTTGGTAGTTGACAAAGGGAAAATGCGTTTAAAATTGAAAGGAAAAATCTTATAGATAGAAATGTATTTCTTCTCCTCCTTCGGAGAAATTTCTTGTAAAAGGTGGTTATTTCCTGGAATAAATGAATATAGCTTCCTCATTATTTGTTCCTTACGTATCTTGTACAACTATCAACGTAATAAACACGAATTTATTAAAATATTTACTCCTGTAATTTATTTTAAACGGAAATGAAGATGCTATTTAATGCTGGAAAAATAATTTAAGTCATACTACCAATGGAATGTGCAAATATTGTATTTATTCTAAAACTATTTTTTGAATATAATTTACTTTCTCCTCAGTTAACTTCTTGCACTTTATTAGTCAACACCTTCCCGTAGAACCTTGGAAATAACAATATTGACTGTATTGAATTAAAGCAAGATCAACGGTTTTTCATAATTTTATTCCGTCTGAAATTTCTTCAATTTTAAAACTTTCAGATAGTAGTATTACAGACAATAAAAACTTTTCAACATTCAATTGAAGAAAAATTGTTAATTAAGACAGAAGACATTCTAAAGTCGTTAAAATATTAGTAACAGAACAAATAATGATGCATAATGACAAATTTCGTGGTATGGATTTGCAATAAATAATTCAAAATCAGAATTTAGTTCACATGATTTAATATATAATTATTTAACTGTACTTCAGTATTCCGCATATAATGATAATTACTACTTTAATAATAATGTGTCTTTATTTTGACGACACATAATTTATTTTCTTTAGTTTAACCATTTAAAACATATTACATTTTAGAATACAAGATGATAATTGGGAGGATATTATTAACATTCAACACTGAATATATTTAGAAAACTCTATAGAAGAGCTTGTTCAAAATAAGTAGTGGAAAAAGCAATGATTAAATCGAAGAATAAATTGTTGTTCTTCACCTTTATTTTATGAATGAAGAATTACTTCAATGCAGCTGCAGACTCTTCAATACGTTTAAAATACATTTCAGATTTCGAAAAACTTCTCTAGCATCAGGAATGATAATGAAAATTCATCGACTGAAATAATCTATCTTGTAAAAACACGTGACCGAATCGTATCACCTAGAACATCGTAAACTCCCAATCCCGAAGTAGGTATACACTATATATTGCTAATTCATTGTTACGCTAACTAACGTGACAAAACATTGTAATAATATTCTTTTTTAGGATTATATGGTACGAGTACTAAAGACATTTTGATAACTCTTGAGTTTTGTACTTTATTTTCTGACTCTGCCAGATTACTCAATCAAAAACTATTATATTTATTAGTGAGAAGTATAAAATCAAAATCTGGTAGTTTTTGTAATAAACCATGCCATTGTATTTGGACAAACCTTGTCTTTACCTTTATTCGCAAACTTGAGTTATTTACTTTCCTTAAATCTTGAAGAACAAAGAGTATGACGTACAGAATAAAAGTTTTTATATCTCGATACAATGGATTTCATCCATTTATTCGTGTTCAACACACATCTATGATCGCACACCATCTGTTGTACCTCAATATCACATCAAACAAAGTCAATTAATTGTGTTAAGCAACTCTTCGCATCACTTCACCCTCATCGTTTCTTCTCGATTCAGCTGGCGTTCTTCTTTGCCCGACTAACGTTCACAAGCAACAGACCCTCTGGCCGTCCGATAAATCGCGGATTAGAACGCTTTGAGGGAGTCAACTGAGTGCGGTTGCTCACAAAGGATCCACCGCTCGCACTCCGCACCTACTTCCACAACGCACTCACTCCCTTCCACGGCCGCCTCCGCCTCAAGCATTATCCACTCCTCGTGGTTCCTACGTAGCCGCCGACATTACCACATCCATCGACAGCGCATCTGCTGCTGCGAGGGCTAATTGAGACACGCGATTGACATGAGCGCTGCAAACGGGTGGCGGAGGGAGAGGCAGAGTGGTTCTGTTAATAGTAGCGTAGGTAGAATTAACTCACAAAAATATCTGAAATCGGCATAAATAAACACAGTAACATGCACATATTGTGATTCCAACTTGTAAACATACCTCACCGGCCATTTAAATGAAATAAAAGCAATTATAATTGATGTAATACATGGTGTCTTATAAAAAAAAAACATTTTTTAAAAAAGGTCAACTTTTAAATTACGAAAGGAATGGAAAATTTACGTTGACTTGTAGTGAATTTTCTGTAGTATTTTTATATAACTTTTATCTATTTGAGAAAGTATATGCCTTCCGTTGACGCAATTTTGATCAATTATTGTAACTATTGGAGTAAACAAAACAACACTTATCGTCGTTCCCCTACAAACTACACACATACAATAACTGTATTAAAATGATATTATTCTCTTACTCTAGTAGTATTTAATAACGTTCAATTCTTGCCTTTATCAGTTTTAGTATTTAGCTCTGAATAAGAGTAGTAATGGGATTTTATAAATAAATTGATTATAACTCACCGGACATTTGAGAAAGCTATTTAACTTTTTCTGAGGTGAGATGCATAAATCACGGAACCGTTGTGCGTGACTGCCATGCTTGTACATGCTCTTATGCATTTCAAACGAATCAAGCGAGTTCCTGAATATTGTTTAAAATATATAACTGATAGATACAAATTTAATCATGTCTATCCTTCGATATTATTTATGTTGTTGTTTCAAAACAATTATTCATCTCCGTGATTTGACCAACTTGGGGCGCTGCTCCCACCTTAAGGGGCCAGCAATCGTGTCATGGAAATGTATGAATAACAGAGGCGCGTTGAACGTAAAGACAGGAGAAGATATGAAAAAAAGAATGTAGCTGTTGACTTAGTAAACAAATGTAATAAGGAAACACAAAAATGATCAATAATATTTCCACTTGAAGTATTGTAAGGTTGAAAGTTTCGATGGAGTTATTGAGTACAATTTCAAAGATGGTGATTCGTAAAATTAACTGACGGAAGTCACCTCCTAACAATAATAGAATTATCAGTCCATTGGTACTGAAGTATATGCCTTCCGTTGACGCAATTTTGATCAATTATTGTAACTATTGGAGTAAACGAAACAACACTTATCGTCGTTCCCCTACAAACTATATACATACAATAACTGTATTAAAATGATATTATTCTCTTACTCTAGTAGTATTTAATAACGTTCAATTCTTGCCTTTATCAGTTTTAGTATTTAGCTCTGAATAAGAGTAGTAATGGGATTTTATAAATAAATTGATTATAACTCACCGGACATTTGAGAAAGCTATTTAACTTTTTCTGAGGTGAGATGCATAAATCACGGAACCGTTGTGCGTGACTGCCATGCTTGTACATGCTCTTATGCATTTCAAACGAATCAAGCGAGTTCCTGAATATTGTTTAAAATATATAACTGATAGATACAAATTTAATCATGTCTATCCTTCGATATTATTTATGTTGTTGTTTCAAAACAATTATTCATCTCCGTGATTTGACCAACTTGGGGCGCTGCTCCCACCTTAAGGGGCCAGCAATCGTGTCATGGAAATGTATGAATAACAGAGGCGCGTTGAACGTAAAGACAGGAGAAGATATGAAAAAAGAATGTAGCTGTTGACTTAGTAAACAAATGTAATAAGGAAACACAAAAATGATCAATAATATTTCCACTTCAAGTATTGTAAGGTTGAAAGTTTCGATGGAGTTATTGAGTACAATTTCAAAGATGGTGATTCGTAAAATTAACTGACGGAAGTCACCTCCTAACAATAATAGAATTATCAGTCCATTGGTACTGAAGTATATGCCTTCCGTTGACGCAATTTTGATCAATTATTGTAACTATTGGAGTAAACGAAACAACACTTATCGTCGTTCCCCTACAAACTATATACATACAATAACTGTATTAAAATGATATTATTCTCTTACTCTAGTAGTATTTAATAACGTTCAATTCTTGCCTTTATCAGTTTTAGTATTTAGCTCTGAATAAGAGTAGTAATGGGATTTTATAAATAAATTGATTATAACTCACGAACAAACTGACGCATCCAATCTTTTTGACGACTTTCTTAGATCAGCCTACACGGCAAGTGCAAAATTTTTTATGTGAAAGACAATACTGTACTTGAATTTGCAGACATGTTGTTTAAGTGTGTATTATGCAAGGTTGTGAGGAAAAATATGTTTAAAGCGTTTGATCTTTTATATATTATACAGATTTGAATATACTTTTATATTGTCAAATCATTTTTTTGTTTCCCTACAGTTTTATTGCAAAATGAGATTTTTAGTTCTACGAGATTTTGGGTATGAATTGTAATTGTAAAGTTGAATGGGACACACTTCAGTTTCTTTTTGTATTGAAATGTATTTTTTTATATTTTTTGTTGTAATAAGTTCACACTACATTCATCAATATAAGAATAAATTTTCGGTCATTAAAAGTTTTGTAAATGAATGTAGCATTTAATATTCTATATAAAAATAATGACTATTATTTGAATTGAGACATATATTTTAAACTTTCAGGGCATATAGTCTCTATAACGAGTCAGTAGACCCTCAGACGATGCAAAGACAATTGAAACACGTACTCCCATGTTCTACTTTTCTCTCACATCATGTATCCAGAAAGAGATCAGTATTCTGTCAAAAAAACGGTGTTCTCGTTCTCAAGTTCTCTGTCTCTCCCTCTCCCTCTTCTTGATATATTATCATTAACCTTCACAAATATATTATCAAGATTATGAGTTCAAAATTATGTAGATGAAGAGTCATCCCAAGTATATTTTTATGTCATTTTTTTCATTTTAAAGGGAATATAATGTACACTGGGTAGTCTCAATTGTACAATAAAACGAATGCCCACTGACGTACTTCTACTACCATCTCCTTATCGTCCATTACAGCAGTTATTACCAGATACCCCAATTTTGCAATGTATATCCGTTCAAGGGAGTGGATACTAACTAGTTCGTGTTAATTATTCAGTTATTTTTCTCTTTGTGTTATAGTTTACAAAAAATATGTCACAACAGTAACAAACTTTCTCTAATAATAATTTTTGTGTATTTCTCTTTATGTTCTCTCGTGTTCATGTACTTCCATTCATATTCTCCGTGTTTATTGTTTCATGTATTTTATGATAGAACATTTTCTGTTATGAGGAAAACAAAATTCACTATGAGAATATGAAGAAACAACGTTAGACTGCACAATTCTAAAGAAATATCAATTTTACGTTATTCTCTTTATTTCGGTTAATCCTTTCAAACTGTTGACAGGCAAAAGTCTCAAACTTTCTTGGTTCCCTGTGAAAGCTATTTGGCTAACCAAGTAAAATTAACTAATTTGAAAACGTCCCGGATAATACAATTACTGGTGAGCAAAGTAAATTTTTGCAGGAAGAGGTAAAGTCGGTCCACCCATAGTTTTCCCTTTTCTCAATTCTACGATAATATAAATATTTCATTATAAGTAGAGTAATAATGCCTTATTTCCAATTCTTTCAAAATCAATTTAGATTAATGGTTTTCTTCACTGATTTTATTTTAATATATATCATTGTAAGTGGCAACTGTAAAAAATATCTGATCATCCACTTCAACAGGAGAATAAAAACACCATTTAAATGTTTTGTATTATGCCCATCCGATGGAGGAAATGGTCAGACTTCCCTGATCTGAATATTGCTGATTCGAATAATGGAGATAGCGAGTATTTTGGTGGATGAGGTATCTATGATATTAACCTTTAAGCTATTGTAAGCCAACTCCATTATTCATTATCAAGTCTTAATGGTTATGAGGTGATGTCAGAGAGTGCGAGAGGCAGTAAACACTCGCGAGAATTGGCGGTATACACTCGATATTGTGAAGAGAGTACGGTAAATGAGAACAAATAATATACTGGATACAACAAATAATACTGGATGATTCAATAAGAAAATTCAACTCAAATAACAACAACGGATAAAGATGTTAAAAAATTATTTTCACTAAAAAAATCGTGTCATATGGCTGACCATTTGTCGTATTCAAATATAACTTTTTCTGCTGCCGATGTAGTAACTTAAATAGTTTTTTTTCTTGAAACCATACTTTTCTACAACACTAATTTAAAGCCAGAGAAATGTCAATATAAATATGTAAAGTTTATTGAAACTGAACGAATAACTCTAGCATAACTACGCTTTTAATATTTAAATATTGGCGATACTGACAAAAGAAAGTTACGCATTATCGAGTTGTCGAAAGAGATAACAAGTCAAGATCATTTTGATTATATTCGGATATGTCTAAGTATTCGCGGTGCTGCTTCGCTTTTGTTTTATTCAAATTCAATAAACTAGCTACACTAAATTGAGTGAAACTAACATTCTATTCATATAATATGAACGAAAATATAGCAAATACTACTTCCCCCTTTATTAGTTGTAGAAAAGTTACTCTGGATTTCAAATTGTGCATTAACTAACGTAAACAGGGCATAAGAACTGTTATGACAAGTCCATGGTAATTCACAATGGAGCAACAGGTAACTCACCAGTGTTCTTTATACCAATTTAGTCAGAAGGGTCAATTGTCAGGACTCAAGTAGTCAAATAGTATCCTTTTCAAATAAATGAGTCAAATAGCTTCTTTTCTTAATGTGATTTTTAAATACTGTTGCCTCGTGAAGGAAGATGTGAAATACGACATAATGGGATATCTCTCACACTTCTTTTAATCATCAGTAGCACGAGAGATTTGTTCCGTTCGGTTATGCAAATACCAATATTCCAACGTTTTCTGGATCATATGCGTGTTAATGTATATCTTATCTCTTTGTGTAAAATATCTTCTCCTCATCAAAATTCATGTTCATTGAACAAGAAAATTGATGATTATTAAAATAGAAAACTCATCAGAATGCGGTTTAACACTCCTTGAATGTCAACATTTCTTAGATACTTTTTTTTGAATTCAAATATTTCTCCACACACCTTGAGTTACGAGTATCTCTCCAGAATCTGTCTTCAGTCGAAGAAGGACGAGGCAGAAAATACAACCGTACGTTCATGAAGCGAACCGCAGCCCGCTCAAGGGCTATTATTACGTTCACGGGTGGGGTGGCGAACAAACACGACACATATTACAGAGGCACGGGTGCGTGCGTGGCTGCGTTGATTCACACTGACTCGAAGAAAGAGCTTGTTACGTGAGTTGCAGCGGGGCGAAGCTCTATCTGTGAAGCAGGCACTGCAAACAAATTAATGCGCTACCTTAATTCATGTGCAAGCGCCTCTGCGTGTGGAGATGGTGTTCCGATTATATGCAAATCACGATGGTTCTCATTTAGTGTCTGATATGTATATCACCAACACTTCCGCCCACTAACTCATCCCTAGATCTTTGATACGGCAAGTACTCACCCGGCAGAGTAACGGATTAACTTCCGATGCGCTTTTTGTTATCGAAACATCAGCGTTTTCTTGGACTAGTTTGTATCGTTGAGGTTAAATTTGGCATAATGAGGATTTTGAAGGCATCGGCGGTACAGATCTTGACGGTGATGAATCGCAAGGAGGCCGAAAATTAATTGTTACAAAACGTTCGAAGGATTAAAAGATTCTAACCTTTCTCAAGTCTGGTTCGAGAAATCATTCTGCACAAGCCTCCTATTCCTATTAAGATATAAAAATTGGTTACGAAGTGAAAAATAATATTGAAGTATACTTATACTTCTGTAACCAAATTAAAATAATACATACAAATTAAATAATCTTATAAATTAAATAATTATTTAAATTAATGCGACCTTCAAGTCGTTGGTTTATTTTTTAAAAATTTCTAACGTAAATTTGGTATTTGAAATTGAGATAAATTGAATCATATTGTCTCATTCTTCACCATTCATTATACAACAAATAAATGTTATGGGGAACTAATATCATAATACATCAATCAAGATGTAGTGTATGTACACAAAATAACATTCGCAGCTAACTTACATAAAATAAGTGTGAATCCTTTTTTTAATTATTTCAAAAAATATGATGACTGTGAAAAACTTTTGATTATGAGCAAATAATTGAATATCGGAACAGCGAGAAAGAGTATTTCTTTCGAAATTAATTTGTATAATCGACCTTTTTATGTACTCAATATATTAAAGTAGTGTATAGTTTAATGATTCAGTGATGTCAACAAGTAAAGGTATTTTTTGAAACGACGCGACGGATTAATATGTTGTATGAAGACGTAAGCTATAGTGGCCGGAATCTCGTGATGCAAGATAGTTCGGGTATTATCGCATCAACCAGTGTTTTGCACACAAAGATATGACCCTCTTCAGTGTAACAGCCTTGTATCAATATTCCTAATAATATTAAACGCCCATGGTTTCTCCGGGTAACCCAAATTTCTGTTTTTCATATATTTTGGCGTATCGTGTATATGACCGTCTTGCCTTTATTGCCGTCATTGCAAGACTCTTTTATTTGTATTTTACATTAACTATTTTCTGTTTGTTCTTTTTGCGTACTTAGCCGCGTCATCATATGTTATGCAGATACGTTTTCCGACCCTGTCACAATGAGGCGGACGCTTATCTACCTATCAGCTGCATCTGTATTGATTTCCTTATTAATCCTATGTGTATTCCAAACATAGGGCTATCCACAATAAAAAAGTAGTGCTTTGTTATGGTTCCACTTGACATGTGTTTAGCATCAGGGATAAAGGAATATTTAATTTTACGCTCCACCAGATTCAGGTTCAAATATCCCCATCAACGATAACATAAATAAATGACTTTATTAGTGGCGAGACTCAGACCGAGGTCTGCTCTTCCGCCTAACCACTTTAAAAATATTTACAAAATTAGTATGAATGGTAGGATATTTGCTATGTCTACTACTGGGAAAACAAGCTAAAGACCATCCCGGTATTAAACCTTAAGCGATTGAGGGAAACCCAGCGAAAACCCCAATCAGGATGGTGGCATAGGCCGAACATAAACAATTTATAATATAATATAAAATAAAATTGATTTATAAACTAATGTAGTACCTGTTAGAAAAGAATCTCATTAGAAAGAAAAAAAAAAAGTTTTGCGGAAAAAATGAATACGACATTACATAACGACTAGTCCAAAATTAAGTAAAACATAACAGAAATATACCAAAATACAAATATAAATACAGTTAGGATATATTTTATTTTACACAGAATAAAATAACTCGTAAAGATTACATTATACTGTGGGTTACATCTTAAGTTAAATAAAAAATTAATTACAAATTACAGGACATTTTATTATACCATATCTTACATTTGGGAAGTTACAACAGCTAGTAGAATGGGAGGGGTAGAAGTAGAAGGGGAGATGGAGAAGATACTTTTAACAATAAAGAGACAGAAGAAAGGGTAGTTGGAAATAGATGTGGCGTTTGCAAGAGAAGGAAAATATGATAATTGAATAAATTAATAATAATAAAAATAATAATAATAAAAAGTAAGCTATTAGGAAAAGTGCCTAGGTATTTATTTCATACTATGGAGGATGTTGGTGCAACCAAGAGGTTAATTTTCTTCTGAATATATGGAAACCATTCGAATGCCTCACGTCAGGTGGTAGTTTATTCCATTCGCGGTTTGTACTTACTGTAAATGACTCGTTGAATATGGCCATTCTGTGTCGTGGTATCACGAGAAGTTCATCATTTCTACTTCTTTTTTTGTTTTAAATATTGAAAGTTTATAGCAAGTTGAGTTAAATGTTTATTATTTAGAACAGCATGATGAGGCTATGGAGAATACGTCGTAATTTAATAGGGAATATTTCAGCTTTTAAATAATATTCTGATACGCGGTCGAATTTGCGTAGATCAAATATGAAACGGAGGCATGCATTTTGTGTAAATTGTAATTTGTGTTGTAGCTTTGAATTTAAATCTGAAAAGATAAAGTCACAGTAGTCAAAGTGAGGCATTATTAGTGAATTTACCAGAAATTTTCTCGTGGAAGTGGGTAATAAATTACGAAGACACATTAGGGTAAGCATAGAGAAAAAAACGTTTGTCAACTTGCGTTTTCCAACTTAAATTACTATACACATAAATACCCAGATTACGCGCTGAT
Source organism: Laupala kohalensis (assembly GCA_002313205.1). Taxonomy (NCBI): domain Eukaryota; kingdom Metazoa; phylum Arthropoda; class Insecta; order Orthoptera; family Trigonidiidae; genus Laupala; species Laupala kohalensis. The sequence goes on from NNCF01126877.1 coordinate 150,492, forward strand.
TTGCACCATGGAAGTGATACACTATTTATATTAATATTCGGCGGATCGCGTTCTGAGAACCTATTAAGTAAATTTCGTGACCCAATCACCAAGCAATAAACCCAGAGAGGAAACCCAAGTGTGGAGTGATGTCAAGTCCTGATTTATTTTCTGTACGATAGAATTTAATTCCGATGTTCGTCCGCTGAGATAAATTTGGAGATCGTCAGCGTACATATGGTATTTACTATATTTTAAAGATTTTCCTATATCGTTTACATAAATGAGAAATGCTAGGGGTCGTAAAACTGTCCCTTGAGCAACTGTCCTCTGTGTGTTTTAAGAGCATTTGATTTATATTTACCGGATTGGACGAGTTGTTCGCGGCCAGTTAAATATTCACGGAACCATTTTAATGCTATATTAGCAAAACCTATATTTTTTAATTTAGCTAAAATAATTTCATGGTCGACGGAATCAAATGCTTTACTAAAGTCAAGGAGTATTAATATGGTTACTTCACCGCGGTCCATATTTTTTCTAATATCTTCAGTGACTGTCAGTAGAGCCGTTCCTGTGTCTTTACCAGTTGGAAAACCTGACTGATTCTCGTCTAAAATGCTATTTTTCATTTAATAACCTTCTATTTGTTTTCGATTCAATTTCTCAAGCGCTCTTGAAAGTGTTGAAAGTACACTAATCGGTCGATAATCGCTTGGAGAGGCGGGATGAGATTTTTTTTGGCAATGGGTGAACGAGAGCCGTTTTCCATNGAACCACTACAGAGAGAAAAGTTTATTATGTCTCTAATAGCTGGTATTGCTAAATGAGCACAAAGTTTTAAGAACCTAGCATTTATGCAATAAGATCCAGATGCGTTAGATTTGAGACTTTTAATAATGTTAAGTATTGTAACAGAGATTACATAAGAGAAGTAGAAAAGATCAGAATGTTGTTTTTCAGGAACTTTTATTGGTTCGAGAGTATTAGATTTTACTACATCACTAAGATACGGAGCATAATTCACAAAGTATTAGTTAAGATCGTTTAGGGGAATATTAACATGTGATGTGGATTGACATTTCCCAACGCCAAGACTTCGGAGAGTTTTTCACTGAGTTTTACTATCGCGATTTGCTCCGAGAAAATGATGAAAATAACTAGTTTTAATTTTGCTAGTAACTAAATTTCTTAACTTTTTATAAATATTTCTATCACTGTCTCACTTTGTGCGTCGGAAAATGTTATGAGCTACATTCCTTTCCTTCATTAAATTTCGTATTTTATTAGTTATCCACGGAGCCGGGGGACGAGTTACGCGAGCCGTTTTCAATGGCAGATATTTGTTTATGTGCTGAGTAAGTAAATCCGAAAATATTTTGACTTTTCGGTCCAAAAAATTTTCATTCTTCATAAAAACAATTCTTCAATTTCACACCGTTCAAAAATTTCTTTTCAAATTACTTTTTGAAAAAAATATTATTGGATGGAGGAGCAAAATAACTGAAACTCTGCATGATAATAAAAAACTGCATAATAATTTAACATTTTAGTCCATTTTCTAATCCACCAGTTCGTGTACTTGAATTTTAATTGTTGAAGTGATGTTGAAAAATTGTTAAATGAGACATTTCTTTTCGGTTATTTTTATTTGAAAGAAAAATAATCCCAAACCCAAGTATAAGTTGGCCTAATTCTACATATCCTAAACATGATACAAAACGATATTACGGTATCACTCAATACTGAAAATGAAAATGTAATTGCAAAAATGTTAATTTATTCAACGCCTTCGTTCTATATTTATAAATTAATTTATGTCTCTTTTTTTTTGTGGAGATGGCGAACACGAGTCTGTGCTGCGGGATGAGGATCAAGTGGGCGGAGTCTCAGCTTCCACTGCTTTAATGAAACAGAAGTCGAGCTTCTGTCGACGATGCCGAGCACTATCGACTGGTTGTCCTCGGGGGTCGCCCAGGAACGGCGAGGAAGGAGAAAGAGAGGACACACATAAAAGGGGCGAATAAAGCAAAGAGCTACTGCAAGAACAAATAATATTATGTCAACGACGGGAAAAATAAATCACTGCACATGGACATTAAACTTACCATATCTCTTTACGGTAGTTATAACTTTGAAAATATTTCATAAACAAAACGGGCAGAATAATACAGAATTTAATAATGTGAACAACTTAATAGAAGAAGAGTTGGAATAAATAGGTGAAATGCAGAAAAAATTTAAGAATTGAAATTTCTTCACATTATGTCAGACGTATCGTCAATTTTTTATTCTTTCAGTTAAAACATTTTTCTAACTAAATTTGATTAACTAAAAAGAAAATTGAATGGAGCGTGGAAGTCCAAGGAAAACCCAGGACATTGTAAATTTTTATTATGGATATCTTCTCGGGGTTTTAGTTGCACAAATCCACTAATGTGGCACGGCGAAACATAATTTACCTTGTACTTTTAAAGATGAGGGTGAACTTCTATTTCTTTTGTTAACAACTCTTATAATTTTGATGAAATTCACATATATGTGTTACAGGGTGATAAAGCGATTTAACGTTGCATATTATGTCAGAAAAATGATTTTAGTATTTTTTTCTATTAATGCACACTAAGTTCGATTCAATCGCACGGAAAACTAAATCTAACTAATATTCTGTGCGAAAATATGACAGTTTACTTTCATGTGGCAAGAAAGCAAGCGTTTAGTTTCATGTTTTATTTTCCTAAATGATACGGCGGATATTACTTTCCTCCATATCATCTTGTTGTAATAAATTTTACTCTGTTTCATATTTAGCACAAAAAATTGTGAGAAGAAAATCAGAGCAGTTATGAATAGTACATTATATTTTACAATGGAGTACTATGTAACTCACTATTCCATACGAATATTGTTTATTATTTACCAGACGCTTTCATTCGTCAGGACTCGAGTAGTCAAGTTACATCCTTTTCAAATAAATGAGCCAAGTATAGTCTTTTGTCGGTGTAATTTTTAAAGCATTTATTTCGGAAAAGAAATGGTGAAATATGAAAAAAAATGGGGGAGGAAATGACTGGCATTATTTAAGGCTCTAAAGTACGATTTTTCATTTGTGTGATTTTCTCCGTTCGATTCCGCAGAAAAGGAAGATTACGAGAAAATATTCTGGGACAGGGGCGTATTATTCTGTATGATGGAAATGGATCCTAAAGGGTAGATGACTTTTCATAATGAATGGAAATATTATTGTCTTATAAAAAAATATAAGATCAGTGAAAAATTACAATATTATATAATATATTAACCGACGTTGAGAATTTTAATAATTACTGATGTTATTTCCATTCTAGCAAAGCCATAGTTATTCAGCTTGTTATAATTGAAAAGTCGACTCACTTATTCAAGATCAGAAACCTTCATCACAGCTAGATATCACATCCAGATAATTAATGAGAGGATTTTAAAGAGAAAATGCAAAATAAATATTTGAGCAACATAAATTGTGTAAGATAAAACTCATAACTAAATACTTAGAAAAAGAATTGGAGGTGACTAATATTATAGATATATAGCTATATGGTTATCATGTAGAATACCTTTGCCTACTATGTGCTCCTTAGTTTCACGGAAGATAGAGCTCCCCATCCCTTGCATAAGACACATCACGCATTCGATAACTTCGATTCCCGATGTTACCCAGTATTCATTTTACTGCAGACAGAATGGGCTTGAAGTCAGTTTGGACGTTAAAGTATGAGAGATGGAGAAAGTTTCTTGTCTCGTCGCCATTTTAATCTGGCCAAAAGTTATCACATGTAGGTTAACGGAAGAAATATGTTCATAAACAACATTATCACAGAGGTACATGTAAACATCTCCAGTTTGGGGATGTCTTCAGAGGTTGCGCCTGACTAAATTGTGTACAATTGTGGATAGGTAAGTGAAACATAGGTAAGTGATAGTGTGGTTAACACCTCTGCGAGCAAAGCATTACTCACTCGGTGCCAATTTCACCTGGCTGAGCGTTATCACATACATTCTCTACTTACGGAAGAAATATTATGTGTATGAAAGAAAATACGACCATGGAAAAGGAATATATGGAGATAAATTGATTCATGAGAGACGAGGAACGCCACTCTAAGGTATATGAGATAGAATTGCAAGGTTAAATGGCAAAGAGATCATGAGAGAGCAAATGAAATGGAAGGCTTATGCGAGAGTTCACAGAAAGAGATCTGAGACACATAAGAGAGCAGGGTGAGAGTCCCGCATGCCTGCGGCACACGAGGCAACGACGTGCGCGCGATTGTGCGAGAGCTCGGGTGAGCGGTTGAAAGCGAGGGAGCTGACGACGTTTCAGTTCTCAACTTCATCTCGGGATGCACTAACCCCGGCTTCCTGTTGAGCGAGAGAAGAAAAAAAAAAAAGGGACGCTGATGAAAAAGAGAACTTTGTTTCTAATACGCGAGAGAGCGTACTGAACCCCTAAGTGTATGTTATCTCTGTTCTTAGTTGTCATCGATTGAAAATATTGAAAATGGAGTTCAATATCGGTAGAAAATATTTCTGGAAACGGATATCTTCATACTTCATCTTATGGATAAATGAATGTATTTCCAAAATATAAATGATAAAAAAAATATGATAGTTTTGAAATTTAACTGTAAGTTCTACCAGTAATTGTGGTCAGAAAAATAAACAAACTGGAACATACAAATATGTACGTTCTATTGTCGGTTCTGTTCATTTGGGTTCACGAAAGAAATATATGCATAAAAATAAACTGTGTTTACAAATTTTCCTATTAAAATTTGGCTTTTTTATTACTATATAAAATAAAATTTGAGTGTTTGAAAGGCGTTAAAGTAAAACTTATTGCATAGGGAAATAAATAATCGATGCATATAGTTGAAGGAAACAATGAAGGAAGAAAAAACGATGGAGTTTGGTGTCGAAATTTTATCTCCACTTTTTTTGAAAGATTATGAGAATAATATTAAATTAAATAGGGTAGTTTTTTTTTTCATTTGAATTCAGCATAACTACATGTCCCTGTTCCAAACATTATCAATACTGAGACTCATTCCATGCATTCATCTCCGTCAAATTTTTCTTTGTTAAATAATTATGTTACGGTTAATGCCCGATGATACGGCTGCTTATTCTTGAAGTGTCTAATCACGAGGAGGTATGATCTTACTACTAACATTTCTTCTTGTCTTGTCTAGATTCTTTTGTGTTTACAGATTTTCGGCGTACTCCTGACAGTTTTTCCTCTATTTTTTATGTAATACAAATGAGTACGCATTGCAGTTTACGTTTCACCAACCTGTTTCTACGTTCAAGTACATTTTGTTTACATGTGTGGTTTGATAAACACGGTGGTTTGTTAACCATATGTGGTTTGATTCATCAAGAACGATTCTTTATAAAATTCATGACCTGACAGGAGTAAAGAAATACAGCGTTTCAAATAAAATATACCTTCTATATCGAAGATAATGCGTTATTTACTACAGTAGAGAACTAAAATTATTCACAACACATTATAGCCACACAATTACTGAATTAACATATGCGTTATTCAAAACGTTTACTCAATAACACACAAGAAATAAATTAAGTTGCAAATGTACGCTTTAAATTTGTTTGTACATAACTAATCAAGTAATTTACCTTAATCGTACTCCTGAAAACTACACGATTCTCCCAGTATGTGTAATTTTCTTTGTATTGTTTTTTATTTGTACAGTAAGTTTTTCAAAACTTAAAAGAGGGTGAATTTTCTAAAATACTTTTGATATTGTACACGTTTGGTCGTAGACTACTTGGGTAGATATATAAAGTTTGGTGGTAGTTTAAAAAAATGAAATGTTGACAGAAAAATTATAGAACAATGTTTACACATACAAAAGTTGGTAAAGTGTCATAACTTGAATCCACACATGTAGTTCATGGGAATATATCAGTTGTTATAGATAGATTAAAAGTAATCATTAAACTATCTTATGTTACATTTATATATACAAAAATCTTAAGTCTCCTAACAAATGTGTCATATATCATATATATTGAAATAAATAGAAGGGAATTCATATTCCAACTCAAAACGTTTTTTACAGCATACCACTTCCAACAATTTCTCACTATTCGGTTTGAAGTGCATTATTTCTCAATGATCTCTTAAAGACCTATTTGTCTATTCAGACCTAGCCAGAGAGGTCCGGCTTCGTAGGAGAGTTTTGTCGTTGTGATGCGGTTTAAATTTTATGAAATTTCTTATCGATTTAAATAGCAAATTTGTATTAAAAATTGGTGATATCTTAAATAGTTATATTACTTAAAAAACACACACTTTAACCTAATTTAACCGTTAAGAATAGGACTTTCAAAATGCTTTCGTAATAAGTTACCCCAATTCATAAGCTACATTCCATTCTGTTCCCACGTTCAATATTTTTTCTTCAGCTTTAATGAATATATAAGACTTTCAGGACGATGAATCAAATATTATGATGCCTCTTTATCCATTTGAAATTGAAATGTAAAAAATTCCAGAAAACAGTTATTAGATATCGGTTTCAACAATCATTACAAACAGTAACATATCTCCTTTAGATCTTTAATGTATTAAAAGTATACTATATGGTTTGCGCGTATGTCACTCTTCTGACAATTTATCCCCTCCTTAAAAGTCAAATATAACAAGTGAGATACATTCGAAAAGTTATAAGAAAAAAACATCAAGTCCAGCGTAATTCTCGTTTAAAATCTCATTTCTATTGAAATAAATGCATTGAAAGATACACAATAATATGAATTAATTTGTGGATACATTTACGACCGAAATGGTTTTAAATTACATTTAATTACGCGGAGCTGATACCATGCTCTACAGATTTTGTAAACATGACACGATGCTGTATATGTGGAATCTCATGTTATGTCACAGTTTATGAAGTTTGACGTTCCACAAGGACGCTTATTTGATTACACTGAATATTCCGTATTTGGTATTTTTGATTTCATGCATTTATAATTACTCACTCGACGCGTAGGTGCAAATTTCATGAACGACAATTCCCAAATCTGTCTCCACCGATGACAAAGGGCAGAAAAGATTTGCATGGAAATTTCACACTTATCCAACAGGCTGGAAAATTCACAACATGTTTTTCTTTGTGAAATTCAATCTCATATAGAAGAAGATCGAACCAATCGATTTTCGTCCTAATTCGTTTATTTAATTTTATTAAAGTCATTGAAGTTGTGTCTAAAGCATATGGTTCACTGAAATATCAATATGGTGTAAATGCGAGGTGAGAAACATTTTCCATTCCAATTGAAAAATAATGCCCCTTCGATTTTGTTATTATTATTTTACTACTTCCAGATATAAGTATTTATTTACTGTTGCTTGTCTTTGTTACACTATTCTCTTAATGTACATATAAAGTAGGCTCGACAAATTGCGTTTAGGCGTTTAGTGGTAAACTCGCCCACACTTCAGAAAACATAACTTTTATTAGCACGATTTGCATCATGGGTCATGCACACATGACATACACTTATTAGAACACTCTAGTGTTGAACGCAAATAGCACATGCCACCACGCAACCAGTGACGCGGCGTGCCTCTCTGGATGCCTTTATAGTTATCTTTTTTTATAAAAAAAACAGCCGTAATTATATTATTTACAAATCTGCTGGATTTAAAAAGAATTGCTAAGAGTCTGGAGATTCCCCTCTTAACTTTCCAATTATTCTTCTTCAAAAAGGATCATGGCAGTAAACAGTCCGCAGAGCAATAAAACTAAATTGAAAAATAATTTATAAATAAAAAGTGAAACACATAATTATAAGAAATGACGTATTTAGCAGTACAATATGTATAAAACTATTTATCCTCACAAACATAAAAAAAGTTCTGCGTAATTTCACATCTGCTCATTCAACTACAGATTGCAGGAATTATCTTCCATCCTGAACTCGTTGCATTTCTCTCATAGGCTGATCTAAATAAGGCGCCACTTATTTGCGTAATAACGTCTCGTCATATCTAACAAACGGGGCGACGTACGGAAATGATGTTTAGCAAACTGTACGCACAATTTAATGTACAACAAAAAGTTTATATACATTTTTTTTCGAAATTTTTATTTTTAAGAAACCGAAAGTGAAGCGCGAGGTGTAAATAAAGTCGATGTGAGCTGTGCAGAAACAGGCATCTATTCCCAATGCATATAAAATCAATTCTGTACGTCGGTTTGCTTTTATTAATTTGTTCGTGAGTTATCGGATAAACAAAATTATTCTCACACACATCCGACCTAGAGAATTCGTGTAGATCTGAAGAGATCCTGATTTCTTTCGCGATTACACTACTTTCCTTATACATACAGTGTAATGGGAAAGTCAAAAGGAATTATAGCAGATGTTTCAAGTTACGTTGCGTGTGTTAAGGAGTTTGATATTTCTTATGTTCAATTTTGATTCGATATATTCCCCTTGAATTCTACTAAACAAACCTGTATGTAAATTTTATATCTTATGAGACGTCCTTATGAATGTATAATTGCGTCCATCTCCTTATTCGCCAAACGGAGAGAAATAAAACCACTATTTTCAATAACAATAACTTCAATATAATGTTTTTCTGACATCAAAATTGTAAATAGTTACACGCTGTTTCTGTGAAGATATAAATTCTAGTATATAACTGATTTTATTATCTATATGCGTTAATAATCAAACTCGGTGAAAACGTGAGAAATAAGGGTGAGACCAATTCAAACGATCTAGTGATGCTGGTTAAATTCAAATAGAATTTTAATAATATTAAATTATTTGGAAATAATGAATGCTTGTTTTGTGAGATCCAATATCTCAGTGCGGCTCAAACACGGTGCAATATATGAAAACGTGCTGGGACAGTCTGTACACAGATTTTGATGTACACCAAGTTTACTTAAATAATGAATTTCTCCAAATCTTCCACCAATTCAATGTCGCGAACCGTAAGTAAAAGATGTCGGAATAATCTGTACAGAACTAGGACTTACGCAAAAAAGTACTGAATTGAAAGCTCATAAACATATCAATGCTCAAAATATTGGATCTTGCCCTTTATCACAACGTTACTTTTAAGATAAATGATTAAATTAAAAATAATCCTCCATGCTATTTTTTTTATTATTCATATAAGTTTAGTTTTATCTGTATTCAACCGTGGTTTGGTTTTGTACATTAATTCTGAAGTCCCACCCTTAACCGGAATTTTTTTCCGGTTTTCTTTGGGGTAGAGTAGGATTTTATATTCAGATTCTCAAGGCACTATACTAGGGGCGGCTGTCTACTTCAATATATTTCACAAATAATTTATAGTTTGATAACATTATGTAATTGCGAACTATTTTTTCCGCTTTATTAAATACAAATTTGATTGTATTCTGTTGATATTATAACACGCAACAAACTTTTTATTATTGTTTAAGAAGTGAAATGAAATTTTCAGTCAGCCTCTGTTTTAGGACCCTTTTTCAAAGTTGATGGGATGGCCCCTTGCTTGCTTTCGGAAATTAGCTTATTGTCCTCCACGTAGTCAAACGCAGTTCGTAAGTGCTTTTTTATAATAAATTTGTTTTTTTCTAGATATGGTGTTGGATGTTACACTATTTATGTACCGAGTTCTGATGAAGATGAAGTTCGCTCGTTATCGAAATGTGGAAGAAAATAAAATTAAAATATTTCGGCCAAATTGCGAGATTTTCATGTTTGAATTATTTAGTATTTTACAAACAATCGTTACTACAAAAACTGACGTTATATCTGTTAGCACACTCCCGTATTTCGTATCTTCCTATCTCACCGTTGTACCCACTTCTACCACCATTTAATGCTCTGGCATCGTGACACGAAGCGCGGTTGCGTATAAAGCGGATGACGTCACATAACAAGAAGGAGTCGCGCAGCGGCACCCTGGTGCTCACGTCGCTTGCACTCGTCCCCCTTTGCGACTGCATCGGGTCAACTGGCAGCATTCTCTCTCTCTCTCTCTCTCTCGTCTCGGAAAAAAAACACTGTCGCACACGCAATACACGATGTTGCTTAATTCCCTACGCACTCCATAATTAATCTATTTACCTCTCCCTGCAGTTGTCGCTATTGAAGCTCATGATATTTGCTATGACGAAATTGGAGAAGGTCAGATGTATAATATTACAAATCCAACATGAACACTTACTTACGGTTCTTTTACTTACGGTGTGCGACTTTGAATGGGTGGAAGATTTGGAGAAATTCATTATTTAAGTAAATTTGGTGTACATCAAAATCTGTGTACAGACTGTCCCAGCACGTTTTCAAACATCGCACCGTGTTTGAGCCGCACTGAGATATTGGATCGCACAAAACAAGCATTCATTATTTCCAAATAATTTAATATTATTAAATTCTATTTGAACTTAACCAGCATCACTTGATCGTTTGAATTGGTCTCACCCTTATTTCTCACATTTTCACCGAGTTTGATTATTAACGCATATAGATAATTAAATCAGTTATGTACTAGAATTTATGTCTTCATAGTAACAAGGCGTGCAATCCGCATTTGTTCATGATAACCATTCTTAATACACTGCAATTACCCGCAAACAGCTTTCACAAAAAAAGCGTGAACTACCGTTGGCGAGTAGCAGGTTATGTTTTAAAATAGTTGACTTGTGTGTTTAGGTCTTTTCATCAATTCCAAGAAGTTTGGTAAATATCCATAAAGATAAGCACATTTGTATTCCGGAAAAATATCCAAACAACTATATTAATATTTATTATTTTGTGAATAAATTTAAGCGTCTTTACAGTTTGTTTCTTTTGTGTATTGTCACATATTACCAGACGTCCTCAGAATTTTACACTTATTTCCCATAATTTTTCTTAGGTAATTGATATCTCACGCAAATTCCCTATGGAGTATCCTATAGTGAAACTTCCCTTAACAGACACTTCTCAATAGCGGACATTTCTTCAACTCCTGCCATCTAATTAACCTTAACTTCCCAAAACTGGCAATTCTCAATTGCGTACATATTTTAAGGTCCCATGAGAGTCCGTTAAAGAGTCGTTTCTCTGTATTTCGTTTCAAGTGAATTTTGCATCCAAAACAGCACTAGAGTCTACACAATCACAAATGACTAGGGAGAAACATTCTATTTGCAGAAAAAGTTCGCGCTGTCTTCGTGTTTTAAGGGTGAAAAGTGGCTCCAATAGATCTATCATACAGATAAATCAGTTTTCACGTATCTGCTTAACAATACACATTCAATGGAAAGTTCTTTTTAATCTGACAATAAAAAAATAGTCAAAAATCAGTTATAAATTGCGTTTTACTACGTGGAGAACAATAAACTTATTGACTCTTCGGAAGGTTTTGGTAAAGGACCATTCTATGAAGGGCCCTATGGCATTAGTGGATTTATCTTTTCTGTTTCCAAGGAAAATTATGGCACGCGTCTCCCTAAGAAAAAAAGAAAAAAAAGATAGCAATTGTAATTTCAACTGAATATTAAAAAAATTACATTTTATATAAAAATGTCATGTAACAAATACTTACTATTGTAAAATAATTGAATAATTTGGAAAATATTGTTAATAAAATGTAATTATTAAAATAACTCAAAATACTAGGGTATTAATCACAATTTAATTAATTACACTGGCGTCCCTAGACCGAATCCTAAGAAGCTCATACACAAAATCCACCTCTCCCTGAAGGAAAACTGAAGAGAAAACTGGACCAGGATAAAACATGTGAATGTTCAACTTCCGAGTACCTCCGCGGGGAGAGAAAGTTTGCATCGTCTGCGGACAGGAGAAAATTGCGACGGACCTGGACTCGAACCCGAGTGCGCACTTGACCGCAGGTGTGCTACCACTGCACCACACGCCTCGACTTCCAAAGTCCATAAACAACATCCACATGGCCTGATCTAGCACACCTCTGTCACGCCCCATACAAGGGGTATATGCAAATGTTGAAATATGAAAAGAATATTATACCGAAACTATAAAAATATCCGTGAAGGATAATTTATTGAAATGCCCTAACACGATAAAATTATATCTCAAATATGGTGTCTATTTTAATGGGTCATGTTTGATAATAAAAAATTGTCGAACATACTCGTATCTGGTTAACTTTTATGGTTTTCTTTATTAGTTCTCAAAATTTTTGGGAAGAGCATTGTAAATTAAAATGATAATTAAATTTAATGTTTACGCATAAAGAAACAGGCAACTGTTCATTACTGCAAACATTTGTTGATTTTGTCACAAAAGGTTCGCTCAGAGAGGATCGAGAACAGTCGCTGAAACGTGTAATATGGGAAACAACGTTTCAATCATTCACACGGCATGGCGTATTACTGCATTATTTGTGCTTTTAGAAGGGACGACGCACTTCCAATCTACGCCTCGCGATTCGTTTGCGTACACTTTTTAGCGTGTAATTGGCATCGTGGTCTAACATACCGCGTGGTCGCGTTCAACTTTTATGGCGCTCTCTCTGTGTGTTCCAGTTCATCAGTGCAGGACTCAAAAGACTCGCTTTTGAGTGTTTACAAAGCGCAAATGAAAAGAATTTTATTGCATGTAATTTAGAAATTGAGGTTCGTAATTTTGAATAAGGTTGTTAAGTGCTATGTTCTTTCATTGTCTATACTGTCCTTCTATTTTTAGTTTTTACATCGAGATATAAAGGTTAAATCTTAAATCCTTTAGGGAAAAGTTAAAGACAAAATTTCAATTGAAAAAATCGGGTTGTAACTGAATTTAATGTAATATTGATAAGAAGTGTTTTACTAGAACTACTGCAAAAACTCGATAAACTAACATTTTCAATATATTTAGTGAAAACTGCTGTGTAACAAGTTTACTTAACTAGCATTAAACAATATTAATTCAAACATAATTTTAAGGGTGGTTTTTATATGAGCTTAATTCAGATACACTTTTACCACTTTGGGTTATACAGATCCAATAGATTCTCTGTAGAGAAAAGGGTCGTTATTCAATTACGTCACTTTTCTCTGATTGGTGTAACTTGTTGAATAAGATAAAGCACAATAGTTACAGGGCCTCACGCACTCAGTTCACTTGAACCATTCATCTTTACAAAATGTAAAAGGAAATGCAGTAGGTGAGTCTTGCACCACTGATTTCACTCTCACAAACGTTTGCCTTACTAGTCAAACAACTTTTATCTATGCGACTAATAAGAGAGAGAGAGAGATGTACTATTCATCTATGCGGCATAGATGAATAATACGATGTGACATAGATGCGGCAGATGTATTATCATAAGAGAGAGAAGTAACGTCAAATTTATGAGATGAGTATAGCATAGATTTGACTATGGCTATGACACATGAATGCGACCTTAACTCAGAATTTCAACAAAAATTTACTTTCACCATTTTCCTATCACCGTCTCAATTTGAGACTTAATAAAAAAGCAAGGTAACATTCAGATGAACGTATTCTGCCATAAAACGTTGTGGCGCGGCATTTAATCTTCGAGTGAGGTTTACAACGATAACCATATATTAGGGCTCGAAAATGTCTATAAAAATTGGCAATTGAGATTTGTATTTATACGAGTTGCCATATACCCTTTTATAAAATAAATCAATGCACTCTTAATGAAAGGTGCAGTTTTCAACACAAGAAGAAACATAAGTTTTATTCCAATTTATAATTCTATTCAAAATTATAAAGTTTGTATATCATACTGAGAGATCTGATTGCATCATCATCATCATCATCACCCAACACAATAATAGGAGTGCATGTGGTTACATTCATGATTGAAACCATCATTTATTTTGTCAAAACTTATATTTGTCAATACATCACTTGACGCAAAATTCTTTTGAATACAAACCGAGATATAAGAGTGTTTATTACTGAGGTCTCATTTCGTTCCAACTTCGCTCAAGACTTCTCGATAAAAATTACACTATTTCTCTCCAAGCTTACCACTCTTTCCTTATAACCAAGTTATACATAATGTAACTAGCCAGTTTTTAAACATTTGGTACAATTTCGAGTTGTATGATTATATAATAACATACGAAGAGATATAATAGGTATATGATAATATGAATGTTGTTGATTCTTTTGTACGCAAATCTTCTTATTCGTTAATTATTATGTAGAGAAATAAACTTTAACAAAAATAATACAATTGAACCACTGATCCTATCCTCATGAAAATAATATATTCAATTTAAGAGACATATTGTTGATATATTTAACGCTCTCTCTTCTATTCATTACATTTGCTTTACATATAATGTATTTCATAAACTTCGTGTAGTGCCTGCCTCAAAACCCGAGTAAAATATCTTTCATTACACCCGAAATTAATTAAACTGTGTACTAATTAATTAAGTTTTACAAAGGCACTGTACTACCTGGCATAAGTAGCAAATACGTTTTAACAAGAATTTTATTACTCATACTATCATCTTTTCCACTTTCCCAAATATTTCACAAAACCTCATCCAACGAACAACAATCTTGTGGAACGAGCTCCGCCGTCTAACCAAAACTACGAATAAGAGATAATTAACAGACAGTCGGCGAAACTTTGGGCCTATAAATTTCTCGAGGTACGCTATGTTAATGAGCTACACCAAGCTGCCATCAAATGAATACTCAGTCGAGGTCTTCCATGTCTACAGGGTATTCGTGCGGGGAAACCCCTCCTCGTCCTACCGCTCCCCGAATCTCGGCCTCCTCTCGGAGATCTGGAGCAAGAAAAGACAGACGCATTCATGAGCGCGAGCTGCGTGGTCGTTAAGCCTTAACAATACCACGCGAGTTGTTGAAGAGAAATAACAGTTGAACGTAAACACGAAGGGTTGTAAATCCAGGGCGTTTTCGTCGCGGTGTTTATGGCGGCGAAGGACCCACCGATGGATGAAGGAGGTTTCGTGAGAGAGGTAAGAGGAGTCCTGCATCTGGCACCATATTGTGCGAACGTCTGCTTCGCCAGGAATACGGCTGCGTCTCGTGTCGAAAGATGGACGACTCCAGGATTCCGCGAGCGGCCGCGAGAGAGAGACTGAAGAAGGGGTAGTGAAGTTATGGGTAGTCGACGAGGGGACGATACAAGGTACCACGATTTATCTGACATCGAAGACAATGGGTTATGATATCATCACCTCACTGGCTGATGAAGAGGAGAAAG
>NNCF01126877.1:167369-181054 GCA_002313205.1 Laupala kohalensis
AGCACGTGACCGCGGAACTGGAGAGTGCATTTGGTTGCGTCTATCAGGCGCGAAACGATTCAACCGAGCTTACGGCCACTGATATACCTTCCTCGTGACGGGTCTGAACCTCACACTGAGGGTTGTAGAGCTCAGCCTGTTTAAGAAATAAAACGGCGAGTTTGACACCCTTCTTACCACATGGATGTCACGATGCCATTCCATCCCGTTCGACAGATACGGGTTGAGGGGTGCTTCGGGGTTGTTCGGTGTATTGGTTCACAGGTAGGAAAGGATTACAGTAGCAGTGATTAACTTCCATTTTGTAGTATAAATGAACAAAAGAGTTCTCATCTGGTACACGCAATTTTTATTCAATGTTTCACATAAAAGAAAGTGTGGATACTATATACTTTGATAATTGTGGTTTGGCGGTGGAACTTCATTTTTTTCATATAAGGTGACTGATAGACCCCAAAGCTAGTCACACGATAACAGTTACAATAAGATTTGTGGCAAATCAGGTGTAAAATAGAGTAGAAAAATACTCTACATGAATCGTAGAAAACGCATGGATTAGGAATCAAAACATTTGGTAATGAAAGAAAGGAAGAAACAGAGTAAATTGACAAGAATACATCATATTCTCCGTAATGGCTACTTTTCCTGTGCGTAAAAATACGAAAAGATGATAACCGGCTTTGTTCATGTTTGTTTGCTGGTCTTGATGCCAACATATTGAACTGCCGCTCACAATTTGTTTGCTTATCCAATAAAGAAGATTTATTGATATTAGTGTGGGGAATACGACATATTGTGTTCGAGTTTGATAAAATAACCTATCGGGACTGAAGCGTAGTTAACACAACACAGGAATTTATACTGAACGGCGGAAAATATTCGTTACCTTTCAGATAAAGTCCTGGATATGATAGTATTAACATTTTGCTTGTTTTTTTTCAGTTATAATAATTTAGAAACTAAAAGAGTTTGTGACTCCTAGTTCAACTCTCACTTAGTGCTTCAGAAATTCTACATCATACATGGTATCACCTTCTCTGCAGTGGATATGTCTGACAATACTGTGGCAAGGTTCAGGGTAAAATGCTACAGTAATATTTTACATATTGGTGCAAATATAGAACGCACTTTATTCACCGTCAAGTTTCGACATCCAATACCTATATTTTCGATTTGAACTTGGCATTCTTCCACCGGAATGGTGACTTCTAGTGAAAGAGTATACTAGTGAATTTATTTATTTATTTATTTTCCGTACGAACAAACCCTATGTATCAAAAGTAGTTATTACCATGACAATTCATAAAATTTTGAACCCGTTTACGTATCATAATCTTTGAACATTTATTCTTTATCTATGTGTATCATTTTATCCCGAATTATGTTTCAAGAGGAGGGACACAATATGGATAAAATTTTCCATTATACAAACTGTTCGTGAAGACACCTGAGAAATAATTATGACAATTCACTTTTCTAAATGTATTGCATATAGCTACGTATATAATTGTATGTAATCATAATGTTTGCAGATTTAAAATTATTGAAATTCCTGTAAGTCTTTACTTTGTCATTTCAAACTAAGCCAACCAATTCATTTAGCACGAACCAAAAATAGTTCTCTCGAATTTGATTTTGAGATTCATATTAAAAAACTTCAACTTAAAAAACAATAACATTGGGTAAGCTACAGTTAAGTAAAAAAGTAAAAAATATCTTATAATTTACTTTGGAGTAATAAATTAGGGAAATGAATGGACATTTTATGAAAATTTCTGAAGAAAACTGGAGGAAAATGAGAGATGGTTCAAATAAATTTAGATGGTTGGAAACACACAATATTTGGCATCTATTTATTATGTCATTCCTAGTTCTATATGCAATTACCAGATAAATGGGAAATTATAAAAGTTCACATATTATATTTCGTAGTTATTCTAGATATTCTTTACCATTTTTTGAGTATTTTATAAAATGCCTACACGTATACAAAGTATAAACATTGAATATTTTTTTGTCAATAAAATGAAATATTTCATATTTGCATACCATATGAAATCAAATAAATGTCGTAACATACATCAACAAATATCAAGTTGATACATCAAGAAATATTTGTTTGATATTGGAAGTCTAGAATATCGACTTGACTACGTGAATTGGATTCCAAAAATATCGGAGGAACCTTCACTTCTGGCACGGTTCATATAAATGTATATGCCATTTCACATTGTGAGACGTTCTATTCATATATTTTTGATAAAAGTTTCATCACCATTCTGTCTTATCCACCGTGATCAATAACGAAACGAGGGCTCTAATGACCTTGCCGTTGACGAATCCTAAAGCCCCACAAAAACAATAACAACAACAACAAAAAGGGATAAATTACTCCAAATCATGACATGAACCGTGACTCTGTGACATAAAACGGCATAGGACAATTACGTATTTTAATAAGAGATCAATGTTTCTTTTTTTGTTTTCTCTGCATCCTTTATTGAATATTGCGATATTATAATTTTTATGGGTGCTTCTGAGGATATGTTTATTTTTATTACGTAATTTTATTATGTACGGCGAGGTTCAGTCAAGGGGACTTGTTTTTGGGGTGAATAGACTAGGAAAGATAATGTTCTATCGTGTTCATCTTAAGCTTTGAACCCCATTGGTCAAGTGGATAACTTATGTACCCTGAATCATTTACCGGTGCTGCCAAAGCCTCAGTATGGACGCTAATCGAAAAAAATTGGAAACCTACCGAGTAGCAATACTCCGGTTAATGTTCAGACAGGTGAAGACAAAGACGCTCGGTCATGCGGTTGGTCCCGCATCTGTTAGTTGTGGCTGCCACGCTGCAGCGTACGCTCACAACCACCAACGAAGTCAGTTCTGAGATAGTCTGCAGTATGGTAGCTGAAACGTCAAGCGAAAAGTACCAGACGCAGCATCAATCGGATAGTCAGGCATCTTACGAATACGTGCGCGGAGGATTACTTCAAGAAATAAAGTAAACCTTGGTACTCCTGGCTAGAATGAATATAAATTTGTTTGCCGCATCTCAGCATACAAAACTACTAACGCTTCGATCATCCTGCTGTAACCTTTTTCAGGTGACAGGTCTACCAAGCAGAGTGCAACAGCGACCTAGGTCAGTTCGACTTTGACATTGTCCTTTAGATGGTCAAAATGTTGGTAGTTTCGTCAACTTTGACGCGTTTTGACCTGGAGTTTATCTTGCACTAAATAATATTATTTTCATTTTCAACGATCATGGCATAATTCATAAGTACACAGTAATATCATGTTTCAGTCTCAATTACTTAGTAGTTGTAACTGGAAAATACAAAATACCAGAAAGGATTGTTCAGAGGGTTTTCTCATAAGATTGTTAGCAAGACTCAGCATATCCTCTTGAAATACACATAGTGACGAGTGTCTCTGAGCCTTAGTCGATGGGGCAGAAGACAGAAACATGAAACTGCGAAGGGGTGGTCGCGAAATACGTTGTCCCATTGTTCCGGAACAAGAGCCTGTTCTGGAAACTGATGGAAGATGTTAAGATGGGGCCGATCTCCATTAATTGTGAGGTTCTCTAAAACGTGAAGTAATGGCTGAACCTCTTCTCAAGAATAAGAGATACAGCGTTTCCTCTGTGAACGCAGAAGATGGAGAATTTAAATTGTTCGTTCTTCTCTGAGGATGTACATATTAAAATGTACGTTTATATTTCAAGTTTTTTAGAAGATTCATGCTACAAGAAATGAGCAGAATAAGACGGATTTACTGCTACAAGAAACGAGCAGAATAAGACGGAGTCTTGATATGATATTTGTGAATATTTGCATGTTTTTATTTCTGTCTGATAATTTTCTGACAATTAACATAATGTCATGAAAATAAATCAGTTATTTGACTGAATCAATTATGTTTCTTTTAAAAATTGTAGGTTTTTTAATTGCACGAGAGAGAGAGAGAGAGAGAGAGGAAAAGTGCGAAACCTAGAACAGAAACAATCTTGAAACTATGTATTTTCAAATTTGTGATATTGTTTCAAATCTGACTTATCTACTTAGATTTAACTATGAATGGATGTTTAAATTTATTGAACTACAAAGAACACGATCAACCTCATAGCTTTGAATTAAAAAACAATTCTCACGAATCTGCTAAACATGTTACTTATTTTATAACATAAAAAAAGAAAACAACAACCATAAACCATATCAAACGTAATGAAACGTAGATTTTAGTGCATATGTTAAAATGTTGGAGTGAATGAATTATTTGTTTTTTTTATTTGAGGTACAGAAAGTTTTACCGCGGCGTCAAAAATTAATTTCTTTACCTAGTTCAATAAAATATTCTTGAAATATGTGGTTTCCAAAAGATTGAACACCTTTTCAGAAGAAGACAAAAATACTTTAACTCGCTAACTCCTGGAAATCAACTATTCCCACCATCTCCGCCGGCAAACACTTGACGGCGGTTGGTGTTATTCATCCTTCCTGAGGAAGGCAAGAGCAGTGCAGCACCGCAACACCTACGGAAGTCTAGGCAAGAGCAAGCGCGTCGAGAATCACGGCATCCCGTTAACAGCGAAGGTGTCTGCTGAGGCGCGGCGGCGGCGGCGGCGGCTACGAGAGGGACGAGGGTGCGAGAGTACGCCGCGGGGCGTGCTGGCGTCGACGGCGGTGACGAGGGGTTGGGAGCGTGGTGTGCGGAGCGCTGAGCCTGTGGTTGTAGAGGGTGGTGAGGAGCTGTGAGGGGGCGAGTAATACGTGAGTGGATTCACTTTGGATGGGGAGAGTGAGGATTGGTGGGACGACGGATGCTTCTGCCTCTGTGATAGTAATGAAATGTATTGCGGTGAGAGAGGTGGATTCAACTAGTGAAGATTTCAAAACGGATACGAAGAACAGAAATGAATTACGATATAGTGAATAAGAGAGTAGAAAATTGGCAGAAAAAAATATGGCACATAATTGGCAGGTAATAATGTTCAGGAAAAGTATGTATCAGATTATTTAAAGTTAGTGGGAGAAATATTGCAGCTGTGGAATATACTAATTAAACATTTCAAAACCCGACAGAAATCTAAGAAATCTCGGATGACGAGATTTATTGAGTTAGATTTTAAAGCTGTTATGCATTTCTAAAATAATCAGTAAAACGCATTATAAAAAATAATAAAAGCATTTTGTTGGGAAATTATAGGAAATATTGTTAATAAATGATTAATAAGATCTTAGCAAATGCTTCCAATATAGATTTCTACAGAGATCAATTACATTAATTTAAATTATCTATAAACTGAAGTTTCAAAATAATTTTTTGCAGATAGTTTGGTAGTGCGTAACACTACATGACAACTGGAGAAGACGACACGGTGACATACAAGGAATAAAATATATTTGGTTTTATATCGCATGACGTAGGAGAAGTGATTACTTGTAAGAGAAACGAATATTGTATAATAAAAGGATGACGATATATGTTGAGTTAGGTCACACACCTCAGGTGAACCGTAGACGAGGAGAGAGACGTTGCAGAGTGAACCATAGTGAGCCGCAGGGGGGCGACAGCAGCGGCGTGATTTAGCGGCGACCCGCGCTGGCACTCTGCGCAGGTGTGTTGGCGGTGGTGGCGCAGTGAAGCAGCGAGGGAGAGTGAGTACCTCGGAGGGATGAGTGAATCGGATCCGCGAGGGTGGCGAGGTGCAGTCTGCAGTTAGCATGATTTATTCGTTCGGGACTAGTTTAATGGTTTATTTCCGGGAGTTAATGCAGCGACCCTGCTGACGCCCGCGCCGTATAGTGACGGGATCATTATATTAAATCGGGCCTCGCCCAGTCATACATTATAGTTATTCTATTGGGGCTTTCTTTATATTTAATAAAGGAATTTAAAAGACATAAATATTTCGTTTGCGAGGAGAAATAATAAAGGACGGGAAAGAGCATGTCCGCGGAATTTATTCACGTCAGGTTCGCGAAAATTTATTTTCTCATAAACGACACCCTTTCATTTGACATTCAGATTCTTTAAAATATCTTTGAATAATTTCCTTCACGCTTTGAGAATGCTACTAGAATACGTGGATCCCGTAATCGTTGAATGGAAAAAACAAATCGGCGATAAACAAGAAGTAGGGTTCTCCTCCTCCGCGATTTTCTAGCGATCTCCCGCTAACGAATGGTGCCGGCAGAGGGGCCACGCCCATCTGTCGCCGCTCGACTCTACGCCGTCGCCACCATCTAGCCCCAGGGCTTAATCTGCGCGGCGACAGGGGATGTCACGACGACAGCGGGGAGGGAGAAAGGGGACTGCAGGCTGCACCGATTCGATCGAAATACAATAAGTGTCCACGAGAAAGACTGGACTGGCGGGAATTGGTTTTTGAAGCGTCACTATTGCATGGGTCGTATAACCTCTCGTGGCATCATATCTGTTCAGGGAGATGCTCTCAGACAATTTTTATGATCTTGTTCAAATTCTGTTCAGGTGTTTCAATTATAGTTTAAAAGAGGCACCCATTATCTTTCTTTAGTTGCACAACTCGCGACTTGGGAAAATGATAACGGGGTCTGAATCGAACCTTGAGGACTTCGTACAGTCACAATTTATCCAAAAATTTAATTATTGAGTCATGACTTCTTCAAACAAAGTCTTTTACATCTAATTCATATCTTATTTATAAATCCAATATTTGGCTGAATTTATATTTTTTTATCCAATTGTAAAATAAGTTCAATTCAGGTTTTACTAATAAGTTTGGCTTTGTACTGATTTGTCTTTCGATATGTGGTACCAACGTTTCCTCCCGGAAGAAACTAAAAAAAATGGTGGTTTTGGTCATTATTGCAACATGCAGCATACGCTGATATAGGTCAGGTATAGATGGGTTCCTTGCGGGCCTCCTAGTGTGTGACCGCGTGGCGCCCCATGTGTTAACTCCATTACGTGGTTGCGACAACGTGTTCATGTGACACAAACCCTATGGTCGATTGCTGCGGATCTCACATATGGCACAAGATGGATCGAGCTAGCAAAGCATGTGGAAGATTTAAATGTTTTGATATCATAACCATGGTAAATTGATTTGATTTCTTAATATTGATGAGTAAAATGAGTTGATAGGGTAAAATTCAGAAGGCTCGAGAAATCGACGTATTTTAATGGATACTTCTTTTCATGAGACATAGATTATAGGAAAAACTCTATAAAATATTTTTTACCTTCATTGTAACATTTCAAATTACTTATTCTCCCAATCTCTGGTAAAACGTGTCGTTCGCTCTCTTGATTAATTGCTGATTCTGATACTTTGGTTTGGAGAAAATTAGCGGTTTTGATGGTAATTGCACACAATAAATGAATATTTTATGTCCAGCATCATATGATTAACAGAGTAGTTGTGATCACGCTTAATAAGCTTATAACTGTAACCTCAGTGATCTGACTTACGAAATATGTCAAAATGAATCGAATCTTCGAGATCTTTAAGATTTGAGGATCAACTACAGGTATTCGTCAACCTGACTGAAGTTGAAATCGAAGGACGACAATCGTACCAAGTTTACCAGAGTAATACGTTTTAAACGGGATGCGGACTCTTTTTGATTATTATATACCACCAAATAATACATTATTATTGGAAATAGTATCCAGTATTATTTGTGACGTCACTTCAACTCTGAAGTAAGTCCTTCACAGACCGCAGTGTCAGTTTAAAATGTCTGATGATACACGAGAGAACAGAACGATTTATCGTTTTTAATCCGAAACATCAAAGAAAACTATTAAAGTGATGTACGTGCCAGAGAGATACAAAAGCTAATTTTACAAATTGGAGACACAGACGCAGTAGACAATAAATATTACGGAAGTGACTTGAAAAATTGTGAAGATGTTGAGTTTGTCTTCGCTGCGGGCAGGCGTCGGCAATGGTGGCGGCCGTGGGTGGCAGACAAGCTCTCAAGCGCATATTGACGAGGAGCACAGAAATCGGCGTGACTCGCCCTTCAGATATCAATATATTTCTCGTTAGCGAAGCGCAGAGCAGAAGCAGCGTTCGGTTGAGGACGACAGCGAGCACGGGGCTATGAGGGTTGCCGACGGCTCAGGTGATTGGAGAGATGGCTGCGAAAGTGGAACGCTGCGATACGAAGTATGTAAATGACGGGATGATAACAGGTTGCCCGAGATTCGAATCGGTGGCCAGGATGTATATATGAAGTATAACATGTAATATTAACTCGCGAGACAATATCGATAGAATTAGGAATCTCGACATAGAGGAAAGAATCACTTGTTATAAAGGCAACATAGTTGACCAATTCAATCTTACATCCATATGATAAATGATGCTGCCAACAATGTCATAACACGATACCAGATATAAAATAAAATTGGTACACTTCTTTTTATGAATTATTTCGTTATATCATTGTAATGTAAATATTTTGGACGTAAAATTGTGTACATTACAAAAAAAAATTCTAAGTAAACTTACCTAAGTTATTTTTATGACATTCAGTTTTTTTCAATTTTTTAAAAACATTTCGCACATAGATTTAATTTCCATAATTTTGATGCATCAATGATAATAGTAAACTCAAGTGATGACATATAGACTTCTAAAAAAAAATTGTTCACAAAAATTTCAAAAATATTTGTGCACCGTAAGAAAAGATTGTAGATCCTCGATAATCCAAAGAACAAATACTAACTAGGACAAAGAAGACAAAATGAGACAATTAAAGGTAATGAAACTGCTAACACTTAGGTCACACAAAGCGAGAAGCAGCTCAAAGAAAGTATAACTTCAAACATTGTCAAATGGGATGGTTGCGTTGAAGGATTGATGGAGAATTTTAAAGGGGAAAAAGACGACGAGATAGGGGGACGTCTTGAGAAGGCACCCATGGGACAAAGAAAGGACGAACCTCGTCGAGCCGCTCGTCCGGATCGGCGACGAGCGGTTGGATAAATAATAAAAGAAAACAAGGCGAAAAGAATAAAAAAAGAGGTGACGCGAGCACGCCTTTCCGGGCGCGGCTCAGAGATACAGCAAACAAGACTGATATTGGAGCGGATGGAAAAGGAATCAAAACTCGAGCGATGGAAAGTCACAGCTCCATCGGGTTTCTGCCGAATGGAAATGGTCGCGGGGAATGCGGCCGAGAAGAAAGGCCGGCTGCGTTTGGCGGCGAGGGTAACCCCCGAGGGGGTCGCTGCAGACAGGCTTCGCCACTGCTCTTCCACCTTTTGTCCGCGCGGCGCGGCGCGTTGGGACGTAGGCGGCTGTCTTATCCCTGACACAGCAGCAAGGAACTTGGCTTGGAGACTCGTCTTGCTTTTTACACTGGACGAATAAATTCAATAGGAATATGCGAATAGTCCTACATCGACGCACAACAGAAGAGGTTCTGTTGAAGAAGAAAGTTCTAATAAGACGTTGGCCCTTACCTTTTTTCCGACGTGCAATTCTTTCAATTTTTAGGTCATAAATATTGAATATTAATAAGGAATGTTGAATTAATAAATGACTATTACAGAAAAGAAAGTGATGTACTCATATAATTTCGATATAAATACTTCCGATAAAACTACGTAGTGTAGTACAAACTAGTCACTTGCAGACTATACTGTAAGCACCAAATTCTCATTTGCGTTAGAGATAAACATGAAAAATTTCTTTTATTACATTCTTTCCGAAATATTTTTTGTAATTAATATTTTTATTTCATTATTGATTGGACCCGCTTACTAAGTGTAAAAGTATGTGAAAAACGTAAACACTAATAAACGTTCAGAATTATTTTTATTTAAGTTTTATTTATGAGCATCACAAACATATTTCGCCACATAACTTTTAAATATGTATCTATCAATTCCATGGTGATATTGAATGTGGAAAATAACTAATAGGATAACTGTAATATTTATTCTTAAATGACAGAAATCGTTATATTTTAACATTTATGAATATTACTATATTGGTAAATGAGAAAAAATAATTTTCCACATAATTTGAATATAAGTAAGTATATTTGTACATGAAATACCTTTTCTGTGAAATACACTTTCAATATTTTAAGATTTCTTGGCTTTTCCTTTTAATTGTCGTTTATATTTCGTAACACGAATATCTAAACAGAAAAACATTCTACTTTTCTCTTCTTCCCAAAATTTATCCACTTTTCACTCTCTTATTTTCACTTTTTTAATGTCCTTCTTGCAAATTTCGCTGCCACCACAACCCAGTTTTCTCCCTTGAACTTCAGGCTACTGCTAGCCCACTTTTTTTTACATCAGTTCTCTCCATCACCACTCTTACTCTCTGAAATCCGTTTTCAAACTGCTTCAGGGGTCAGCTCTTTCCCACATGATCTTTCTTTCCGTTTCCGTGTATATTAACTAACAACCCTCTTGGCTCTCTGACCGTCAGTCAATTTTGTGTGTTTCGTTATTATCTAAATATTCTTCCCTTCACGAGAAGAGAACCTTTTCCGTTAAATCCGCTATATCATTTCGCTTCCTGGGTTTTGCGAATCCCTATACATAATATAAAATAATTTCTCCTCCAATTTCGTTTTTATATCTGTCATTTACTAGCCAAAAGATAATTATTTAAAACTGTGATAAAATTTCTTTAAAACTGTTTCCTCATAACCAATTATGTATCCTCATACATTTAATCTCAAGAATGCCGTGGACTGTGTGTAAAGTATCCAGATATTCACTCTCAACGATAGTTCTAGTTATTTGCAGCTAGGTATTAAATTTTACGAGATAAAAAAGAAGCAGAATAATGCTACTAGAATATTCGTTGACCACAGCTGGGAACCACGGAAAACCAACCGCCAGGATAAGCAAGTACATTCCATATTAAAGTAAATAATTATGTACAGTTAATAGAATTAAAAATTAACTATACAGTAAATAATAGTAATATTAAGTAAGTAAATACGTAAGTCTGCTTTTAGATATATCACGTGTTGTAGAATATCATTTCTTCGTTGATTCCATTATCGGGTCACAGAATCACCATATCAGAGTTATTTTCTATCAAGCAAGAGATAATCGTGGAAAAATAAATTTTACAGAAAATTAAAATGCGAAATTCAAAACATCTCTTCAAATCAGAGATTGTATATTTGTTTTAAATTTCAAATGTTGGGGATTACACATCACTTAATTCGCTTCAAAATAAATTCTTGAAAAATACTCTTGTCGTACCTCCGAGTACAGCTAACTGCGGTACTCATTGGGAATTCGGAGTTTCACCGTTAGAAGTAAAAAGTAAGATGAGGGTCATTAAATATTGGGTTTCAAAACGAAATGGGGAAAGGAACAACAATATACACGATTGCTACGAGTTAACGAGTAACGATGGTTGGAGTCAAAAAATTAGAACTATAATCGAAACTGCCGGTCTAGGACACTTGTGGCAGACAGCTCCGGCGAGATCTGATTATGAATTAATTATTCAGAGACTTGAAGACATAGAGAAACAAAACATAACGGCTGAGAGACAGGAAAAGTGGTCGTTAATCGTGCAGAATATTGTGGCAGGAGACTGGGGGCGAAAACCGTACATAGACAAATTAAACAAGGTAGTAAGAGCAGGTTACGCTTTGTTTCGACTTGGGGGATGGAAATTAAGGAAATTGAGGGCGGATTGAGATTCGCAATACCCTTTATGGACAGAACAAGAAGACTGGGTCCACATTCTGCTAAATTGCGTCAACACTGAAATAGGTAGAAAAAAGTGTCTTCTTGAGGGGGATTTAATCGTGAACCAAGAAATAACGCTCTAGCTTTTGAAATAATGAGAGATAATAGAGTCTCCGTTACTTTACTCCTCGGCAAGTTTCTGAGTATGGTTAAAAAAAAGAGGGAAGTGGAACAGATGAAGGAGATTGATCAGAATGAACACACTTAATTTAAATATGTTTAAATTATTATTGTTATTATTATAAGTGATAGTAGTAGTAGTAATATTAGTATTATATTTTAGTCTGTTTTCATTGATTTAAAAATGTGTATATGTGCGGATATGGGTCCATGTACATGTACGTATTTATAGGTAAATGTGTAAACAAGATTTATTTGCGTATGTTGATATGTATGTATATGTTATTTACCCTGCAGATAAGTATGTATTCTTTCTATGAATTTATTTGATTCTGCCGCCTAATTTTTGTTCTGTTACAGGTTTCCAGTTACCAACCAGATTATTATTTCTATGCTTAGCGCGCTTGCCCTAACCGTTGGTTTTCCGTGGTTCCCAACGGTGCTCAATGAACGAAACGGTCATTTAAGTATATATAACAATAGCTGAGATTAAAAATTAAAATTAATATTTAAAAAATAGCCATGACAGTAAAAAAAAATTTCTTATTATAACTTATTAACACTTATTTTCTTTTTCCGCTACTGATATCATTTACCTACCAAATAATTGAAATATTTTAATATCTCTATTCTTAGTTACTGTTTCAGTTCATTTAGAGTAAATACTAGAGTGTAGTATGCACAGCCCACGGTACATTTTAGAGCCTGTGTAAGGCGCACGGCCCCTAAGCCCCGCCATGTATATTGTATATTTTTTGTTAAAATAAAACCCTTTTGAATTGAAATTTCAAATGTTTTAATTCTTTTTTCTGAACCTATTGCTTCATATACGGTCTAGTCTGGAGGTTTTACGTTTTCAAGCGATTTAATGGCTGGGGAACAATCATGTGCAATAGTTGCTATAAAACTCATAGTTAATTGTCGTTTTAGTAGTCATGGAGCCGAAGACCATTGAAAACCGTGTCTTCGTTATTGATCCTGTTGACGACCAAGTTTTCAAACTTAATTCAATGTTGATAGTTGCGGTGCTGTGGTATTCCTTCCAACAATTCCGAAATGACACAATCTCTTAAACAGCTGTTCACCACACAGCGAGTTAACTCATTTATGATGATTTATTGAAGGAAAATATGAGTCGGGACTGGGGATCGAACCTGGGACTTCCAGTTTTGTGCGCTGACTATTCACTAGAAACAAACGAAATAGTAGATAGCACACCATTGCTTAGAGCCAGTTCGATGTTCCACTATCACATTCACTTCCACGCCCACCTCTACAGAATAATAGAGATTCAGTTACTGATCCATATAACTCCGTACGTTGGTTTAAGTTGAAAGAAACAAATACTCGAGACCGCGAAAAACAATTAGGTTCTGATAACGAGTGGTACATTTTCCCTATCGGATGCAGTATACAAACTTGGCGATTATGGTCGGGAAATAATCCACAGGAACTCTTGAAGCATTAAGAAAAGCCTTAGCTGTAGAAAACTGATCAATTTCACGCTTTATGATTCAAAGTTGTATGAATAACTTTCCAGTCCACCTACAGTAACCTGGTCGACTCTTGTATGACATTATTTTCCACGATTAAATTATTAATTCTTTCATTCTACTTTTTGCTTCTTAAACATAATATTAAAAATAGGTTCTTAAAAATATAATATTTGAAGTGTGTTCCCGAACCCCTGCCTTGGTATGTTTTGAATAATGTTACACCTCTCTGCCGGACCCACAACACAAAAGTAGAGGGTCGATTCGTTTTCAAGATTTCCGCTATATATATATATATATATATATATATATATATATATATATATATAT
>NNCF01126877.1:181063-201440 GCA_002313205.1 Laupala kohalensis
TTTTTCTCGGTTTTAATGAAAGTTGCGGAATTGAGATGTTATGTGATGAAAAAGTGAACAAGTGTGGCCTCACACATGGGTTGAACCGTGTTTTTATACACAGTCAAGTGTAATCTCATTTTCTGTAGAATCATTTTGATACTTCTTAATATTCTAAAACATTTATATTATTGATTCAAAATATTAGGTTATGATTGCAATGTGTAAAAGAAAGAGTATTTCCTTAAGAAAATGAAAGATAAATGTTTCGTTTCTTCTATTTTCCGTCTACTTTACTACTGATTAAATACAAGGAGAGAAACCGATGAGAGTGGAATTATATCTTTGAGAATGGTAACTGAAGATAAGGATGAAATGATATGCATAATGTACCAAACAATAGTCACAAATTTACTGAAATATAAGTTTGTGTAAGAAAAATAGTGACCCAAATTTTATTAACGTAATGTCTCATTATAAACATCTCTCGAAATAAAATTTATTTTGGTTTATTTAACTATAGTCAAGACAAAAATAATTCACAAAAATTATGAATTAATTTGAATAAACCTCCTCCAATTCTTGAATCTTCATCTCTGAACCATCCGCACCGTCAACCGACTCCCTCCCACAAACCCGCAATCTGCCTCGACACACGTCGGTCGTCGCGTCGTTCGCTGGCCAAGATTCCACCCGTCGCCGCCTCCACCCCACCGTAAGCCCCAGGCGTCGTCCCCGCGGAACGCAGACGACGTCGTCATGGAGACGGATGAAAGAGCGGACGACGTCGTTCATTTCCCTAGACCAGAGTCCAAGGCGTCGCGAAGGAAGCGTTTGAGGCAGAGAAAGGGGCAGCGAAGCAGTGAACCGTGTGGAATGCCAACTGTCCAACTAGATCATTTAGATCCAAAGCAATGTAAAAAGTCATTTCAGTCAATACATTGCACCACGATTTCATAGAAACAAAGAATAAAATAACACTCACAGAATCTTATAAATAACTTCATCTAACAACAATTGTGTATTTTCATAATTAGACAATAATTTGCAGATCACAGAATTATGGGAGGAATCCTCTCATAAATGAGTAGAACAACTCTTCATTTATTACATTATACCAATAATAAATGAACAGTTGTCCTACATATTTTTGAGAGGATTATCCCCGTAATTCTGTAATCTGCAAATCGTTGTCTGATTATGAGGACACAAAGTTGTTATTAGAAAGTTTTAAAAAATTAAAAAGAATGAAATAAATATTGAGTTCCTATACAAACGGAAAAATTATTTAATACTCATGATTTCTTTTTCATTCATATACTTCTATGTAACAATATGAAGATTTACATAAAATAAATTATCAGTAATATAATTTTTAGATGCAATTATCTTTTACTGTGAAGAGTCATACATAATTGAAAATATGTGGCGTACAAAGTATTAACAGAGAAAAATAGATACTAAACCTATCACTGAAATTAAGAGTTCTAACACGAATTCCACTTGAATAACCAACTTATGTTACGATTTGTAGAGTAATGTGGCCCTAAGACCACACTTAGCTTGGCAGCTCGGCAGAGAAATTCACCAAGGGAACACTATTTTATACTTCCAGTACCAGATTTGAGATTAATTATTTACCACTAGGAGATTATTTCCTAGAATGTAAAGAGTTCTGTCAAACATCCAATTATACACACAGTTCTTGGTACATTTACATATGTCTTGAAGTACTCATGTTGTGAATCACTCTCTAATTTGTTAGCAAATAAATAATATTGACAAAATAACCAAAAATTGATTCTGATAATTTTTTTGCTTTCACAAGTTAAACAATGATTCATGTAAGAGCTATCTTTTTGTTCTATTTTAATCACTTATCTGATATACTGTATATATTTCAAGACGCTGGACTATTCTGTAACTCAAATAAAAGTGTAACAAGATACAATAATATACATTTTTATTAAGTTTCAACTTATTTAACGGCACTACAAATTTTTCTTTCTTTTTTCTCTTTCTTTTCTTTCTCTCTTTCTTTCTTACTTCATTTCTTTTCTTCCTTCTTTACTTTCCTTTCTTTCTTTCTTCATAACGTTGAATATTTTCAGTTATTTCTTCCACCCATTACTTTTCACAAACACATACGTACTAACATACATTGCTATAAATTGAATTGCTTTTTGTGGGACAATTAAATAGATGTGAATTTCTCAAATTAAAATTACTATATGTGTAACTTGTGCGAAAAAATATTTCTTCTGCATGATATTTTTCTGCTGTTCAAATCGCAACTTCAAGATCGCTAATTTCAAGGGAAATATCACGTTGCTTACTCTGGATTCAAATTAATGCTACGGAGGGTTCCACAAGGAAGTATCCTTGATGCTATTCTGTATCTTATATACACTTTTAATTTACCAACTACTGAAGGTATAATAATATATATGCTTACTGACAATACGATTATACTCTCTTCAAATAATGATCCCATCAAGGGATCTAATGACCTCAATACCAGTGAACCCTAAAACCCAAAGGGAAAAAAAAGATCCCATCTCTGCGTCGCAAAATCTTCAAGCACACATAAATAAATTTGAAAAGTGGGTAAATTGTTGTCAAATAACTGCTAATACAACAAAGTCACAACAAAGAACTTTTAAAATAATGACAGAACAATGTACAAATATAAAATTAAATGGTGCTGACCTTCCTCTGACAAAGTGCATAAAATACATGAAATTAAATTAAGATACTCGTATGACATGGAAAAATCATATAATTGCCAAGAGCAAAGAAACACACAAGTAAATCGTCTGAAATTATCTGGGATTCTCAGTCGAAGATCTACATTAGACTATATAACAATATCCTTTTCTACAAGACATCGATGTACGGGATTGAATTTGGGGTCCTGTTATCAAGTGGAACCAAAATATCTGAAACGATTTAAAACAAAATCCTCGCAGAAAATACCGCACCATGGTGTATAATTAATGTCACTTGTGCAAAAATTAGCAAATATCTACTGTCGAGGAACTCATTAAGCATCGTAGCATGAGATATCAAGAGAAACTGAACAAACATGTGATTATACTGAATAAACGCGAGAACATAATCCGACTGAAGCGTCAACAAATATTAGATTTACCTCATAGATTCTCCTAGGAAGTTTCTTTAATAATGTAAACAATTTTCTGAATGTTTCTAGTGAACAGATTGTAAATATACGGAAAAAGAAAAATTAAAAAATATATGTGTAATTTCATAAAAAATCAATTTTCATGTCCAATTTTACATGACTTCAAAAAATATTTGCCAATAGATCACAAAGACTATCCGAAACAAATAGTAAGTCGAAATGTCCCAAAGCGAAGTGAAAATGATAAAGAGAAAAATGTCGTTGGATAGAATATTTGAGCTCACGTAACATAAATAAGGGGACATTAGGTTACGAGAAAGGATCACGGAGAGAATCATAGTTAATACCAAGAATAGGAATAATGTACGGAAATCATAGAAATACAGAACACTTCTAGCGGAACAGAGTCAAACTTTTCCGAGATTTCCTTGATGATTGGTCAAATAACTGTTACAAACTTGAAACGAATTACGAATATTGAACTAAGAGACAATTTCCACTCTGTGATCAGCGACAAATAATATAGAATCCGGCGCACGACATAAAACACTGTATTTTCCTAGAAGAGAAATAACGAGTAGGAAACTCCCCGTTGCTGTAACTCCATTCGAGCGAATCCACTTTCAACACGTGCGTCACAACGACGCAGCCCGAAGCGGCGACGACGACGACGATGCATACAAAAGCCAGCGCCGGTATGTGATGTGGGACCCGCGCCGCCTGAGGGGCAAGACGCGGAGGTAAATACAAGTGCGCGCGTCCAGGTACACACTCTGACAGCATACGCTCTTCCCGATACGTTGACAGCAGCAGCGCCGGAATTTTCCTCTCGCCGCCAGCGATGCTATCGACGACGAAGCGGATCTTCTCCGAACGCGCGGCGGACGCGGATTCCTTTGGCGGAGCGTGAGTGCAGATATGTCATGCGCGTCACAGTGGAGATTGAAGGACGGCGACTCAGCGCTGCTCCTGTGTTTCATCTCTCGCGAACGTGCACGAACTACAGTCGATCGCACACTACGATATTGTTTTGTCATACATAATCACAAAAACAAATGAGTCGCATTATTGCCAGAAAATGGGTTTCCACATGGATCATGACGCCAACCTCGAAACTTATGATTTGGAAAATTATTAATTACTGCATCATAGTAAAATATAGTTTTACTATGTAATAAATTTCCAAAGATAGAAGAATGAGACAAATATGATACACGTATTAAGATTCGAATAAGAAAATACAAAACAAGGACATAAATATATTTAACAAATTTCTACAAAAATAGAAGAAGGTTGTTCTGTTTTCATGGGTTTGTCACTAATAATATATGAAAGATGTTCTTGAGCTGAGATATGTTGAAATAATACTATTTGTGCCAACGTTTCAAACTATATTTGTTATTTTTCACGGCTAAGAAAAGAATACCACAATACAATTTGGAGAAAACAAAATTACGACTATGGTATATGAATAATACATTGTGCATTTTAAATTGTGTCATTAAAGAAATTACAAATACAATTTACAAAAGTTACACTTGATACAATTGTTTTATGATATTATTATTGTTTAGGAGGTAAAGAAAATCTACGTTATAACTAATATCGAAATATTATCCACTATATCATTTGTTAAATGGATGACTTCATATCACATAATACAGGTAAGTCATGATATTTACATATAATTAATGTATTTGATGTTGAAGCTACGTACCAAATTAAGAATAAATATTTCTCTTTTAGAGTAAACATGTTTTGCATTTTAAGCACAGTATGAAATACATTCCCAGCAGTAAAACATCTCCTCGGTGTGCAATGTCTCTCGTGTCGGGTTGTCACAGCGACCGACGAGACACCCACCCTGTCGAGAGTCGCGCAAAGTGGCCCGAAGAGTAGCTAATGAATCCAGCTAACGTTGACAGAGCGAGAGACGTGGTTAGTTCGCGTACCGCAAAGCCACTCAAACACAGAGTCGCGAGGTGTATACGACGTACGTCCAGAATCCTCAGCTCTCCCTCCGGTTGACGTAATTTTGCATCGCTCTAGTTACGTCGAAGCAGTTCGGGCGAATACCGTCGCCTTTGAGGATACTTTGTTGTCGGAGCTGTCGTCACATATGCTACGTATAATCTTCATGGATAATCTCTTAGATCAAACTATAACTAGCGGGACTCAGCTCTTGGCGTTCCAGTGCACTTATTTATTCCAGTGCCGTAAAATAGTTTTCAATTAATAATATTTTTAAAAAAATATTTGTATTTATTACATACTTTTTTAATTTACAAACACATGCACAAGGTAAAATAAAACAAAACAGGCACAAAGAAAATTAAACCCATACTTTTAACTTGGTCAATAAGGCTTGCGTCTATTTTCTTTTGCTCACACGATGGATCCATCCCTCTTGACCATCGTTCCTTCCCCACCTTGGGGAGGTGGGCATGCTCTTCTTTCATCCGTGTTAAAACTATACATTCCATACTAAACAATTTCTTATAAAACCTTCTTCTCCACAAATAATAAAATAAAATAAACCCGTTATTATAGTTGAAAAAAAAAAAAAAACCAAAAACCTATAAGTCTGTTTACTGAGCTGAGTCGCTAGCTAAGTACTTGACACGCCCTGAACCAAAAGAACTCATCGCAGCCCAGATGTTGAACACATTGGTATTCTACTGGCTATCTCGAAATAGAAAATAATTTTCTGTATTTATAAAGGTATTGTAGATATTATCTTTGAAATTTAGATAAAAAATAAAGAAAAATGATACCAAACACAAAGAGAATAAACAAGAACATGTATATCGACACTTATTTAAAACTTCGTTTTATTTTTGATTCATTGTTGTTATTGTGATGTGTTTAAATTATCAATTTCCGTTACTTTTTAAGTAGATTTCAAATATACCAAAATATTTGTGATATCTTTATAACTAATATTTATATATATATTATCTTTATTGTAATATATAAAAACATTTCTTAAGCAAATGTGACCAAAAGGTGAGAACTGGACACAGATGGCGGACGGAATACTTGGGGAAGAGGTAACTCGGTTCACATCCGTATATAACCTGAGACCCATCGCTCTTCACTCAGTAAGCACACTAAATTCTTTTTTATATCACATTTTCAATACAAAATTTTTGGAAATTATCCATCAGTTTGGCCTATTTTAACATTTTCAACAGGTGCTATAGCACACGCGTGTAATAAAAATGTAATAATAGAATTTTGATACAATGATACTTTAACCGATAAAGTCTTAGAGAGATCAAATATTACATATTTTGACCATTTTTTCATGTTATTTAATCAACACGCTTCGTTCCAAATCCCCTCACATCTATTACTTTACTTCAAGAAATTGCTTACATTTCTTTGAGGGCTCTAATGACCTAGATGTTGGCGAGTCTTAAAGTCCCAAATAAAAAAATACTTCAAGAAATTCGCTGAAGACGGGAGTGTTTCACCCCCAAAGCGAGGTTCTAAGCGTTGACAACAATGTATCGTTCTTATTCACTGTCTGCGAACAGACTTTTGTATAAAACAAGGGCAGCTACACACATACACATACTGGAACTTAGCTCTCTCAGCCATACAATGAAAGGGGACGAATTAATGAAATTGCTCAATAAATTGTAATTTTATTATCATTATTATTATCATATATTATAACTCATTATAG
The DNA here is from genome assembly GCA_002313205.1 of Laupala kohalensis. NCBI lineage: Eukaryota > Metazoa > Arthropoda > Insecta > Orthoptera > Trigonidiidae > Laupala > Laupala kohalensis. Next base: position 187,876 of record NNCF01126877.1, read on the forward strand.
ATGTAATAGATACGATTGTATATCAAAATCCGTAATTGCCAAGATAATTTTCCATTTTTTGAACGGAAGACATACTACTGAATTTTCAACATGAAGTACACCAGTATTAAATAATGCAATATAATGTAAGAGGAATTCCTTTTCATTGCGGGAGGTTAATTTGATTTAATACAATAAATAATATACTTCACCACTATTTCAATCCTTTATTTTTTATACAGTTCTAAAAAGTGAATATTTTAATTTTTTTTCAATTTAGACTTAAATATCTCCCATGAGGTTGTACATAAAATTATGAAAATGGCACATCTTACGTCTTTTGTATCAGGTTTATGAATACCTAAACACATTGTAGTATGCAACGTCAACAGCCAGGTGATAATTGCGACAGGTCGGGACTCAAACCCGGGACATTCTGCTCTGGCCGCAGGTGTGCTATCCACTGCATCACCCACCTCGGTTCCCAAGTCCGTACGGAACTTCCACCTAGCCTGATCCGGTGAACCAGTGACACGGCCCCCTTTAGGAGATAAGTGACCACAGAATGCTCCAATGCTGGTAGTTCTTAAGTCAGGTTTTCGCGTACCTACGCGTCGGATGCATATTTCAACTCACAACTTGCGAGTACCCCAGGTTTCTCTTTCGTTAAACGGAACACAATTAAAACCTGTTACTAATACAAAATTTTTAGGTCTTCATATTCAAGGCAATCTCAAATGGAATTGTCACGTTTACAATCTTAATTCCAAATTAAGTAAACTGTGTTATACATTAAAAATCTTAGTTAATATTATTAGCCCACAAATTTCCCGTTACGTATATTTTGCAAATGTTTACTGCCATTTACGATACGGTGTCATCTTCTGGGGCAATTCCGGACAGAGCGTCCAAACATTCAGAATTCAAAAGAGGATTGTTTGGATAATTTGTAAATCTCACCCCCGAATTTCTTGTGAACCTTTACTCAGAATTGAATATTTTAACACTTCGCTGCATTTATATTTATGAAACTGTCGTGTTTGTTAAGACCGAATTACTGAAGCACCATCTTTGCTTCATACAAAACTGTTTTGTTCACGAACACAATACTCGCCATAGGAATTATATTCATCGTCCGAGAGTGTCAACCGTGCTTTGGCAAAAAGGGCCGTATCATTCGGGAATCGTTCTATATAATTTCCTGCCCAAAAATATAAAAGATATTATTAAATTGAATAACTTCAAATCCGCGGTTAAAAGCTACCTTCTGCACCAGAGCTTCTACCATGTAAAAGAATTTACTGGTTTTAATAAAAATTAAAGCCGCCTTGTACTTTATCACGTCATTGTTGTAGTACTTTCAAAATATCTGACAACAATCCCAAAACTATTTTCCTGCATGCTAGTATTAAATCTTATTATTCATATAAATTTAGTTGTATGTTTACTCAACCCTGGCACGGTTGTGTGCATTAATTCTGCAGTCCCATCCTGGCCCGAGTTTTTCTCCGGTTTTCCTTCAGGTAGAGGTGGATATGTTTTATAAAGACTGGCTAGGCTCTTGCCTAGGGAGGCATCAATTGAAATAATTATTAGTGAATTTAGTGTTATTTAATAGTTACGAATTATCAACAATACTTTCCGAATGATTTATAGCTTGATAATACGTACTCGTGAAATGACTTTTCTATGTTTTATGAAATACAATATTTTGTGGTATTTGTTAATACTATAACATGTGTCGAACTATTTTTTATAAACTATTTTTTAGGAGTTTGTTAAAATGTTAAATTCTCTTCTGCCCTTGATCGGAATTGATGGGATGGTCTCTTCCGGAGAGTAAATTAGTTTATTATCCTCCACGTGGTCATATGCAGTTTGTAACTACTTTTTTGACAATGAAATTTATTATTATTATTATTAACTTCCGAGTACCTACTCGTGGAATTCATTTTTTTTTCTTCTGTGCAGCTTTACGGCTCGCCGACATCGAGGTCATTAAAGCCCTAAAAACTTGTACAGGTAGGGAAAATGCAGTTACGCACTAGGGAGAGCCAACATGACTCTCAGCGCGTGTGGGATTCTCCGAATGACTCAACCATACCCACTAAAAACCCTCCTGAATTACAACTCAAAACTCAAATAACAACATATCTCAAAAGCATTACATTTTTTAAAAGGAAGAAAGAGTAAAATGATAGATACCCTAGCGTCGGGATCGAAAAGAACAAGAGGGTGACCAAGGAAGGTCAGGAAAGAGAAAGGAAGAATCCTAACACAAGTAAGTGGAAGTAATGCCAGACTCAGCTTGGGGCCCCGTGTTCGCCAAACACGTACTTACTAGATGTAAGTCCCCTGGGGGGAAGAATTATCTAACGATTAGAAATACTTCATTTTCCTAAAATCATTTTTTGCACCATTCAAAATTGAATGAGCCAACACTCGACATAAACTAGGCCTTAACATTATAAACAATTTTAAAAAAGTCAACTGAGAGTTAAATTGAACTATAAAAATAAAACTGCCAAAGCACAAATATCAATGAAATTATGTTATTCAAATAACTAGTAATGTTCTGTAAAAATCCATTACAAATATACAATAAAGTATATCTGATTCTTTATGTTCCACTTAACCTAATGTCTTTCTATTAAATAAAATTATTATTATTTGTTTAAGAAATTAAATATTTGGCAATACACCTATTTTTCGGCATTATTTTGTTTCTACAACATTTGTTAAGAGTTGAGGAGAAAAGGTTTCTACATTGTTTGTATTGATTTGAAAAATTAATCGTTCGTAGTATTTTGCCGCGTCGGTAGATCATAGATGTATGAGATATAACAGGGAACTGCTACTGTAAAGAAAATATGATTCTTCTCTGCAAAAGAAAGTAAAATTTTAGGTAATAAATACGAAGAAAACTCTTAAAAATAATGCTAGTATGCAAAATATTTCAATTTATTAGATATATTTGGAAGACAAAGTCTCCAAAAGTAAATTTTGGAAGGAGAACCTGTTCTCCAATACAATTTCCTACGACATGTCTATACAAACTCTCTATGTATCTTAAATAATACAAAAAAATATTTAATATAAAGAAGAAATTAGAAAAGTATTTTATGAAAAGAAATAATGAGGAGATTTCCCAAAAAGAATAAATAGAAAATAAAAAGTTATTCAAATACTTCAATTCATCCGAAATATGAAGACGGCAAAGTTTCTCAACAAGTAAATTATCGAAGAAAACTGCCAAACAATTTTCCTAGACAAAAGTATTCAAGAAAATGTTGTTACCACTTCTCATTGGATGCTTTATCTAACTTTCCAATTAAAACATATTAGTCGTAGTTTGAAAAGAACAATTTACAAGTCGCACATCACGCGAGTGAGCAACAGCCTATCGCAAGAGGATTAGTGAGTTATGAAAGTTACGAAAAGTCTTTCGCACTTTGCCTTCCTCAACTTGGGAACCCAGTTAGCTGCCGGGTAGAAACTCACTTCAAACCCACCACGCCTCCCATTTTCAGCTTGCAAGCGTAGGTAACGAAAGAGGAAGGGGAGGTGAGGGTAGAGAAGAGAGAAAAGAAAAAGCAGGAAAAACAAAACCCATCTGAGGAGACTGCGAGATCGGAAGTGTTCACACGAAAATCACCAACTTGGAAGGCAATTTCTGAGTTGAACTTGTATGTTGGGTATGTGGAAATTCCTTTACTTTCCCAGTAGATTCGAAGACCAAACGAGACAATCTGTGGTGTTAGGAGGTAGACCAGAGGGAAGTTTGGGATTTTTGAATCACGAGAAAAGATGAAATATAATAGCTCTTTGGAAAAATGTTCTTTGCAGGTTGTTTATAGCAATATAGTTGTTTATAGTTTTTGTTGAATATATGTTCTTTAATCAAGGCGATAGAAGTAAACACGACACAATTTTTGGGAGTGAAGGTAACTGGACCTTTCGTAGACATAAAAATCTCTGTGAATTGGAAATATCTACCAAAAACAAACGATCTTCTTCTCAAACGCCAGTGAAAATTCTTCTGAAGCTGTTAGTCGTCAGAGGCTTTGGGTCTAGTGGCGAAGGGAAGAAGTGGGAGGAGCCGTTGATTGGCGATGTGTGAATAGTTGTTGTTGGACATGCCGCGAGGCGTAGGCGTCGACCAGACTCAGTGGAAACTCCGGAAGGTCACGATGTCCTCACGAAAGTTACGAAAGAAGCTCATAAAAGAGTTTTCCTTCCTTCGAGTTCCCGAAATAAAATTTTAACTTAAAAGTTGCTTTCCTGGCGCTGGAATGCTTCGAAATTACACTATTATACTTCTTAATGTAAGTTGGAAAGATGCAAGGTAACATTTTGTTAGAGGTGCGCCTTGCAGTTTAGTGAATAGAAATGAGCAATTTCAGGTTTTAATGTAAACCAATTAGCAGAAACTCTTCGGTGTTCGGATTGAGATAATTCTTGCGTACCGCTATTCGCAGTTGGCTTCTTTTCCAACTCAGTAACGAGAGTAAGGAAATGGGCAATCTATATTCGTATTCATTTCGCCAATTACCATACTCTTTAACAATAAGTAAAAAGGGAATGATATTATAGATCAATTTTCACGTTTCATGGATAACTACTGCAGAAATGAGGCGAATTCCTCTGATACTTGACAAATTCAGTAACTGAAATTATTCATTTCATTACACCCCCCACCCCTGCCAAGAAAAGGAAAGAAAAGAATACCAACCATTTTGTGCAAACAAATTTATTAGCTTTACCTGCACATTGGATGACTGTAGTGACAGTGAAGAATGAAGAAAGGATGAGGTCCAACATGAATAGTAGTTGTCAACAAGAAAAAAGTATTTTCTAATTTTTATTGATTTTAATAGTTGCAGGTTAATTTTGGCAATTTCAACAGCTACAAAAAATTGATAGAAGCATCTATTTGTTAAATTATAACACGTTCTTTTAAAATGAATTATAAATGCTAATTGAGTAGGCACGTATGTCAGCAGATTTTCTTAACATTTATAACTTTTGTTAAAAATTGATGAATATTTAAAAATATTTTACTTCCAAAATTTTTAATTTTATTGATGTTATATATACACGCGTTATAATCTGTTTTTTATGTAAATATGGAGGTAAAAAAATGGTAAAATCTTTTTCTTCTGTCAAAGGCACAAAACCTACGAACTGGCGCATAGTCTCATGTATGCGGTGGGAAGTTGGCAAGAAAAGAAAAAAGGTAACTAAAGGAAAATATGAATTGTTTTTTAAATTTTGTACAAATCAAGAAACAAAAATAATTTCATGCTTTGTAAAATTTAAAAAATATTGGTGTGTAAGTCTAGTATTTCATGGAAATGACAAGAAGTGCTATTCTGTTATATTAATCAGCATGACTCAGAGATAATGATGCATCAAAGTTGCATCTAAGGAAATGTTCTCGTGTTATTCTGATATCCATGTAACATAGAAAATATAAGGACCCAAATATAAACAATAATAATATAGAAGTAGATGTTCAATTCAGCCACCATAAACTACTCTACTACCGAACGAATGTTTTCGTGGCAACATGGAATTCATATTCGTATGCCACTTAAAATTTTCCTTCAAAATATTCAACCGAAAATGTAAGGATTATTACAGTGTGGCCGTGATACAAATAACTGCTCCTCAACAAGAGGAAGATGAATTTCATTCTGGCAACAGGCCTCCTTACTTCTCGCGAGAGTATGGAATTCTCGGGCAAAACGGCTTTTCCCACAAAAAGTGCGACATAAAAAATTGTGTGCGAACAGCCTTTATATTTACACCCTGCTGAGTCGACGCGGCTATCAGACAAGTTGCAGAAAACTTTCCTCCTTTCTTTTCGTTTTGCTTCCGTGCAAACGAGAAACAAGAAAAAAGAAGGCAATCGCTCTTTGCCGTCTGCATATATTTAGAATTTATAATGTATGCGAGACTTGGTCTTGTTTCCTACAGTAGCTTGGGTCGCTCAGAGTAAAACGTTTTGTCTTTCAAGACTCACGAGGAGTAAGAAATTAATAAAGGACATAACAGGCGCAGAGATAAAAATAATAAGCAAAAACCCAGGAGAAAGTTTCAGTAGTCGTAGTTTTGAGAAGCTCATGATTTGTTTTGCTTATATGTATAGTTCACGTGCAATCTTTCAACATTTCAGAGAGGGTAAACCACAACAAATGATTCGTACCGCTATCTAAAAGTCTGAATTTTTATTTGTTTATGTGCTAACCGATAGCTGCGTCTAATAATCATCTAAAGCGAGAAGGAATATCAAGTTTCATACCTCGTAGTAGAAGAATCAATAAGAATGATGTCCAGTTCCATAACATGACCAATAATTATGTCCAGTCTCAAAATGATCAAAACTATATAAAATATCTTCAAAATACTACATCTCTACCGAAAGCTCTAACATTATAAAAATTCTTACTCAAAACAATATTAACGCAGGGTTTTGTACAATTTAAAGAAAATTGAGATAAAAATATTCACCATCTGATTTTTTAAAGTAAAGAATACCTTATAAAATATACAAATATTTTTTACAATACTATTGCTAATTAATTAAATTAAAATCATCCGCTATCCGAGAGAAGTATGAAAACTCACTAGCACTGTACAAGTGGCTGAAATTTTTCTTTTGTTAGTGGTTCCTGTGGAAGAGGAACATAGTTCTCTATTATGGATAAAATCAACGTTAATGTAAACTGAAGAAAAGACGCTTCACGTGAGATGAGAAGTAAGATTTAGGAATTAGTTCTGTTTTGAAAGTACATTAAAGAAAGTATGTTACACAGTAATCTACTTCATGCTGAAAAAGAAATATTTCGAAAAATATATTATATTTTTTGTGTATACGGAAATTTAAACAATAAAACATATAGTGACAGTATCAGCAAGAATCGAATGTCCATTGATTAAAGCTTTGGTTGCGGAGTGTCATCAAGAATATTAATGATGTTGAATAGTGGTGTAGAGTATAATATTATAAATATTATTTGTTGACCATTTTAAGATATAAAATGTATTTGATACCTTCACTATTAATACCACAACGTAAAGTAACGCCATAAAATTATTATTCCATCTCCCCAATTTAAATACATTGTTCATATATATTTTAAAACTATACCAACTGTTTTGTTCATCAAATTTTCAATATTTATCAAAGTTCGTCAATAATTCATCACAGAATGAGATATCATTATCATATTGTCAAAAATTAGATATGAATATATTGTAAAGAAAGAAAACTACAGAGAGCAAACAATATTGTATTCATTTTTTAATTAATATACATGTTACTGACATTAATTTATTTTACATTCATTCAATTGATTTAACAAATAAAAAAATATTCTTTTTGCCATTGCACGGTCCGAAAAAGTGAGTGGCATATAGATTTACTTAAAGCATTATAGATTTACTTACATATTACAGGTTGAAAATATATTTTCCCACGTGACGTAAGCAAAATGTATTATTGTCCGTTTGTTAAGTTTAAAGCAACGACATTTCTAACTTTAATCTCCTGAAAAGAAGGGAAAGGCTGAACCATACTCGCAGTTCTAAATCCAGCTCACTACCGATCCTATCGCAGTTTCAAAAACCCTTTCTAACAGCGTTGTTAACTCTCCGCTCAGAGGATCACCCCGTATTCGTTCTAAAAGGGGAAGTATCATTACAGAAAAAGCCCTTATGTTTCTCTCGTTTCATTATTTATGGAATTAAATTTGTATCACCTGTTCAAATTCCAAACAACGCATCTGAATTATTATATTTTTATTCCTCTCTGTTGAAGGCTGTAATGCTGCAGCTTACGATAAGGACTTTCGGGAATGAAAACAACACTGTAAATCCCTTAATTGTGATAGCATTTTACTTTCCGGCCACTTCTTTCTCATTGAACGAAGATCATAAATTTATTGTAACAACGCAAAAATTAAATTTATTTAATGTATAATATTACTCAAGAATTCAAACTTATTCTCTCTTGACAACATAATATATTCATTAATTAATAGTTTATTAAAATGATAAATCTTCAATTCCAATTTTTAGAGGTTACCCCATTGTATTGTGTATTGTGTAGCAAAATTTGTGAACTTTATTCAAATCAATACATTAAATTAAGAGAATTAGATTAGAACATGAAATTATTTTTATAACATCATTTTGCACTACCTCTAACTATTTAACTACTGTTTAACTTTTGTCAATTCGTATAAATAAAGATTTATGAATAAGGTTAAAGAAAAAAAAGTCAAAGTCTCGTCGTCGAAAATAAGGAGAGGGTGTATTTAATTTATTAATTATTTTTATTATATTATTTTATTTATCATATTCAATTTAAATTAACTATAAATTAAATTCATTTTGTTTATGATGACACACTCTTAATATTAAATATAAACTATACAGTGAATTAAATTAAGGTACTACAATTCCATTTCCTACAAAAAATCGGGTCCAACGTTCACAATTATTTGAGGTTATGCGTGTGCGCCACATGTTTAGGGAATTATGATTTCCACGACTATGTAGTTAGACATACTCGCAAATCATTCAGTCAGCTCATTTAATCCTACAAGCTTTTGTTGACCCGGAAACCACAAATCGCCGTGTCCTCAAATAGTTAAATGAACTTAAACTAGAAATCTACCCTCGTCCACAAATCCAACCTAGCTATTCCCGTATTACAGATCCGAACTCCTCACCAGAACTCCCAACAGACGATCCCACGCGAGAGCAAAAGCTTAAATATACGAACGACGAAAATATCGCCGTGTTTCGCGCACTAACTGGAGCAATCCGTTACCTGCCCGCGAAGGGGACGAGCGGTTGGGGGATTTGTAGGAGCACACGGGTGGTGGGGCACGCCGCGCGGGGGAACGCGGGTTCGAGACCGCAGGTTGCGCATGGTAATCCACGTTCTCTGTCACTGCCAGCGCCCAACCATTTGTAGGGGGCGCGTCTCCGACCTCGTGACCCCGTCCCTGTCCCCGCCGCTGGGAGAGATAGAGCCCGCAAAGTGACCCGGCTCCCCCTTCCCCCTTTCCATCACCACCCACCGACCCATCTCGCAACGGGTGGTCTGCACCATTTCGATCGTCGTTAGCGAGAGAAGGGGAACCCCCGCGATTACAATCAGGGATTTCAACCGAAAATCGGAATAAACCACAATACGTTGGCGGACAGCGGGAATCATAACCAAACTCATTCGACAATTTCAATCTGTTCAACTCCATTAATTTAATATGTTTGCATTTTCATTGCATTATTTGCTCAGCGATTTATTAAGCATATTTTATTTACGTCTACACGCTCCTGCGATTGTTTCGTGATTTTGAAAGGTGGAACAATACGTTTCCATTGGTTTCGTTTGTTTTCCCTCCTGCGGTGTCCTCGAGGCAGGTTATAAATTTTATTTTCAATTTTTCCCGTAAATGAAGTTGGTGTGTGTCCAGAATTAAAACAGTTAAACACAAAATAAACCTGCCACTAAACACTTAGCTCCTGGAGTATTAAAAGGTGTAATTAGTATTTCTCGAGGACGTAATGTGAAGACTACTGGGGGTCATTTGCAGCTGCTTTTTCTCCCAGGGGTAAAAACGTTATTAAAAAGTCATGTGCATTAAGTTTGTAACAGGTTAGGCGTTTTGTTTGCCTCAGGTACTGGAGGTGGATGTTGTTTAAATAGAAAATAATATTTTATCTAATTAAAATTACATTTTTGAAGAACGCTAATTGCGGAATTAAATTAGAACTGTACATGTTAACAGTTTTGAGATGCGAAAATGAAGAAATGAAAATGTTTCGTCATTTTCTGTTCACAGAAACAAGCGAGTTCATTTACATGAGGTATTAAAAAACCTATATTCAAATAGTACATAAAGAGATCTATATGATAAATACTTTTTGTGTCACTCGCGTATACGTATTCAATTGAACTATAGGAATCGAAGAGTAAGAGAGAGTATGCTAATGTATCAGTCTAAAAATGGAAAGAATTTCAGTTTACTCAACTATTTGCTTTGTTACTCAACTGATAGTAGATATACCAAATAATTCTAGATATTAAAATCATGTAGTAGACTAGGTAGAGAATTGGAAGAGAGGACAATAAAAGAGAGATAGCTCTTCCTAAATAAGTCATAATAATTCTACGTGCTTATGACATCAACCTTTGTCAGGATCTGTTAAAACGCATTTCAATTCGAAGGAAAGGACGTCTTATTCTTCCTAAGTATCAATTAAGTCCTTAACAGTTAATTTTCTATGATACCGGAGAATCCTAATTAATTCACCTCTAATGCAAATATGAATGGAAATTGCCATGTGAAATAAGAAAAATACTTTCCCAGAGAGATGTTATAATTTTGAATTTTTTTGACATATTTGATTAATTTAATGATTCAATCGCATAATCTCATCTCCAAGTCTAATATTAACACTTATCAAGTTTTTAGAAATTTCCCAAAAGTCTATTTTACCCCTGAACGAATCCCAATATCTACCATTCTCATAAGTAATATACGTAAAAAGGGAGGACATAGAGAGCATCTTTAAAGTAGTAAAACGTTGATAATGTTGAATAAGTAATTATTTTTAATGACATGCGCTCATTGTTAATATACACACAACTCATGATCAAGAGCACGAAGGGTATATTAACTTGAAAATATACCGAATGAACTATTTTAGATTAACATTTTGAATCATGTGCGTAGGTAAACTAGTTAAATATTGACTGATATACGCATAAATTTTTTTAAGATTATTTACAGAAAATAAACGAGAAATATGGATAACCTTATAAATATGCACAAGAGGTTCAATTTTGATCATTGATGGTTTTAGACAATAACATTTTGAGAAGCAGATATAATTTTCGATTATACACATAATATCAGAAAAACCCCGCTGTTAAGTTTATATAATTATGATATTTACAATCGTATGTGTATATAATTTTGTAACGATTCTCATCAATAAATTGATATATTAATATGAGAGTTTATGTTATTTGGAACCAGGCAATGTTTCAAAGAGTTCTCTCGGGTCTACATGACTATTCATTTTAATTCGTGTGTTCCATATTTGATAGAAAGTTTAATTTTAACATATACAGATGGCCTTTTACTTGCTAAGAACGCTAAACATTGAAGAAAAAAGAACAAGTTGATTCATTTTTCGCTTATAGAGAAATCAAATACCGACCAAAAACTTTCGTGAATATATGAAATTAATTTTTGGTTGCATGGCATATATTGTAATTGAAAATACAAAACAATCATACGACAATTACATAATGTACATGCCATATGATATTTCCGGTAAATGCGTAGTTGTGAAAATATTTCATTTACTTTGAAAATGGAAACTATTTTTTTGAAATTATGTGGTTGTATCTCACTTCTTTTAAAATATTCTTTGAAATGAAGAAAAGTATAAAAATATCTGAATAGAACTTCGAATCAAAACAAGGTTCAATCAGAATCTTAGCTACTATTTTCATCTCATTTTACTTTAAACCAATAACAATACTGCCAATCAACTGTACAATTAAATAAAACTAACAATTCAATGATATTAACTATCATCAACTCAACTATCTATCATTTGAAGTTCCGAACTCATTTTGAGATGTAAATGAATACACGTTAATCTTGGACTTCATCAGAAGTAGACACAAAAGTAATTTTTAGATGAAAAAGAACTTTAAAAAATATTATTCTTCATAAAAGAATAAATGTTTTAAGTCTTTGATAAGAAATATTAAAATAAAAAATGTTCGTAGCTTCACAACGCGAGGCAAGAGATCTCATAAGAACAATCCTATTTTCAAAAGTAGATCCATCTTTATTTTAAGCTTTCTTTCGTGGTTCTTCCTGAGAACGAGATTAGCAATCGCGAAGTCAGCATGTTAACATCGCCCGTCTGAGACAGCGAGAAGTCGCCTTTCGTCCCACCACCACACATACATACATCGTCCTATTGCTCGGGAGGAGTACGTAAAGGACTAGGAAGGAAGAGAACAAGGAAGGTGCAAAGTGACCACCAGTGCACTGTCTACTGGACGAGTCTCTCACCACCCCCTCTAAAGTTTCACCTGAGTGCGGCGCGGTGGAGGAGATGCTGCCGAGCGAGCTGTCTGTCCACTGAAGTAGACTCTCGACCACCCCCCACCCTGCAACGTCGACGACCCAAGGTGACAGCGGTGGCTGAGACTTTAGCACAAAGGCGAAAGTTCGGACGGGGGACGGAAGCTCACCACGTAATGGGCGGATTCGTCCCCGCCGTCGCCACCCCCGCCGCAAGTTGCTGCTCGACGTAATTAGCGTAATCACAGGCAGCGACCGCGCCCGGTGACTGACAACGCGGGGGGGCGACGCTCGTGGCGCTGTCAGTGGACAAGAGAGGAAGTTAAAAGTATTAAAAATTCTACGCGAAGTACAGGGGAAGAGGCTGAACTAGATTGTTTTCTTCTGACTATATACTACCCTAAACCTCGTACTAGATATTTTAAATTGGGTTCTATCAAAGGTTTTAAGAAATAACATATTTTCAATTATTTTGTTTTAAAAATTTGAAACAGAGATCAATGATAATAATAAATTCTTCGCAAAAAACACCAACAAACCACGTGGACGACAATAAACTAATTTACTTTCAACTAATTTACTTAAACGAAGACTTAAAAATAATTATATGTTTAACGTCCTCCATTATTTAAAAAAATATATCTCACGACCTTTCTTGTTCACTGAATTTTATTGTTTTGTATTGAGTAATTATTATGAAGTCTGATCCATGTTTATTGTCACCTGAGGATGACCCGAACAAAGGTAGAAACGATGTGTTTGAGAAATTGAAAAAAATGTATCAGAGAGTCTACAAAATATGAATTGACATAATACAAAGTAACTTACTAATAATTCTACTATTTGACCCATTGTATTCATTAAGTTATTAATGATTTGAAGTATCTAAAATTTATCATTATATGTGAAGATAATTCTAATATCCCCACAGACCTGACAAAGTGATATTATCAGGTCAATGCTCGTTATATGAGTTCTCGTACTCAAATATTTTCTTTTCCGTCTTCAGTACATTATCATTTTATTTTCTAATATCTTTCAATGACTGCACTACTATGAAATTATGGACTTTAAAATGCCACGTATTTCGAAGCTGAATTTTAAAGATTTTCTTCCACTTTTCATATCTGCAATCTTTTTGATCAAGGAGAGTGAAGTTAGAATCTGTTAGATTGTCATACTCCATTTTAGTCTAGTATAAATGTAACATTTCCTTTCCCGACTGACTACATCTCAAAGAGCGAGAATTCTCATTTGTTCTGCGAGAGAAAAAGTTCTATCTTCACAAGATAAAAGACGACGGAGTCTTTTTCTCTCTAAAACATCCGCGATCACAATGTGTTTTTCAAAGGTTCACTTTCATATATGAATGTATCAGAAGCACGATAAAAGCACATATCATCATGAAAGGGAACGAATAAGTCACTGAAAAATATTCGTCGTATTGATACCCTCCCCCCC
>NNCF01126877.1:201481-272329 GCA_002313205.1 Laupala kohalensis
ATCAGAATCATCGCTTCAGTTTAAATAAATCTTCTGTTTAGAATTCACGTAATATTTTTGTATTGAGTGAATGTTAGTCATTCCAGTGATGTAATGCAATTTTTCCACTTAAACGTTACGATGTAAAAAACACCATGAAGTATGACAATCCGATTGTTTAGAAAACTCGAGAAATTTTGCTGCGTATTGTGTGATATGCTTCGTGATGCTGTACGATTCCCTGAGAGAATCCGTGAGAAAATTGTAGAGAAGAAGGAGAAAACGATGAAGAAACATCGGGTGACAGCGACTAACTGGCGTCAACTTTGCAGCAGCGGAAAAATATCGGCGGTGCGAACTCAAGAGGCGACGACACAAAAGTCAGAGTATGTTGTGTAGAAGGTGACGTAATAGTATGGTGCAGTGGAGGAAAGAAGATGAAAATTGGGGAAGAAGGTGATGTTTTGGTACACGCAAGATGTTTAAGAAATTAATTATTAGTGTCAAGAAATATTTCGATAAATGTAGCTGAAAAAATTTGAAGACGTTTATTGTCAACAAAATCTTTTTGTGATGTGGTTGAGCAGAAGAAGCCAATATAATGCATTATGGTGTTGTTTTCAATTATCTATCACGTCTGTTTACCCATACGTGGTCAGGCAATGATGAGTAATTGGATTATGGTTTGCTGTACCCTAGCTGACTCCAACCTGATGTATCTCCGGATGAAGGTGAGTAATGGCTATGGTAAGGTGATTCGATTAATGTAACGAAGGATGAAATTACAATTACAAACATCCATGCCTTCTGAAAATCAAATCCGTTACCAGGGTTGGGCTGGCAAGTAGTTGGTGTAATGTAATTTCAAATATTTTGACACTGATCCAGATTTCTATTAAATATAAAGTTTTCATTTAATTTTTTAATTCTTTATATTCGATTTGGCGACTTTGTTAAACTTGTAGTTAATGGATTTATTGATTTTTACGAGTTAAAAAATGTAGTAACATTTCAAATTATCGGTGACATTTATAATATTAATACGGAAACTCTTAATTTTACTCATTGTATTCAAAAAAAGTATTTACATTCTTACATCATTCACAAAATACATTGTTTTCTTCTTTCCTTATTTTGTACCTTTCATTGTACTTATATGCGATGGCGTTCATTAACTTAATGCTAGTATTTTACCCTAGAAACCTGGAAAACTGTACAGCAATACATAGATTATCCGAAGATTAAACCGCTAAGTAACCCTGTGATTAGTGTTAATTTCCTATGAGCTGCGCAGAAAGTTGAAGATCCGTAATCATCAGGAAATGCAGTGTGATCCGCCGGTAACTTTTGGTTCAGTGTAATTAAATGACCTTCCAGAAATTTAACCATGCCTCATTTTACGTCAGCAAAATAATGAATGTAAAGCCGAAAACGTTTACAAATATTATTTATATCAACTGAATAACCATTCCAGTAATACAAAATCACTTTAATGAGTATCCACGAGCCCACATTTGTTTGCTACCATAACTTTCACTGTTATAACTGCAGATATCTCACACGCGACTGTTCTTTCCAACACCCCATACAATTCTTTACGAAAGTCCTCATTGGCATAATGGCAAAAGATACACGCAGGTCGTATTCTGAAAAATATGCTCTTGCTTCGGAGGAAGGTCATTGAAAAATTATTTGGATTCAGACTCTGGGCGTAGTAACAACGCTTTTACTAGAATAATACTGTGCAACCAAACACAACGGGCTTTTACACGCTCATTAAGAAGTAATTTCTCTTGTGCCTGAACTCACTCGCATAAACTTTGATTTTCATGAGGAGTGTACGTATTACTACTCAAATGACGAAACATTGAGATGAAATTAATCAACACGTGGGCAACTCACTGTTAGCAAGAAACATGAATTATGAAAACGCTAAACATTTCATCATATTATAAAATTATGCTACTACATCATCAAGTTGTTTGCGTAAACTTCTAGCACATAGAATCAAGATCTAGAAATGAACTGTCAAAGACAACCCCTCCAGTATAAAGCTATATATTATGACAGATGAGTCAATCAAGGTCAATTTAGTGCTATTGTGTGTTTGGCGAGTAGCGAGAAATAATTTGTGAGGCAGCAGAGATCATGACGAAGATGGAACTACACATGTTCATGCAACGACCAACGATACTCAGACCCGTAGCTACAGAGGGGGCTCAGGATGGTCGCCTTCACCTTCGAATTTTCTTTTGAATTCTAACTAACTTTTTTTTAAATGTAGGTAATTTACAATTAGTTAATTAATTAGAAATTTGAATTAAACCTTCCCCTATTTTTTCCTCCCAGTTCCATACTGTCTCCTCTTCTATTCTTTTACATTATCCCTTTCGTTCCTTCGTAACTTTGTAATTTTTAGTGATATGGTATAATTTTATATTTTGTAAATACATTGTCATACCTTCATAATTTGCTATTATATAATCATTATTTCATGTAATCATTTCTGTATTTTATTATCTAATACTCTTGTTGCTATTTTTATTTTATGTTCGACAATAAGCCTCCACCCTGATTGGGGTTTTTCTGAGTTTTTCTCAATCACACAAGTTATTATTCCGCGATTGTCCCTTTCCAGCGTCAAATGTAAATAAGACCTTCCCATTTTTCATCTTATATTCTAAAATTTAAACGTATATTCTAAAATTTACTGATTAGATTCAAAAGCAGACCTTATGTCTGAGTCTTGTCAACATCATCATTATTATTATTATTATCAAACAATTTATAATTTAAAAAATATTTTAATGACAATTAACTATTCATTTTTACGAGGACTCTTGATCGAACCAAAAATACATTTGTGGATAAGGGTATACAACAATTTAAAAGACATGTAGCTTTGAGAATAGAGCTAGTGGCTGGATGGTGCACGGTAGGGTTCATAATCCAGTGAGTTAAAGGTGTATTTGTGTTGTTGTCTAACCGTCTAATCGTCACATGTCCGCATAGTTCTCATTGTACCGAATTAGGAAATTACGAAACTGTACCATCCTTTTCCACAAAGTTTTTTTGTCGATGATTATTGGGTGTGAAATTGATTACGAAGGTAACATCGATATACGTAATAAAGCTTGTTCTGATGAACAATGATAGTCAAAAACTGTCTGCATTGTTTAAATTTTAATTACTTTGTGTGTGTTAGTTTTAATAATAATAGTAATAGTAATAATAATAACTAGCAACGACAATTTAATTTGTAAAAAAATTATTTATTTATAAAGGAAGCAATATTATCAATAAACTCCGAATGTAAGCAGCATGGCCTGCAGTAAGTCTCTATGCCCGTAATGTAGATTACATTGAACTACATTCAACAGGATGAAAAAAACTTTCGAATATCGATTCAGAATATTCGGAGACCTTTCTTAAAAAATCAGCTTTTTGAAAGAAACGGAATGTAATTTATTTTTGAAAATAATTTTTTTTTCTCATAAGGGACGATGTGTCTCATCGAAATAATAAATACGCTGTCTAAATGATAAGTAAGGTGTGTTTTAAAAGCCAAAAGCGATATAAGCATATATTATTGTAATTATAAAGAAAAAAATTGGCATTTAAAAGAATTAAGTCTCCTTAAGAAGTAAAACTGATGGAGAAAGATGTGTGTAGTAAACTCGTAGAGGCTTTGAAAACGACAGAGAAACCAGTGACGTTGTAGTCAAAGCAGACACCACGACACAGCTGGTGACTCTGCAAGAGACCCGGAGAAGGAGCGCCGCTCATTTTATCGACATTAGGGTTAGGATGAAGAAGCGGACGATTTTTCGACCTAGCTCCGCCGTCTTAATCCCACCCGCACACATCGACGACCAATGGCGGCTCGATAAATCTTTCATGGTGTAATAAGGAGCGAGCTAGAGATACTGCGGAGATCAGGGCCAAGGATGGCGATGGGGAGAAGACAGAAGGAGGAGCGGAGGCATGCGAGCGAGGGAACTGGAGACTGCCCAAGTGGCACGACGCGACGTGATGGCGATGGCGGGGCGTCTTTATACAATGAGAAAGATCAGAAGCGAAGAGTTATTTACGGTCCATTTCCCTTGACAAATTAGACAGAGACATTTAACGGAATAGATATCTTGGTTTCTCTATCTTAACGTTAAATTTCTGCCAAGAACAGGGAACTACTATCAGTCATGGTTTTACTTTTATTACATATACTGAAAAAATAAAAAAATAAAAACACGAAAATTGTATTTTTGTTTTTTAGGCATGTATTTTAATTCTAATTTTACATTCCTTTATTGTTGGATATCATTGATAATGCTTTGCATGTTTAAATTTTCTAATAGTAATCATATATCGTGTATACTAACAACTAATATCATGAAAGTTCGAAAGTTTCGGACCCCAAATCCGCAAATGTCATTTACATATATTTTTGCGTGGTTACAATAATTCTCCTTAAAATACTCTTTCTAGGTACGCGTTGCACATGGGAACAGCATATATCTTAAAATAAATGCATCTATTCTAATTACAACGTCAAAAATAGGTAAGAGAGCATGATTTAAGGAAAATGAAGTGGATGATAGAAAAATCATCCCAACTGAGCTCCCGGATTTTTCCTTAAAGTTAGTGGAAAGAGGCATAGTTATCGAGGAACATATTGCGTTTCTTTTCAATTGTACAATAATGTGTACGTAAGCTGTTGAATATGTTAACTATAAATGGTGATGAAGTTTAAAAATAATTAAACAAGCTATTCTTAAATTACTGAGATATTCGTGACACACCAGTCGATAAGTATTGTCACTCGAGGAACAACACTATATTTTGTTGGATAGTTAATTCTGATTAGGAATGAACCATTAATATTGCTTTTTTATTAATTTAGATCCGTATTAATTTTAAAATACTGGATGGGAATATGAAACTGTTCGTGAACTGAATGCTGCTAGAAATGCTCTCATCTGCTTCCGATAGTGTGCACTTAGAGCTTGAGATACCTCGCACCCAATTTCCAAACGGAATTCCCCATGGAATTGAAATGCCATTTGATGGTTGACTGGTCACTGTTCATTGCGTTTGTCAATTTTCTGCTTGACTGTCATGAATCAACGCGTTTAAACAGTCATCTATCCTCAATAGTCTCCCTCAGCGTTCTCTCTGGTCACTGATAAAAGAATACATATCGATTACTTTTGCAATTATGAAACGGTGCTCGCTGTCTACTTCAATGAATATCATTTTTCTAGTCAAGAATTCACAAATTTATCACTCATCCAGTCAAACACGCTAAAGATAGGTCATGAATGAATTTTAAAACATTTGTTAGCAGTGTCCGCTAACTATGAGACGTAACTGAATTTAAAAGAACCGTCAGATAATATTCAGTACTTAGGTAATATACATTTAAAAGTTTATTAAACGTGGTTGGGAAATATTCATATTGAATATTAATCTACCTTCATGTCAATTTTTTAGAACGATAAATTTCAAGAAATTGCGAAAATACTCATCAAATATGACTATAAATCTCACATACTCCTAAGCTTCTCGTAAATTTTTGTTTGTTTTTATATATGCAACGGGATTTATTATTTACTTATTAATTTTTATATGAAAATCTATAATGTTTGTTACGTTATATTATTGTATAATTGATAAGCTTTTGTATTATAAACTATTCCTCACAATCACTCTCATATCACAAATTCCTTCATCTCAGTATATTTTAACTTATATAGATAATATGACGTTTCCGTTTGTCTACTTAATTAAAATGAAATTTGAGAAACTATCAGAACTACACAATTCTGTCCTATGTTTTAAAATTTGTCAAAATATTCAACTAATACAAGGTATTTGTAATACAAAAAAAAATTTATCAGTAGATACTTCATGATAATGAGTGTTTTATGACGTGGAAATAAACAATGCTAATGAAAAATATACAGTAGTCTTACAAATCTTACATCGCAATACAAGGTTTGGAAATTATGCAGTATTCATTTTACAGCCCTAAAGAGTACACATTAAAAACGCATTTTATCACGCTAACTGCGATACATCAAAAATGAATTGAACTAAACCTTCAGCGCTCATTTTCAAATAAATCATTTTTACCTCCCCTAGTATAATTAAGACGAGAAAAAAATTCGTTCACAATCGTTTCGTCATTATTAATTTTCAATAACCTGCAACTAATATAAGAACAAAATTCTAAAAAAGGTATTGAAAAAAAAATTGAAATGATTAAACGTGCTGATAATTTAAGTATTTGAATAATAGATTAAAAATTCTTGATATGTTTAAAACTTTCCTCACTAAAGAATTCAAAAATGGTGAGCATATTTATCGGTTTCTTTACGTGAATATAAACATATCATAATAATTGTGTTTGGGACACGTAAATATAAAAAGTAAATTATACGTATAAAAAGTCAATTAATTCTCAGATTTGAAAAATTGAAGTAAATAATTTAGTTTAACATAATACACTAAGTAGTTATCGTAGATTGGTGGGAAGAATACTGGACTGGTAACTGGACGATGAGATGATACCTCAATGCTCAGAATTATTCCTATACAAGTCCAATCCACCACGAAATGATTATCGGGTTCATTCTGGGGCGGGTGACTTACATTGTAAGTCACCCCTTTCTTTTGAAAGGAGCAATAATTCATGGAGTTTTACTTTCCGCAACCACGTTTGTTAGGAAAACACACACGTAATAAATCGTGGATTAAAATCACAGTGCTTTACTTTATATTAAGAATTTACGATTTTTAAGAGATCCACAAACAATTTTGTAAATATACATGTCGATAATATTTTGTAAATAAAGAAAAGAAGGTGATCATAACCAATCTATAAACTTTCTTTTCACAAAATAATTCCATTGTGCTTTTAATTTTAATGTTTTTTTGTGTAGTTTCTTACAGGTGAGTTTCATTCTGAAAATGTATATCTCGAAACACTTTGTTGTAGTGTGTTAAGATATTTTGTATGGTTGACAACAGTTCAAAAAACTGATTTTTTATCGAAACTTTGATTTTTTCAAAATATTCATGATGTGACGAGGGAAATCAAAAAATGTATTAGTTAAATCCTTATAGCTCTTAGCAGACAAAAGTTTGGAAATAATCCTTTGATTTTTCAAGAGTAAAACCTTCGTTTTACTGTTCATTTTTGAAAATCTCAATCTCTAATTGTGATAGAACGATGGAGTATAAAACATTTTACTTTTCGGTGATCGAATCAAAGGGGACATTGACCTCTTTCATAAGAAATAATTATTGAATAC
Source organism: Laupala kohalensis (assembly GCA_002313205.1). Lineage (NCBI taxonomy): Eukaryota > Metazoa > Arthropoda > Insecta > Orthoptera > Trigonidiidae > Laupala > Laupala kohalensis. The sequence continues at coordinate 208,774 of NNCF01126877.1, forward strand.
TCAATATAATAATTACATAATTCTAGAATGTCATAAAATATTTCAAACTACTCTCCATAAATTTGAATAATAATAGAATTGTACTGTATGAGAAGAATTTATTAGAAATATAATTAAAGTTTTTCTATAAGACAGATTATATGACGATAATCATAGAAAGGTTTGGAAAATCTTTTCCCGGAGAAGGAAGCAAACTCTCCTGACTAACAACGAAAGACTATGAGGGCCTCAGAGAACACGACAGGGAGCGGCTGTCGGACTCCGTGATGGGCCACGAACCCTGAGGGTCCCCTGTGGCTGCCTACCGATCCACGGCGCGCTGCCGAACGCCAGTCACGGGCGAATCAGATTTGGAGAGCGTCGACGGATCCGGCAGCACCGGAACTACGGCGTACGTGCGCGACGCTCCGATCCTTCGGACCAGCTAGACGTTTCTTCATCCCCTCTACCCTCCTTAGACGATTCTATCCCTGCTATCGTCTCTTCTTCCTCTATCTCTCGATCTCTCGGTTTTCTTCTTCTCTAGATTTGCTTCGTTCCTATAGAAAATACTACCGGGGGGATATTTGTGGGCAGAAAATCGTTGTACTTATAACTTCCTCTTTGCTCGGTCTACTTCCTCGATGCAGCGACCGATGGCGTTGTCGACGCCTCTCGTCTCGTTTCTTGCTGGTGGATGAGGGAAGGGGGCCGTCAACAACCTAATATTGATTACTCCCAGCTCGCTTCCAACTTTTTTGAAGTGTTGTAAAGCTCGCGTTTGACTGCGTCACGGCTTGTTAAGAGTAAGGCGAACTGAGGGGGGGAGGGCGGCTTCGGCGCCGCTTCTGCCGTCCCACTCCCCCCACCGCATCCGCGTTGCCACTGACGCTCCACCCCTCCTCTTCGACAACCCCGTCTTCTCGTACCCACTGCAGCGAGTTAAGCTTTGTAACGGATCTCCCCAGCACACGAAGTTAACGTAACAAAATCTGATGTCTGCTTTGATCCTTGGTGCAACCTGGAAACTTAACCCCTTGCCTTCCGCACCTATTTTTCGAGGGGCCAACAAGGATCCGCGAAGACAGTTTGTCCCGAAGGAGAAGAGACGTGGCGGGTGGTGAAGATCGCCGAGTTGAAGAAGAAGGTGCGGAGAAGCAAGTGTGAACTACCGGCTAAGTTACGGCGTCAGTAGCGTCGGAGAGGGAGGGGGTGTAGGCGACGTCGCTGCCGCCTTCCGCGAAGGTGGTCGAGGGATGGAAACGGGAGAGGAGGGAAGGTGGGCGATGTCTTCGTGCACGTGCACTCAAGAGCACCCAAGTTCCATCGTTGGCGTTGAGTTCGAAACGCGCCGCGTAGTTAAACACGCCGGAATAATGCGATGACGAGGGGCGAAACTGTCAGCAGATGGTGTCTTGCTGCGCATGCGTGCTGGTGCGCGACAGAGACTGGCGCCAACCGCCGAAGCGTCGCGGCTCACTTGTTTAGACATGTTCTTTCCTTCTGTTGTATTTGAATTCACTTGGAGACAATGGGGAACAAAGTCAAATGCTATCTGAGTGGAAGGGTAACACTTTAACTATTCCTTAGTGCGCTTAATGAACACTGGTGCTTAACGAATGCTCTTGCTGCATCTTTTACCAACGTCATTCTCTACCATTTCGCGATGTATCAGCAATACATTCCGTCAAATAGTCAATTTCTACTCTTTGTTTTTCCGACAAATTTTTATTTATTTGTATATATTTCTCCCGTGTACCTTAAACGTGGGGAAGTTATGTGATAACTTTTGGCCAGGTGAAAATGGCGATGAGTCGGGAATGGAACCCGGGACTGGCAACCGGGACATTTTCACCTGACCGAAAGTTCTCTATTTTATTTATTAACTTATTTGCGTAAATATATATTGTTCTTATACTATTTCTTAATACAACTAGAAATTAGTTAAGAATAAATTCCAGGGTTTATTATACACGGTGGAGGGAAATTCAGGGCTTATTTTATGGTGAATGAGTCCTCAGACACCAAAATAATAAATATAACGTACACATTATTTTGCTCTCTTTGTACATAAACCCCATTTCAATTTGGTGAACAAGCACTGACTGGTTTCATCACTACTGAAACGTAGGACCAATTAGGTTAATTAGGTTCAATAACATGAGATTGCATTTCAATTTTCTGATGATTGTTTGAAAATGGTGTGAACTATGAAGAAGAACTGGAGTATGTGCTAACCAGTATGTTAACATTAATAGAAATTAAATGTACGCACATGTCATAACGTTTTATTATTTGAAGGGATTATGCACAACGTTTTCTTAAGAATATTATATTCTGCATTGATTGAGGCTAGATTATGATGTGGAGGATAAAGTATGGTTGATTTCGGTGTTAAGACTAGATATTGAGGCATGAATTGGTGCATTACCTAAATAGAATAGGGTCACTTGTAAAAGGATAAAAATATGTAATTAAAGTAATTTGTGGAAAGACAATTAAAATACACTATTTTCCACTGATTGGTACTCTAGATCTCCTTCTACACTTAAAATTGTATTTTTCCGTGACGTGGTGACAAGGAGTTTTACATGAAGAGATTGAAATGATACTAAAATACTGAGATTCAATAGTACTTCCTCAGAGAAGGAGTGTTTTAGAAGATTTGGTTCTCATGTAAATTGGGTAAAATAATTGTTCGTAGTACGTTGCATTTCGTGAAAGTTCAACAATCTCTAAAATATGTATGGGCAGTTAGTTAAGTCAAAATAATCTTCGAACTGCATTGAAAGATAAAATGTATTTCCAATTTTTTACGTGTAACTAAAGAATTTGGCAAATTCATTTCTACTTTCTGTGCATTTAATCTCTCCATTCAAGTACTTCTGGGATTGTATCAGAAAAAGTAATTTATCAGGTTCCTAATTTTACCATGACAATTATTGGTTTCAATTTAATAGTTATAATAACAGTGCTTTTTACGAAGTAATATTATTACTAACGACATGATAAGTGCCTGTAGCATCGACATCATTGCATCATCGTCAAAGCCGTGCCGACGTCGAAATCTACGTCGGGGCGACGATGTCAACGCGTACGAATGTAACGATTCAACATCAGAGACGTCGACACACGACATATTAGAAAACCTCAACGCCGTAAAAAGCGCATATTTTAGGCCTTGTTGACGTCTCCAACCCGAAAGCATGTAAGCTTGCAAGTAAACTTTATTTTTTTTGGCGTCAAGTCATCTGCGTGTTTTCTTCTCTGTACGACTTTCTCGACGATGTTATATTTAAAATAGATAAGATTTTATTTTGTAGTTTTGCGAATGGAAGTATTATTGTATTAATTATGTCATATGTTAAAAACTGGTTGTTATATTTAAATAATAATTTGTCAGTAATATTTTTATTTCAAAATAAAAATTTCTGACTATCCTTCATCTCAATTTCCTTCTAGAAAGAGTACTACTATCTTAGTGGGGAGAACGCTTAGCTGCTGGCTGGATGGAGGGGATTCGATCCCAGGAAAATGTGGAATTTTCATCACAACTGAACAACCTGACTCCCAGGTCTACTGAGCTTGCTGTAAAATAAGTACCGCGACTGTGGTCAAACTACTGGAACAAAATTGTGACCACATCTCCTCCTCCTAGTGCCGAGGTCTAGCAATTGCGGAGCACTACCCTCCGCTAAACTCATGAGCACCTTCGGGGTGATTATGGGATAGTTTGAATTTTGTCATCGCTGTCTTAATTTCGGAGCCTACGTTGAGATCAGATTCTCCTATTCTGTAATAACCATGTTATTTGTCATTTATTTTCATGTTTTATGACTGTCCAGAGGTAGTGGAAATATTGTAATAATATTAGAAGGAAGTAATACAGAAGGATAATATCAATAAAGAAAGAAGAATAGGAAAATTACCCTTAACCTTATAAGTATCGCAAAAACACATCTTAGCATTCTATACACTTAAGATTGTGAAGTTTGATTTTTTAAAGAAACCACAGAAATATAACGAATATGGGAAAACCAAAGTTCGTATAAATAAATGCTTCCCGATTTTGATTGAAATTGATAAATCCATTATTTTGGAACTCAATTTACATTGCGTCCTTTGGACTTTCACAATACGACATTTTCTTACAACCACCATTGATTGATTCCGAAACCACATCGGCAGGTGAGAGGTTAGGTTTCCTGCAGACGACGTTTTGCGATCGGGTGCTGCTGCCGCGGCTGCCTCGTCCACAATGAAGCAGTTCAAGAGGGCTTTGTGTACGGTGACATTTACGATCCGCGTCGACCTCCACTGTCGTGGTCGTTTAACAAGTATCCATCACGGAGCGCCCGTGTTTTTTCATCACCGCTCCACCGCCGCACACGTTTCTATCAGAAGCGAATACATATTTAAACCGCAACCTGCCGATAAATTTAACCGAATCGAAAGCGTTAATTTCAATCAAGCCGTGTTTGTGTCTTGATGGTGCGTAAACAACGCTGCGGAACGCATTCTCGAATGTCAACATGTGTGTTGCCTCAATCCTTTTGGTTGGGGGGTGGAGGGGTTTCGGAAGGGGGGGTTGCGCAACCTTCTAGCATCGTTACCTGTGGAGCAGAGTGTAAACGCCCCGGAATATTTACACGCACTTTGAGTTCGCTTTAAAGGACACATTTCGGCGCGCGAATGTTTGCGTGGATTTGTTAATAAACGTGTAAACAAAATTCAGATGTATCCGTGGATTTTATTTTTCAGAATAGAGACAGTAATACTTTTTAAGCGTTACTGATGGTTTGAAGAGAGATTTAATATTTAATCAATATTTCAAAGCTGCAAGAAACTAAAATAAAATATATCATGAATTCAAAATGATTGATTTGTACGATAATATAGAGTTTTATACAGCAGAGCTGTTGTTAGGAAGAGAGGAAAATGAATTTCTCATTGCTAACAGAAGTGATTTTTACAAAATTCTTAAACACCAACCTGTGACGAGAGGAAATCAAATATACAAAATTGCAGCATAATATTGTGGGATAAGTGGTTTTGGTGATATGGTTCGTGATGAGGTTGCAGAGAGCCCTGAAGTTGACTTAATAACAGAAAAATTGACGATCAGATGAATGATATATTTATTGTGATCTAAACTCAAGATGTCGTATACTTATTCCAACATGTGGTCAAGAATTTCTATTGATATATAAAGTTGTGAAATGTACATTTCTGGAGCTTAAGAGAATTTTCCTCATTTTCTTCAAAGTTGGTTTAGGAAGTTTAGTCTGCAAGCAATCTTAAGATTTTGTGGGGAAAAAGCGATTAGTCATGATTTTAACGAGTTAATTGAAGAGTTAATTTACAACGTGAAAATGAAGAATATGCGATACCCCTCTATTGCCAGTAAATATCCCTGAATATTATCTGATTTTAGTCTTTCAATTTTTTTTACAAAACACAATTTAAAAGAACATATTTTGTACATCTAGTAAAAAAATAAAATTTCAATATTTATTTAGTTGTATTTTCGTCACAATATATTCTTATAATTTATTGGAAATATTTCTCGTAGCATATACATTATAATGACAGGCGATAAAATTGCTATACTTCATGACCAGTGCATTTTATCAATTGAGATATTGTCAGTCACTACTTCACTCTTGCATAGAATTAATATATTTTTAAAAATCAAATACGGAATGGTTTTCTCTTGGACATATAAACGAAATATTATTGACTTTTGCTCCTTTGACTTTTAGTAACGCCAAAAGTATTAAATTTAGGTATAGTAATCTCAAAACTAAACATAATAAAATACCACAATGAAATAATATTTACAGAATCATCACGAAATTATAGTGCATAACATTTATTACAATGAAAATAACACAATTTTGATATAAAAGTATATATTGTAATATAATTAATAAATTAGAGGGTACAGGGTGCTCTGGTGAGTCGAGCACCACGATAGAAAAGCTAATTAAAATAAAACACAATGGAAAAAAGACATACATGGTTTAATCAGTCATTAAACACAAATAAAATAATCTCAGGGAATTTAATAAAATAAACTGCAGGTTCGTATTATTTTTAGTTAAGTATGTCCCACATACAGAGTTCCTTGTTACAGGAAAATGTTTTCTTTAAAATAAGATTGACTCAATTACTTAAAAAACTACCCTCTATTAGTAATCATTACCATGCACACAAAAAAACAAACCCCCAAAATTCACACGGTAATACATAAAACTAACATGACTATTTCTCTGAAAATTTGAGAATGTTAATTAACAACCAGTCAAACTAAAAAAATATTGATTGAATTTAAAAAAAGGAAGACATCATAATTGCTCATTATTCTTAAGGTCTTTGTTATTTATACAAATACAAGAGTCCTGAGCGAGGGCCATTTCAGTTCTTGTTCGAAGCACTTGTTACGATCGCTGTCACTTAGTTGCTTTAACTACTGGCAGCTCCAACTTCCACAGGTTACCTTAAAGATTTGATGACCAGACCAGTCTAAGCATCTGAGAAGGTGAAAATGTCCTGGTTCAGTCTCAGTTTGATGGAGTGCGTCCTTCTTTCAGATCAACTGTAGCCATCGCCAACAGTCTGCTTTGACGGACGTAGTAGAACCAGCCATGGACCCCTCGTTCGGAATCTTCGCTCCACCGTCACCGTCTTGTTCATCCACAAACGAGAGTTTATTCACCGTATTGTATCACGATTCCCTAATATCGGCGATCGCTGCTCGTTACAATAACGTAAGTAGTCGGTTCTCCAACTTGTTCTTGAAACAAACGTCTTTAAACTCGAGTCTGCGCAAGTACTACGTAACTCGGACTGCAATTACATTAGTGATCAAAACTAATTTATCCGAAACTTTACGATTGAAAAGCGAGACATGATCTCGGACTGACTCTTAGAATCTATCTAATAATAAAATGTTTTGCTCTTTTCTTACGTTTTTACTTTAAAATTTAAAACTTTATAGCAGAAGAAAGTAAGAATTATCGCTATTTATGAAAAAAAAATATAGAAACCAAATTAACTCTAACATCATTTTACGTGTTTTGTAATGTGTTTTTAAGCGTGAGGTAGATCGCAGATAAGTGTGTATTGTAGTTAAACAAATGATATAGTAATAAAAATGTATATATAATTTAATTTCAATATTTTAGATGAATAATAATTGATAAGAGATTCATTTGGTTTATTGTTTTTAGTAACAAAATGTGTGAAAATTTTGAATGAAAGAAATGAGTTATGGCATTAGCAGAGGAATTCGCATGGATGAAACTCCACTCCACTTTCTCTATTAATAAAAAATTGGGAAGTGTATTTTAAATTGCACAAGAAAATATGTATACATCATGAATGACAATGGATATCTATTTAAAATTTGTTGTAGGCGTATCATCACTAGCTCTTTAAAACTGTTTTCAATTTTATGTATTTTTAAAATTTTTGTTAACGTATTAAAAGTTAATGTGAGTGCATATACAACATTCAAATGGGTCTAGCATATAACATTCGGTGGACTCGAGGGAAGAGTAGCAGTTTGTAGGAAAACTATGGCAAGATAACATACAAAACGTTTCACTCTTGCATTGGTTTTCTGTTTTCTTATTTACACTAGGAATAATGGCTACTTTGAGAGACAAAATGTGTTTTCGTACGTTTGTTGGCAGCAACGAACGAACATGTCGGCTTGCGTTAAAGTAAACGAAGGCTACCTCAAGCGTTCAACTTGGATCTCTCCAACATAGACGAAGAAGAACACAGCGATCCAGTACACATCGTACATTGAAATACATTTATTTACTTTGAAACATGAAAAAATAAGATAATTTATTGTTTAATGATGAATTTTATTATGTTGCAAGAAAATAAACGGTTTGATTTAAAATTATACCACAACCATGTTTTCAAATCTATTCGCTGATTTTGAAATTAACATTTCAGTTTTCCACTCAAATACTTTGGAATCGGAGTAATAAAACAGAATATTGGAGTAACATTTTGTTATTCAAACATAAGACAAAGAAGAAGAAAATATATTTCCTATTTTTTCACTACAGAAAAATCCATTCGGTTGGTCCATATTCCCTATGTATAACTCCCTGTTTCTGTCAACTAGATTTCCGAGTTAGAGCTCAAAATGAATATAACACAAAGCTATAAATTTCCGAAAGACTACTACATGAAAGGCAGCTCCCGGGTGACCTTTCTCAGCCTCCCTAGTAATAAGCGTCTCTGCGCGCGTCGCGCTGCGCCTCTATCTCCGGAAGAGGGCTGACGTTCGTCCTCCCCCATTGTGTTGGAGCTCCAGAAACCAGGCTAAGCTCGGTCGCAGTTGCCCCAAATGAATAACGGCTGAGCGACAGGGCTACTCTCTTGTCGGAGATGCACGGTGGAGAAGTTGCGTGTCAAGATCTATAGATAGGGTATTTTCCATTCAATTCAGACATGGATCACGTTCGAAGTTACTGTATATTCAGGATTAGATAAATTTGGAATGTTTGATGCCGAAGAAAGTGCTGTCTTACATAATTCATTTTTTTTTGTATTTTTATTGAGATCCATATAGAGTTCTGTATTATTCTATATAGAACGCAAAATAAAACAAATATTTAATTAGTGAATCAAAGTAAAACAGGCGTACGTCATAAAACGCCACGAAACTTAATTAAACATATTTTAAAACGTCTGTTATGATTAAGTATTAAAACGAAAATATTAAACTCGATATTAATTATGTTCTTTCAATTATTATTATTATTATTATTATTGCTATACTTCGCATATAGTACTTATGTAATTAATAAGAAATACGTAGAATGTATGTTTTATTGAGTGACTGTGTTCAACACCCAAAGATACACAACTCAATAACCTAACAATGAGCACGCATTAGTTTTGCTAATGACTTAATTCTCAATTTAATTTATTTCTTCACATACAACTTAGTGGTAATCAGATAATATCTAGTGGAAATCCTGATTAAGGAGTATTATTCATCAGTGTTCTAGATAACAAGAAAGAATTGAGAATTCTAAAAAGGAAAATTTCACAAAAGAAAATAGAGTAATATGACAGGAATCTAGCCACAATAGATGTGGAAAATTTCCGAAAACAAATTTGACAATTTTTTTTTCTTAGAACTTCGGATATATTATATATCTTTCCGTCCGATATACATCTCTTATAATATTCTTAAAATACACATTGTCATTTGGAAGATGTCTCACAATTTCCATATATTGACTCCTGCCGTGAACACCTGCATTCTTTTGTCTCACAATTGTGAGTTACTCGGTAATAACGACAAAATCTCATAATAGTATTAGCATACAATAATTTCTTTGATTGTTCTCGATATTGATGCATGTGCTACAATACAATTAAGATACAAATTCTGTAAATACTTACTTGAGGTTAATCATCTAACCTTGTAAATTGCATTAACCAGAGGCGGCAATTGGGAATCAAAAGTGGGGGGCAATAAAATATTGACTATTTTCATTATGCCATTTTCTGCATTTTTCCGCTAAGTATGATTTAAATAATTAAAAAAATCGAACGAAAGACAATTGGTGATTACTATATCAAGGATTGTGTATTTTTGTAATTCCCAGTTTTAGACGGTTAAATTGAAATTTGTATCTTTTTTTTAAAGTGGCTACCCCCACGCGCTCCCTATTCGCCCCCACTGGCAGTAACGTTAAGTGAGTTTTGTCAAAAACACAATCAATTACAGAAACATCCATCACACTTCTTTTCCACTCGTAAATAATTGCCTGGATCGACACTCATCGACCGAACTATGTATTCAGTACTATTAAATTTCAGGTACCTGCATTGGATGTGTATGTCTCTTAAACTTTTTACTTAATTTCAATCTTTAAGTACACCTGTCTGTCAAAGGATCGTTTATACGAGTTTCATGAGAGCATCAAATGCACTCGACCGGCAGTCTAAGACCCAGTCCGTAATCATACTGATGCTGGAGGGTCAGCAAAGGCCTCGCTGGAGGTAGCGTTCCTAATGCTTCCTTCGCTCTCCCTGTCTCCAGCACATGGCGCACACGCACGCAGCGACATCTTTATTGGCCGTAAGAAACATGTCAGGTCTTTTATGAGACGCCAAGGAAAGATCTAGGCGAAGAGCATGTGTAGGAATGAGAAGGAAGGTGACTAAATGGAGGTGAGAGAACATGAAGAAAAATGGATGAGGAAAAATATTATAACGAAATTCTGCGGAGATAAAAACAAAGAGAGCTTTGCTCAAGGAATTTTAAAATGTTTATTTTTTATTATTATTTATTTTGTCTTTTAGCGACGATTAGGTCATGAGGCCTGCTTTTCCACCTAACCGTTGGACTTGGAAGAGGAAAGTGAGAAGGTTATATGTTGGGTTGTCAGAGAAATTATGGTACCGAACTGTTTGTCTGTTGTAGGTGAAGGAAACCTTAGCTGGAAACCTCACCTGATTCTGCCAAACAGGGTTGAACTCTCGTTCACCCGCTAGGCGAGACCGTAGAAGCAAAGACGCTACCACGAGACCACCGCTCTCTCTTTGGCAATGGAAAAATTAGAAGTAATTCGTTTGATAGGGAAGTATTTAAATATGTTGCATATATCTATAGTTGACAAGTCTCCGAGGTAAAAAAGAGGATCGTATTAGAATCATTTTACAAGAAAGACAAAAAAAAGATGCAAATGTGCTTATAATGATTAAGAATGAAGATATAAGAAACTCAAGGGAACGAGGAAATAACATAAACATAGATGGTAGAGCGGAGGTGGGAGTTGCAGTACCGACGGTCTGGCAGGGGTCGGTAGACCGACCGGGGTGGGCGCAGGTCGGAAATGGCTGCTGTATCACGGCTCATTTCCCGCCCGAGTCCATTTATGTTTATTTACGACAGGGGGATGGGGATCGGTCGCCAAAATACGAGTCGCACGCGCTCACCCTCCGCCGCAGAGCGTCGCTTCCCCTACGGGTCGCCCTCCGCACTTCCTCTTTCCATTCCGGTGATACGTAACTCACCCCCCCCCCTAAGGCGTCCCTCGCGGTAAGAAAATGAAAGACATCCCCGTCACGCGGCACGCACAGGATGATTCAGCAAGCTCAACCACAGCGACACCTACAAGAACCCTCCCCTGCCACACCAGAACCATCTCAAAAGTGAATTCATCGATTTTTGATTCCCAGAAGGGAGTCAAATCAAGAGAGGGGCTGCGGAGTTTTTTGAAGCAGCGACTTAGATTTCCGCGTGTTTCAATCTACGAAGTGTATTTTTATCCTGTGGGAATCAGACGACTCGAGAAAAGCAGAGTTTCATTTACGGAGTACTTTTGCTTATCTTAAATAGCATTTACCTCCATTTTGGCAATTCTATTTATATCAAAACTTTTAAAAATGTCCGAGGATATTAATTTACAATGGTGATGTTATATTGAATGAAAGAATGATATGACTTGGTAAAGTTGAATGAAAATGGTAAACTAAGTCTGGAGGTGAATGGGGTGGCACTGTTGGCTTTCTTAGCGCGCTTTGATCTCAGTTTCGTATCCCAATTCCGTCTCCCATTTTCTTTCAGAATAATATCATTAATCTGTTACCTCGGTAAAAGAGATTACGTGTGAATAAATTCGGTAACAATATGGAATAATATTTAGTTGTTACTTTTTATATAAAGTTAAATAAATTTCGCCAAACAACAATGTGAAGAAGTTACATTTTATAAAAGTTCCTGTATGCTTTAACTCGCTGTGAAGCATCGCACCGATTCTGTTGCACCCTGTGGACTCGCGTGGGGAGACGTCGTGGGTTTACTGCGACCGCAGGGGTGTTCGTTTAATGCCTAACGTCATTATGTTCAACGCTAAGGCGCAGTCGACACAAAGCGCGGGATCAACGCCTGCACTCGGGCGACGGAGCACACCTCGGACGTTGGGACGATCTACTCGTAGTTGCAACGGCCCGAGCCAAGGTTTACTGCTACAACAATTGCAGTGATAAAGGTGATTGGCGAGGGAAATATAGAGGTAATTCTCACGATTGGAATGGTTTGGACAGTACATTAAAATATATTTTGTGTTTAGAGATACTATTTTAAGTAGAGTGTCTCAAGTGTGGCGAGGACTCTACACATTAAAAAGATAGATACAATTGATCTGAAAATACGCTACAAATATTATCTTTATATATAAGCGAAGATGACCTGATTGACTACTGGCTGAAATCTCATTCATCAATACAGAGGCGAATTACGAAAGGTAGAACCATGAAATTTGACCAGTACGTGCTTTTTGTAACAAAACCACTCACTAAGAAAATATTTTTTGAAATTAAAATTTGAAAAGGGTGAAATAGGGTAAAACCTGTGTTTTAGACGTTTGCAATTTTCTTTATTTTTCTCAAAATAATTAATATACCATATCAGTTGTGTTTGCAAATATTACTAATTCAAATATCCAGAAAACGGTCATCGGGTTTTTCTAACTTTTAATGTCGTGCATGGAGGTAGAAAATTCTTCACGATTTTGTCGTTCGCACTAATGAAATAGAATGCTATTTTCGCTGTATCTCGCAGTCACCTCCCAATAGTCAGCGTCTTCATTATAAGAACAAATTATTGGTATCTGATACACACAAAAAATATTTTAATTTCAGCACTTTAATATGCTGTGTCTTACATGCTATTTCAAAAGTATAAGACAACTGATTGAATGCTATTTCAATCGGATCTCACAGTATCTTCACAGTGTAAAATGTATTAACGTTATTTAATGAAATTACGACTTTATTGAACTGAATTAAAAATATTTACATAACAGTATTTTACACTTGAATATAAATCAGCAGCAGAGTCATACTCAACTTGTCTGCAGCTAAATTTACCATCGTAAACAGTAGAGTATTACATGTTTAGAATTAAAATTTGTTACTTTTCTGCAATTTATGACGTATCATAGCTTATGTAAATTATTTGCGTTTTCGAAAATATCTGCGACAGCAAAGTCCGTAAATACAGAACCTGTAACAAAAAAAAATTTTTTTTCCTTACATCTTTTAAGGTTCCTCTAGACGAATGTATTTTTTGTCTCGTTTTAGAGCTTTGGTTAATAGATCGTAAAAAATGATGCTTGTATCTACGCGATTTAAAGCTGTGTTCGCAGAGTAAATGACGTGTAATAGAAGGAACACGGATCTCAAAGAATATGAAGCAGAAGATAAGAGAGAAAGTTGTGAAACCTACACTAGACTCAGAAAATGACAGCTTTATGACTGCATCCACTGCCCGAGAGATTGCAAAGTTAAATATCTCGTATAAATGAAGGCGAAGTTAGAACAGTCGTAATAGTACTACCGCCTTTAAACAATCAAACTCCTGTGCCAAGAATCCAGATAAGTGTAACAAAGAACAAAGCAAAGATGTTCCGGGATGGAAAGATGGAGACGATGGTGATGATGAGCTTGGTAGTACGGGTATACGAAGGAGGTAAAAATCGAATTCTGAAGAAGGGGAGAGGGGATGAAATGACGTTGAAGGATAAGGGCGGAGGAACGCGAGTGGTGAGAGAAGGCGGCGGCAGTTGTGGCGAAGAAATACTGCACCAGGAGAAGCGATGTCGTACGGTTTTGTTTGCAGAGCGTGGCGGCGGAAACGAGCTTTCCGCTTAGTGGTGTATTTCTTACAACGAGGAAGGCCACCAATTCTCGGCCACACATTACTCAAACGGCGGACGTTTTGTATAGAATGCTGGGGAAACCTCAGCCAAAATCTCACTAGAGTGGTTTTAGAAGCTTTAATTCGTTAGTGTTTTATGCAAGATTGTATGGTGGTCCCTTTGCTATAGTCTATATAATAGCTTTAATTTAAGAGTCAACATTTTATCTGGTCTCTCTCAGTTTCACAACCATTGCTTTATAAATACAATAATATATTGTGTCTCTCACCATAAATCTTGTTTGGAAGAACATGTTTGGCGTAAATTCTACTTTAATATGTAATTTAGAAAACAAAAGCCATAAAAAGCCTCTGGCATTTACTTCAATAAATTTCCTGTGTGGAATTATAAAACGTTAAATATCGTGTTAAGATAAGTAAAATCATTATTTTTTAGGGATGTGTTATTTAGATTTATTTAGAAACTAACTTTTTAGAGTAACAATAATTAGTTTTTTGCGTTTTCGAATGAAATCTTCCCATCAATGATTTATAACAGATCGTACTTAAAACATATTACTGAACAAAATGCTTGTCCATGACCCACTAATTTGTTGTTTAATTTCTCCTTAATTATACCTCGTTTGATCTATAATCGTTTAATTGTGGTGATAACTGATTTCAAAAATTTAATTTTTATAAGAATAATGTATGTATTTTTATAACTTATTACATTTCTTTGTATATTCAAAACTCTTCCATTTATTTTAAGGAGCTTTTTGTTCCTGACAACATACACATAGTCCGGACAACATTCTTCATTCATTAACAGTTACAGGAGTATTAAACCAACTACTCTATCCTCTAAACTTATTGAGAATATCAGTAAACTCAGAAAGAGTAACTCTTCAAAAACCCTAATTAACACTATTTATTTGTAATTTGTGGGAGTTAATTTACTAAGCATAATTTCCTCATACATTTACAGAATGGTGTATTAAGCAAATTTATCGACAACGTCGGATGATGCTGTTCAGAAGAAACATTCAATACTTTTTCTTGTGTAACTAACACCTAATATTGATTTCCGAACAGTTGTGTATTTCAAATAAAGTAATTTCATTCTCTCTCTCTCTCCAAACCAAACATCATTGTTCTGAGGAGGAAATAATCTACACGTACATGAAAGATAAACACCCTGACACACGCTTCGATTGCCCTGACACCCTTTGTTTATAATGGAGTATTTACAAAAATAATTCTGCCGTATTTTTCATTCATATTTGATGTGTCTCGTACACAGTGGCGTAACGAGGTTAAATTTTTCTCTGGACGTTTTTCGCAATATTCGTGGATCCCCAGTCTTGCGTCATTCTCACTCACACCCTTCCTCCATAACACATGTTGCAAAAGGATAAAATGAGAGATACGAGAAAGGGGAAACGAGAAAAGTGTGAAGTACTTTCATGTGAATATGTGAACTGAATATTCAAAGCAACCTTCCGGACGGTCACGAACAAGTCCGGTTATAGATGTTGTATCACAGATTTGAAGAGCGCCAAGTCTAGAAAGAATTGTGACCGTGTGGAAAGAGAAATACAATTCCTTCTCTAAAGATGGTTTTTGGTAATAAAATAAATCATTACACAATAAGCTCGAAAGGATTATGAAAAGAGATGTGTTAGGTGTATAATTTATTTGAATATTAAAAAGGCTTTTGAATGATATATTAATAATACCAAGGAACAATCTTAAATTGGTAATAAAATAGACAAATATCGCTGAATTCAGATATGTTTTACTTGTTCTCCTACATAAGGTGATACTTGACGCAATATGATTATACCATAAATTTATATGAAAGTCAGCAAGTAATTCGAATTCAATTACTGGACATCAATTACATTATTTACAATCACGTGAAATGAGTTAATTAAAAACTTTTTATACTGTTAAAACCATTACTATTCGTAAATTATTGTATATTACGAATTCAGATATAGAGCACTAAAAATATTCATTGGAGTTATAAATTCATAACCATATTATCTCTAGGTAAATTTTATCACCTCTAAAAAAAATATAATAAGTTACAGTAAATTTATGAAATAACTTAAGATTATATGGGGAAAGTTCTTGGTGTAAATAAACAGACATAAAAAATGGCACGCGATTATTCATGTAAGAAAGAAATACGCGAGAAACGATGTTACCCAGCGCATTCTATGCGCAGCTTACTTCCCCACCAGTTCATCCGATGGTGTGTTTTCTTTCCTTTCTTCACGATCTGCGAGTATTTTTTTTCCCTCACCTTGCTGCTCATATTTGTTACGGAAGCCGCTTCAATTTCGCAAAGCCCACCTTTGCCGGTATTTCACCCTCAACTTAATCTTCACTCCCTTGTAAATTGTAGACCCACAGTCACTTACTGTACCTCTTCCCAGAAATCCCTCCCCTGTTAGAGAGGCCACAGAGGCTTCATCCCCCCACCCACTCTCTTCTCCCCAGGGAGCAAAAGGAAATAAATAAAGGCAGAGATGAAATAACTCTGTGATCTCCGAGGGGATAAAATATTAGAAACGCCACGTTATTAGTGTAGGAAAGAGAGAAGGTAATTTGGCTTTATCAACATCTCGGGGTTTTGTACGTGAGACTCAGCAACGCGATTACTATCGCTGCATGGGACTCTTGGAGAGAGAGAGAGAGAGAGAGAGAGAGATTGAGCGTGATGACGTACAGAGGGTTCTCTCGCTCGAGCTTAAGGACTGCTTCTTGAAGAAAGGTGCTACAGTCCGGAAAGCGAAGCTAAAGCTGCGTTATTGCGTTCAAGAAATGGGAAATGTTTTGTTTTCTGTAGAGGATCATTTCTTTCGCGCATAAAGATATTGAAGGATAATGTCTGCTTCAATTTTGATTCTAAGAGAACGGAAGTTATGGATGGACGTTAAAGTTTTATTTTTTAAAGGTGAAACAAATTTAATAACAGGGTAATAATAAGACACTGCCAACCTCAAAACATACATATTTTAAACACCGCAAGTGCCGATGCTGACCACAAGTCAAATATTTCTATTTTCTATAGAAGTAAATATTTCTTGTTCGTAAATAATACTTTAGCTAATTCTTTCATTAATTTTGCCTTTAAAAGAAAATAATTTTTCCAGATTTGTGATTAGGGTTCCATATGTCCCTCACCAAAAGTCGACCCCCGTATTTCTCACTTTTTAATTAGCATATAATTGTGATCCTTTAGTTTCTCAAAATTAAGTTGTGATCCCTAGAATGTTTGGAGCTATAGTTTAGGGATGTCTGGTCCATAACTTACAATTTAACACACTGTTGGGGAGCTGCAATAATTCAAAAAGATTGTGATGCTCCATGCTACCACCACCTCGTCTATTATCACACTTTGAATAAATGAAAGATTGAGAAACCAAATTGGTAGGATAATAAATGCGTGTGAACCCTAAATGGATGTTTCAATAATAAAGAAAACTCTACGACTTCTGACCTGTTTTTTTTCCAAATGATAATGAAATCTTTGGTTTTGGTTCTTCCTCACGAGTCGTAATTGAAGGTTGCTTATAGATTTTTGATATTTATCTCATTCCTGTTGAAACGTTCCAGTGGATACCATATTCAACTTAATTCATGTTTAACGAAAAGATTTGCTTTTAACTCATACTTATTCCAATTATACACCGCAACCCATGCTTCAAAGTTCTCACCATTTGGAAGAAATTTCACTCTTGTTTAAATACCACACTGCCCAATTATTTCGTAACAAAATATAAAAATGAGGGGAATGCGTTAACAAATTTTCTCGTCCTACACCTAAATCCAACATTTCATCAAAATGAACCGCTTATTATAGTTTCTAAAATCTAGCCCACTACTAATTCTACTACTATTAACGTCCGTTATGTAATCTAATTAAATAAATAGTTAAAAACGTGCGACATTTTATGGACGAATAATATTTTTATTTTTTGTTAAAACTCAGTATGATTTGACGTTGATTTACGTAGTCAGGTTATTACTTGATCTTTTGACGACGGTAAAAATCATCGTCGAAACGTAGTGAGTTTTAAAAAAAATATAAAAATATTATTTGTCAATTTTGCCAAGTACATTCAAACAGGCCAAAGTTCTGTTCACGGTCTTAGACTTTCAAAATTTCAAGTTCGTCACTACTTCTATTGCAGAACACCTGTAACTTGGTAACAAGTAAAAATTAAAAAAAATGCATTCCACTTGGCAGAAAAAAAATTTGTTTTACGAGGATAAAAAGTTTTATCTCAAACCCTTAGGATGTTCAATTTATAATTTAGCGCTCTGCATGTGACAACCACTGTTGGTGAAATTCTATTCAATATAAATATTTCATTCTTATCCGTAGTAAGGGCGTAAGTGGTCGTAAATGAATGATGTGGGATTTAGTTGGTTGTGAATTCGGAATCGTAAAGGTACCGTACGCTAAATGTGCTCATTGTTAGACCTTCGTATTTTATCCGCCCTACTATCGTAATTCCCTACAGGTTTATCGTGCATTTAAAAAGAAGCTTTTTATAATTTATTTCCAACAGGTAACCCTTTTGCGGCAGCCATTCTTAATCAATTGCAAAGAATGAGGTATCCTAATCCCAAAGTATTTTCTGGTTTGAAGAGAAAATGTTATCTTACATTTAAACTATATCCTACATCATTGTTGCAAAATAAAAATTGTATTCAAATTTTGTAGAGTACCTAAACTGTCTCCCGAGAAAAAACATTCTACCACTCATGAAAACCGCACGGATGTACTTAACTCATAAAATTCCTCATACGTGAGCTATTCGCGACTCAGTAACTTAGATAAATTTTGCAGTCCACCCAGTAAATTAATTATTAATTTATTTTCTTTAGATATTTAATATTCAATAATCTTTATGAAAGTTTTTTATTGCTTTCGAAGTGTTTCAAGATTATTGTAATCTCACGGTATATTTGAATAAAAATTGGAAATGGATAGGGAAATCGACAGGGTGGGGTTACGGCTGGGAGTGACTCTGGTTGCCACTTAGTATGTCTCTGACATTGCTCCATCCACATACTTCTCGCACGAATTTGAGGTCGATATCGTTTCATAAGTACGATACTGGAATTATAAAAGGGCAAACCAAAATATTCTAAGTCCCGCACTCTTAGCAGTTTGGATTTGTTAGGTTTGCATCGCCACTTCTCTGCGACGGGGAAAAAACTCCTCTTTTTTGTTCGACCAATCGTAGGCAAACTTGAAAATGCTTCCATATTTGGCGGACCAATAGAAGACTAGTACTGGCGACATACCCCTATTAAATCGTAACGAGAGAAAATGTTTTATTACGCAGCTATTAAAGAAATATTTTGTAAATTTTTATTATATACGTCTTGGACTTCCATAAGAAAAATATTCTCTAACTTCAATAAACTTTATTATTCTCTACATTTAAATAACATCTCAAGTTGTTGTCTCATAACGCAGTCCTAGGGAATATAAAACAAATTAAACTTCTCCGTAAAAAGATTTGCTGCTTATTGTAAAAATCGATATTGTTTAATCATAGAATTGAATATCATCGTAGGATATCGTATAAATTTCGGGAGATACATATTCAGGAATTACTTATTAGTATTCTTATAACCTCTGAATTCTGTTCAGTGGCGCAAAGAACTTAAGGTCATGGGCATCAATATTGTATTGGTTATTATAATTTCAAATGACATGCAGATCTTTTATACTATCTTTAGAAGTCAATCGGATATCAAGCACTGTAGAAAGGAATTTGATATAAAAAGAATGTATAACACTAAATGTTAATTCTAATGATATCTTCAATAATTTTAAACCAATAAATAAATCACGCCTGTAAGAAATGTATTGATGCAAGATACAACACTTAGCTGTAATTGTGCAACATATAAAACAATATGCTCAGAAAGTAATATTACAACAAAGTTTATTTTTAGTTCTCAGAAAATATAACAAAAGGAACATATCTTATTTAGACTTCAAAATACAATTGAGTTGTATTCATGCATATTTTCTAAGATTATCAGACAATAAAACATCGCAATTAATATTGTATTTTATTAATTATCTTACATTGTCCCAGATATCAATTTCATTATTTTCTCCACTTTCTTTCACTACTATCGACATGCCGTAGAATTCATTGATTTCAAGGGGCAAACGAGGAAATTCAGAAGCATTCTTTATATAACGTTTTACGAATCAACATGATTGTTCATATTTGTGAAGATAAATATATTGATTAGACATTAAACATGATTTTAAGAGTAAGGATAAAAAATCAGCTAACCGATTGATATGATAACAATACAAAACTAAATACAAAGTTATTGTGACTAGTAGGTTCCTGCATTCCAGATTCAGGGTCATTTTGTAAGAAGTTGTTATTTTAACGAACGAAGAAAAATGAGAAAGAAATGGGTATCAAAACACACTGCAAATTTGAAACAAAAACTGCTAACTAATTAATACAACGTATATGTACATAAAATGTGATTAAAATATAACATTTGGACTTATTTAACTTATGAAAAACCTGCCCTCAAACTCATGAATTTTACTATATGTAGAATCAATCTGAGCAAACACAATTAAACAACCACATCAATTGTATTTAAATTTCCGAATATTTCGATGTTGGATTTATGTTGGTCTTCGAATATGAAACTTTCGTCATTAATGACCTGAAATAAAACCACTTTAGAATGCGTCGTTCTAGAAGACAAACACAATTTTGGAGAACGACAGCAATATCAAATTTGTCATCAGTCATCCATTTCACTCTTTTACTAAGCGTGCAGAGGAAGTAAACCAGAATAATGGTAATTCGTTATTGAAAACACAATATATTTTTCACTTTATAAAGTGTTAAAATCAGAAGATCTTGCTTACACGCATTCACAATGACCTGAAAAACAAATATTTCCGATATTTTGACTTGTTGTCATCTCTATGTATTTCTATGGTCTCAAAGATACGTTTTTAGTTCGAAAACATCACTTACCAGAATATTTTTTCTTTAGTCTTATTATTTTTCATAAAAGAAGAAGAAATGATACCTACAGAAAAAACACAAAAACCAATATATCGAGTTACCAAAATTCTTTTGTGGTTTTGTATTTATTATAGGCTCCCGACGTCAATTTTTATGAATAGAATGTTTCTTCCTTATGACTATTTTTTTTTGTAAGTGAAGTTACAGACCCCACATATATGTGATTATAGCTTTGAGGAAGTCTGACTAAAAATCGAAACTTTGGCAGTCCAACGAATATTTTAATGAGGAAAACACTCGCTTTCCTATAAATTATATATATTTATATTTTGATCATCACTCATTGCTTCTCAGATTGTGTGCTATCCCAGGAAATATTGGTCTCTACGTTATTTGAGCGTTCTTCTGGAAGGAGAGATGAAAGTGTGACTAGTGTATTTAAAGGAAATTGAAAAATAGAATATTACAAGAAGCTATTCAAATCGAAACACAAACAGAACAATTAAACATTTCAATAAGTATATACTTAAATCATTTATCTATATCTTAATGAAACAATAACAATTTTGTTTATTGTTATAAAGTTATTGTAATTATTAGAAGATTCTTCGATTGGAAAATACATGTTTATTAAACATGTTACGTCGAATGAAAATGGGAGACGGGACCGGGGATCGAACCCGGGACCTTGAGCTTTGCGCGCTCATGCGCCTACCGACTGCGCCATCCCGCNAACGTGCCGAGAGTGTAGGTTGTGAATAAGGAATTCGAAAAATTATCATTTATCTTCATCATAGGTTTCATTGTGTGGAAAAAGCACACTTCTGTTTTGTTTATCGACTTGGAAACCGAAAGAAAAAAAAACGTATTGAAAAGAGTTCACAAATAGTGTCCCGCGAGACCCTCGCCCAAAAACGTACTTGAAGTTAAGATTGTTTTTTACAACGAACATCTTATAAAAATTGTTTTGTGTTTTATATAAAGTTTATAAAATAGCTACCTAATTTCATTGCGGAGCAAGACATACAGAAAGTGCATATAACATTTTTCTGTACAGAACATTGTGCTCCAAAAGTATTAGAAGATAAATTTGAGATGCCATATTAATATAGTTTTATAGAAAATATTGTTTGGTTATAAATTACACAATTCGAAACATATAAATTTTCTACTCAATACCTTTATTAAAATTGAGTTTGCTTTTACATATTTCTTAACTTTTGGTGAGTAAAGTGATCTGGTGTCTAATCATATCACACGTATTTTTGAAAACGTCAATACGACAAAATTGATGCATAATTGTCATAGAAATTAGAAACTCTAGAACTGTTTTCTCTATTTTTATCACGATTCTCTGTAATTTTTTGTAGATTGTTTTCTTGTTAACGGAATATTTAAGAATGTAGTCATAGGGTAATTTCGATTTAAAAACTAAATTTAATTTCGTCATGAAATATATTATATACTATCATTCAAAAATGAACAAACCAAAAATACCGTAACCTACGACTTCTTGTACAGAAATTACTTTACAGAAATGTTGATCAAAAGTATTAAACTGTGCGGAGACTTCGTATATTTATGAAATGTATCAGCACAATGGAAATTGAACGTCGAAAGTGTTTCAATTTATCTCTTTCTGATCGTATGATTAGATAAGATAAGGTATTGCAAACATTTATCTTTACAGTTGTAGATGAACAAAATAATTTCATCAAACAATTGTACAAAGAAAATTTGCAGAATTTTGTATGTAATTCTATGGATTGACGAAATTTTATTTTCAAAGAATATTTGTATATAAAGAATATATTAATTTCTGAGTGTAAAATGAACTAATTTAAAGTGTATTTACCCTTCCAACTTCATGGGAAACGTGTCTCAGGAGAACGAAACCCTACCACAAATGTTACGATCAAGAAGCCACTGGTTCAATCCCAGGTGATGTATGAAGAAATATTTTTGAAATCGAATTCAATCATAAATCAGCTGAGAATGTCTGTAAGCGGTGAAATAAACGATATCTTCATGACAGCTCTCACGATGTTGAGAAAATCTAAACATGCTATTGGGGAACGTCGCATAACGCGTCATCGCCCCAACTTGTTGGCATATAAGCCGATAAGTTTTCGCAGTTCATTTCCGTATCATCTGATATATTTGAAAGTCTTCGCATTACTTTTATTTTTGTTCAATCTGTTGAAAAAAATCGAAACGTACAATGCTAAGAAAATCGAAATTGGGCAACGTTTATGACGTTTTTTATTATTTTAATATAACACAGTTTCCTCAAGTATTAAGTTTGTTTTGTACAATAGTCCCGCGTAACTGTACTTTATTCACACTTTGTAATGCGGATCTTCCAATTCCCACTTTAAAAACACTTCTGATATTGCTGATTTTGCATTACAGACAACATGTAATAGTCGCCATGTGTGTCTTTGAATGAAACCTACAAGGACAACCAACACTATAATTTGTTAATACCAAACTATTTAAAATTATAAAAGTGTATTTTAAAATTATGACCGAAAATCAATAAGGTATATGGTTTAAAGTGGGATCTAATATTGTTGAAACATAATATTTCTAAACGAATATAACGAATAACTGATCGTAAATGTGTCATTGGGATCTCTCTCCATAATTGTGTTTGTCTTCTCGATCGATGCATTCTAAATTGGTGTTATTTCAGGTTATAGAACACGAAATCCTACTGAATTAAATTAAAAAAATTTTCATCTTCGGTGGCCAGCATAAATCCAGCAACAAACTCTGAAATTGAAATGAAAGTAATGTGGTTTTTTAATTGTGTTTGCTTAGATCAAAACCACATTTAGTAACATTATTGAATTTGAGAACAGGCTTTTATAAGTTAAATGCGTCTAAATCTTGTGCTTGAATTAATACCTCTTACGGATATATTTATGTATGATCAGGGCTTTCAAATTTGTGAATGTTTTGAAATCTGTTTTTTTAAATTCTTGTTCGTTCGTAATCTAATATTTCTGTTACATGTCTTGCTATTAAGCAATAATTACAAATAATATAAAATCTTCGAAAAACACTTGGATTTACAAGAAACAACATATCTTAATTGATGACAATATGCTTTTATATTTTTATGCCATGGGCACCTTTGGGGTCTACAAGGAGACTGTTTGACTTGACTTTACTAAAGAGAATTCTCAAGATAAGCTGAAATCTAAATATTACTTAAACGTATGGCTCGACTAGCAAATTTATGTGACTGAAGTCTTACAATGTAATCCAGAGTGTATCGTGGAACAATAGCAATTTTTCTGCATTATTCATCATTCAGTTACACAATACTATGATTTCCAATACATTCCTTTCCATGGGATGGCTTAGTGAGACCACATAATTGCTAATTGATTGAATATCAAGGATAAATTACGTTTTTTGTCTTCATAAGTATTACTTGCTATAAATACTTTGAAATGTGCATAACTCAAAACTCAAAAATATTCCTCTAATAATGATAAAATTCAATATTTATCTCCGCCAGTTTTATTACGAAATTCTTCGTTTTTTCTGCTCTACCATTAGACCACCAAATATAAAAGTTTCTTTAATTCTACGTTCTATTTGTTAAACCAAAGTGGCGTGTCTTTCGCGCCTCCGTGGTCTGTCTGAGATGAACACTTCTGCGATCTAAATTTGTAATTTAAAGGGCAGTAAAAAGGAGAATGCTATTTAAATACTCCGCATTAGGCACATAAATAATCCAATGAAAAATCTTATTCGTACAATTTCATGTTTTTGTGTAATGCTTTCTGAAAATACGAAATTCTATGTTGTTTTGATGGTAAAAAATTATCTTAATTATAGGAGATTTCTAGATTTAAAATAACAAGGTCTTAAAATATGAAACTGAATCTATAATATTGAGACCAACTATTTACAATAATATGAACTTGTCTGTCCGGGACAAACCGCGTCTTAGTAGATACAACTACCAGCGTTTCGGCCATCATGCTGCAGAGTACGACAGCGACTTAGATCTGTACGACTCTGACATTGCCCTGAAGAAGACCACAGAATGATGACCGAAACGTTGGTAGTTGTATTTACTGAGACGCGGTTTGTCCCGGACAGACAAGTTCATGCTGACTCCGGTCGCGGAAGCCTACTTTTATCGTTACAATAACTTATATTTAAATTTTTATGTATCTTGTTAACTGCTTCTTTGCTATTTTTTACTGTAAATTTTATGCTTAATGTCTAATTAATACGTTTATCTGTACAAATATAATATTTATGTTGGTTCGTAAAAAGTTATAAACTCGTAAAGAATGCATCTAAATTACCATGTTCGTCCCCTTCTATTGAAATCAATGAATAATACTGAATGTCAATGCTAACATTTTAAATGACGAATGAGTTATTATTATTATTATTATTATTGTTGTTGTTATTATTGTATGTGTATCAAATGAATTCTGTTATTGTGAAGAATGGAATGGTTGTGAAGAAAATCTAAAATTAATGTGAATTAATTATAATTAATTTCCCTGAATTTATATAAGTGTACATGAAGGGAAAAAAAGAAAGATCGAAAAAACAAATGAAATAAAAAAAGATGAGAAAGAAAGAAGGAGAGATGGAAGGAAGGAAGGAAGAAAGGAAAATGAAGAAAGAAAATAGAGAAAAAGATGAAATTGATATCTAAGAGAATGATAATCAATTAAATGCAATATTAATTTATATTCTATACTATATTCTGGAATATTTTTCTCGTATTGATAAAGTACTTA
The DNA here is from genome assembly GCA_002313205.1 of Laupala kohalensis. Lineage (NCBI taxonomy): Eukaryota > Metazoa > Arthropoda > Insecta > Orthoptera > Trigonidiidae > Laupala > Laupala kohalensis. Next base: position 234,261 of record NNCF01126877.1, read on the forward strand.
ACTTTACCATAATTGAAATGCAATGTTTTATTGTGTGATTATCTTAGTCAATCTGCGTGAATACAGCTCAATTTCATTTGAATATCTTAATAAAAGTGATTTGTGTTTTTGTTATATTTATTAAAATCTAAAAGAAGTTTTTTTCAATAATACTCTCTCAGCATGTTGTTTTATGTTGCACTATTACTGCCAAAGTTTTATATCTGGGATCAATATATTTCTAGCATAAGTAATTTATTTATTCTTTAAGGTTTAACATTATTAATATCACTAGAATTTACCTTTAGTGTTATTCATTCATTCAAGGCATTTTGTAATTTTGTAGTCTGACGGCGGTAGAGCGACATGAACATAAAAAAGAAATCGGAGAAGAGTGTATACACCCCACCGTTTTGAAAATACACATCACCGTTACTGCTTATACATCGGAATGTTGAACACTTGAAAAATACGTAATATTTCATCCATGAAGCGAATAATTTTATCACACGAAATAAAGATAGATTAAATTAGGTGTATATTTTACCATGTTATAAAGAGGTTACTCCTTTGGTATTGTGGGCTAAAGTAAGTTGCATGTAAAAGTGGTATCTTACATTGAGAAATTTTTCGTAATTGGGGCTTTAGGGCTAGCCAACAATTGAGAATATTGGTTTAAAAGCGTTTCGTTGAGAATTTTAAGTGTTTGAAGATAATGAAGAATATTTTATTATGATATGATAATTTATACGAATTGTTCTTATAGATAATTAGGTTCATTAGTTATGTTTGCTTCCATTTCTCTATTATTAATTACATAAGCCGGGTAATATATCCACTTTACCCGCTGGTCAGGGTTAAGGAGTTGCTTTCAAAATATCGACTATCTAGTTCATTCGTACTGAATATAGTATTCAAATAAAAAAAATTAAATTTAAATGTCAAATAGGATAAAGCTAATTTTAAACATTTGCCTTAATTTTTTATTCCATACCTTTTCTGCAATAACCATGTAAAGCTTAATATCTTGTACATTAAAAACTTGTTTAACTTCTGATATAAATAAGGTGTATTACAACATATTTCAGAGAATTCAATTGACCTAGATAAAAAAAAATTATTAGTAGGGGAACAAAATTAACAAATAATTACCATACGTTAAGCAATGCAGACCAGAATAACATCGGTTTTTGTTATTGCGATAATAAAATTCAAGTTTAAAAGTATGTTGATGGCAATTAGGAAATGTACCCATCCAATCTCCTCTGGTATATGAAAAGGTTTGGAGGCAAGAGAGTCATTTTGCATGCATCTCAGATGTCTGAAGTAGTAAATGCTGGAACGGCGACCCATCTTTCTCAGAGGATTGTTACGGTATGCGGTATAAATAGCGCAGCAAGTACGGTGAAAAGCAGCAGCAGGACGAATGCAGCAAACACACGTCCGTATTTTATTTGAACTGACATCTCTTTGTGACTTCAGACACAGCCCTCACGGAAATTTCATAACAACACTTCAGTGCATGTGCGTTTCGTGGTATTTGTTCTATTGAATACGTAATATTTTAAGCAATTTATTTTTGTTCATCGATACATTTTGCCAAAAATTATTTTAATTTCAACTTTTTATTTCGTTTAACTATCGATATTTAAGTTGAAAAATGACTTATTTCTTCAACTGAGATGGAGAAAAATAGAACTACTCATTACAGAACGAAAATGAATTATTTTAATTAACAATTAATACATCACATGTAATAACTATGAAAGAAGAAAATCAGTAGCCCGTTCAAGAAAATTATCGCCAAAATAGTTTTTTAAATTTTACGAGTTTTTTCCCCGAAAGTTAAGTCAATATGCTAACTGCACTGATTGATATGCGTTTACAATTCCTATATGACTTCAGAAAAAATTGGTAACATAATTTGAAGTGGGTGTTGGTTTACTTAAAATTAAATTTTATTATTGAAGAAATTTGTTTGAAAGAATGTGAAAATGATTTTCGCCAGGATTGGTATAAAAAATAAAAAAACCAGGCAAAATATTCTTACGTAAGTTATTTTACTCGAATATGAGTACAAAGTACATCTTATTTAAATGGAATGTTCGAAATGGATGGACTAGTTAATAAATACTACGTAAAAAAAACTTATAAACTTTATTTAGATTTAGATATATGGTATTAATTTTTGGAATGAGATAATGATGTAAATGTCTAATATCATTATCGAAGGACTGATACAGGATATTCTGACAGATTAACCGAGACACAAAGTAACATAGTTATTCAAATATCTAAAATTTACAAGAACATTGAATGAAATAAATTAACTAAGAAACAAGCAAAATATATAAATTTTATTTTCAATATATTCAATCTTCATCAATATACTTTATTTTTTTGCTACAAGTCACATTTTTAGGAAATCTTGTGGTAAACGAATAAAGTATAAGATCGTTTCTATAAAATATCAGGTATCGACGTCATTTCGAAAATTAGAGTGAAAATGGGATACAGTATGATTCCTTTGTATCATTGCAACGCACTTTATTCAACGATTGGGTAGGTGCTGAATCTCTGTTTGATGTGTCAATTGGATCAACTGAATCTGCAGAAAACAAAGACACATACCGTTGAATTTACATTTGAATATGCAATACGAAATTGTTATAACAGAAACGTGCTTTTTGATCATTCATTGTATCATAGGATCAGTACATCCATTGTTAATATTTACAATCAATCGACTACGGAGTTGGAATCACCCAAACTCCATTTGTATCGAAGTAAGCAACTATTTCAAATTTTCAATTCCGTATTCATACATTTTAATGTAACATAACGTGTATTGTTTCCTCTTTTTATTCACTTCAACAGTTCATATGTGTAATTCAGTCTTAATAAAAAATATACTGAAAACAACACACTTTGAATTAAAACACAAAAAGAACCTTGGCTTCAAAAAAAAAAAAAAAAGAAAGTAAAACAAAATAATAAAATATAAATAACTTTTCATTCTGTCAATCTGAATACATTATAAACGTAATATAAAGAAAAAATTCTCACGTTTTGTTACGTGACCCAAACAATGATTGTAAATTATCGAAGGGTTAATGATGTTTAAGTTTTAAGGAATCATAATAATTGCTTAATACTGGAGAAGTAAAATTCTGTCAGAGCGAATTTTACGTATAAAATAAGACCAAAGTATGGATCTTCAGTTTTGACTATGTTCAAAAGTTCTTTCTATGATAAACAGTCATTAATTATTAATATTCTTTTCTTAGTATTGTGTCTAATATATAGCTATTTATATTATAAGCATACTATTGAATAGGAAATGTGACACAATCGATCAAGAAAGAATTGTATAATAAATTTATTGTCAAAAAACAGTACAAACTGCGTATGACCACGTGGAGGAAAAAAAACTAATTTACTCTCCGGAAGCAAGCAAGGGACCATCCCATCAATTCCGATCAAGGGCCCTAAGGCAGAGGCGGATTCAAAAAATTCAGCAAAAATTCCTAGATAAGATAAAAAGTTAGCTGCGAGTTATAATACTAATAGAATGTCAATATGTTTGTAATTTTAAGCAAAAAATTACATGTAAGTTATTATCGAACTATAGATTATTCTGAGTATAGTGCTTAAAAATTGAAATAACACTAAATTCACGATTTATTGTTACAATAGACCCGCCCCTAGACAAAGCCTAGAGAACCTGTATGATAAATCCGCCTCTACCCGAAGGAAAACCGGAGAAAAACCCGGGCCAGGATGGGGCTACAGAATTTATGTACACAAACGTGCCAATGTTGAGTACACATAAAACTAAATTAATATGAGCCATAAGACAACACAATCATGCAAGAAAATAGTTTTTGAAATTGTTATAAGTTGTTTAAAAAGTACTACAGCAATGGCGTGATAAAGCACAAGACGAATTTAACTTTTGTTAAAATCAATAAATTCTTTTACAGTGTAGAAGCACTGGTGCAGGAGGTAGTTTTTAACCGCGGATTTGAAGATATTCAATTTCATAATATCTTTTATATTCTTGGGCAGGGAATTATATAGAACGATTCCCGAATGGTATGGTCCCTTTTGGCAAAGAGTGGTTGACACTCTAGGGCGATGAATATTACTACTATTGCGTGTATAGTGTTCGTGAACGAGACTGTTTCGTATAAAGCAAGGGTGGCACTTCAGTAATTCGGTCTTAACAAACACGACCGTTTCATAAATATAAATGCAGGGAAGTGTTAAGATATTTAATTCCTTGAATAAAGGTTTACAAGAGTTTCGGGGGTGAGATTTACAAATTATCCGAACTATCCTCTTCTGAATTCTGAAAGTTTGAATACTCTGACCGGAATTACCCCAGAAGGTAATGCCGTAACGTAAATGGGAGTAAACGTTTGCAAAATATACGCAACGGGAAATACGTGGACTAACTGCGTTAACTAAGATTCGGAATGCGTAACACAATTTGCTTAATTGGGAATTAAGATTGTCAATGTGACAATTCCATTTGAGGTTGTCTTGAATATGGAGACCTAAGAATTTTGTATTTGTAACAGTTTTTAATTGTGTTCCGTTTAAAGAAAGAGAAACCTGGGGTAAAGATTTTGTGATACTATTGTGAAATGACATAGACACTGTTTTGTCAGTGTTTACAATGAGACGATTTGCATGGAACCAAGTCGAAAGGTTAGACAAAACTTTTTGAGCATTGGCGTGTTTACATAGTAAATTAGTGTCATCAGCAAAAAGAACCATTTTGCAATCTGATGTGGATGATGACATGTCGTTCACATACAATAAAAAGAGTATAGGGCCGAGAATTGATCCTTGGGGTACTCCGCAAGTAAGTGGCTTTGTTTCTGAAAGACAACGCTCAAGTATTTTATTTTTAGTATAGGATATTTCGACCTGTTGATATCTATCCTTTAAATAAGAAGTTAGCCATTGATGTGGAAGTCCACGAATGCCTAAAGAATGCAATTTTGAAAGGAGAATTCCGTGATCGATGACATCGAAAGCTTTGGATAAGTCAAGAAAAACACCCTGAGGATTTTCTCCACGGTCAAGAGATGTGGTAACTTCGTTTAAGAAGGAAAATATGGCGCTTGTAGTGGAAAAGGATTTCCTAAAACCGTGTTGATCATCAGAGAGAATGTTATTTTTTGATAAAAAATCTGGAAGACGCTTATAGAATAATTTTCTAGGATTTATGAGAAAGTGGGTAGTAGAGATATTGGTCGGTAATTTCCAATATTAAATTTGTTACCTTTCTTGTGTAAAGGTTTCACTTTAGCTCTCTTAAATATGTTGGGAAACACCCCTTCCGATAAAGAACTATTAAAAATATTTACGAGTGGATTTAATATAGCGTGGGACGAAGATTTAACAATAAACTCAGGTATATACTTTGTTTTCTTTGTAATATACTTTGTTTTCAATTTTATATTACTTATTCAAACGAGATGAAGTTAATATCGATTACAGTATTTTCTCAATGAATAGCTTAGTTTACCATGGCAATCTTTTTATTTCTTATGCATGCTAGTAAATTACATTTAGGTTTTTCTTGTTAGAGTAAAATTATATATAACCATTTTCACGTTATTTTGTTTACATTAAAATTTTTGAAGCAATGTAATTCCAATTTTCCTTGGTATTTTATTTACACAACGGGACGAGTAAGCATGAGATTCCTATTAAATGTTTATGCAATCACACAAAAATAATATATGATACGGCAGCACAATGGTACCAATGAGTATTATCATGAATTTATCACGTCTTCCAGATTATCATTCTTTCGATTATTGTAAATTTCATATCAGTGCATATGCCAGATACAATGTTTCTTGATCTAATAGCGTTCATGACTTTTGCCGCTTGTGACAGCCGATCTAATAATAATAATAAGAAGAAGAAATGTATTGTCAAAAAAGCAGTAAACTGCGTATGACCACGTGGAGGACAATAAACTAATTTACTTTCCGGAAGCAAGCAAGGGTCCATCCCATCAATTCCGATCAAGGGCCCTAAGGCAGAGGCGGATTCAAAAAAATTCAGCACAAGTTCCTAGTACTATTATGTGTTGGCAACGTATCAAAGCATTGTATGAGACCGAAATACCACTGATTGATGAGTATTTCAACAATCATCGGTCAGTTCTCTCTCCAATTCTGACCGAACACTGCAGTAGAAGCAGCTGAAGCCACAAGAGATGAAGATTCTCTTGTGAGGTAAGCTGAGCATTGCTTTGATACACGAGTCAACATCCACGACTAACAAACTTCGGTTGCTCTAGATTAAGAAGTATTTTATGTAAACGGTTGTGTTCTTACCTGGATTGTTCACGACAAATGTTTATTAAAGCTTTTGGGTAGTAAGTGAATATAAAATATATCAAAAGTATTTCAATAACGTCGTAATACGCTATGTTCCAAAATGTTTTTATTATACAAGTTGCGAAGTCAAAGGTCGTTATGCATTCATATCTTATATAGAGAGTTGATCGATGTTAACTAAATCTCACTGGTCTTTCATCCGATACCAACGGAATTCCATTGACTTAGGGATGGGTTTCTTGGAGATGCATAATTTCAGCGTCTGTCACATCTTGCCCAATGTCAGCATTCATTCTCGATGAAACAAACAAAACTCGGAGGAAGTCATGAAAGCAGGTTTCCTTTATCGAATACAAACCAACAAAAATACGATACTATCAGGACTGAATCTTCCATTAACATATATTTTCTAATAATAATTCCCTCCTTTCTAACTCGGCCAAGTGATCCTTGCATTTACGAACGACTTGAATTTTTATAAATATTTTTTGAATACCGATAATAAACACACGTTTTCACAATTCTCATGTTTTGTAGAAAGTTGGTCGACGTTGAGTAAATATACTTCTTTTATTTTATTGATTGGTTGGTCGGAATTCTAGAGTATATGGGGAAGTACAGAAAAGATTTTTTCACTTCCCCGTATCAATTCTAAGATAAATGTTGAAATTCGAAAATGTCAAAACGAATCATTGTGGTGGCGGTTTTTCAGATTAATTTATGGGATCTAAATGGACAAACAAGACAAACATAATAAAATAATGGAAAAATATTAGGATTTACTAAGTTTTGAATATGTGCGTCAATGATCAATAATTTCTGAAGATATATATTTGATTTGTATTGAACATATATTTCATAGGAGATTATCAACAGATCAAACACTTTTGGTACAGTTTTATAATAATGTACAATTATGTCTCTGCACAATGTTCATAGCTTTAAACACAATAATATTCTCAAATATTCCTTGGATGCATCTACATGTGAACAGTTCATGTCTTCGAAGCACTGTTTTGGAACAAATTTGGTGTGGGATACATTTAATAAACGTTAACATAAAGATTGTATCAATATAGATTTGCAAAACGAGTATATGAGCATGTTGCTTAATATGAGATACTATGGAAAGAAAAAGGTACAGAGGAAATCGCGGAAAGATTATATTAAGCGAGTTAGATTAAAACTAAAAATACATATTACTCATAAACAAAGCAAAAATAATGGACTGAAATAATTATTTACACTACAATAATAAAGATGTTTTATTACCAAAATGAAATACATATTTGATCAAGTTGCAGTTTTAAATACTTTTGTACTATAATTAATTTTTATTTTCCAACAACTTCATAATAGTGGAGTCAAGAACATTGGCATCAAGTACAATAGCAAATTAGTGAGTTGCAGAGTCGTGAAACGGAGACAGTTGCATTGAATATTAACGGTATAATTATATAAATCAACATCAATTAAAATGTTTGTCAATTATTCGAATTAAACTCTATGTTCCCGAAGGAAACCGAAATGATGAAGTAGATAGTGCCTCATCAATATCGGGTCACCCCATCCCTTCATCTTGTCTAATCTTCCGGGTTGCTCTGGGGAGTTGCTCCCCTTGACGTGTGAACAGTCATGCTCGGCAGTCACTCAGGAGGGAATTGTTAGCACTGGATCAATTGTTGAACATCCATCAGAATTGCGTCAAAAAGATGAAGCAGAAACGAAGCAAATACGATGACGAGGCTCCTTTAAGTTTGATAATTATCGACATGCACTTCAGTTCTGCAAGCCTCCTATTTTAGTTTTATCCATGTCGATATATTTTCAGGCCTCAAATAATTGGGTTAAAGAGAACCTATACCAATATTTTGTGATAATATCCAGTGAAAAATGTGCGTATAAAAAAGCAAACAGCACATTTTATTATTCACACAATATATATTGTATTTCTACTCCAACTTGAAAATTTAATTTTAATTTTTATATCAACTTAAGTTAAAACTAAAGTCTCTTAGAATCAGATCATTTCCTTTGATACGCCGTACTCCTTTTTACTTTCAAAACTACTGATCATGTTCGTTGATCATTACATTTCAAAACAATCTACGAGATTCTAACACTTCAACTTTCGTGTTCGCAGACACAAATTTATTCAGTATACTAAACAGCAAACCCTAACTTCAGTCTACTATAAACAGATTAGGTTGTGTTGTATATCCGACGTCTAAGTATCCTCTATTCTGATACGCCAAATTAATAATAGCTGCAGTAAAAGCATGGAGAATGTTCTTCCAATTCTCATCCGATGTAACTTGAGTACGTCTCACTGTACCTGGAATCTTCATGTAAATATAAATAGGATAAGAGATTACGGACGTTGTTGATGTAATCACAATGAGGAAACATCGTGGTGGTTAGGAAGATTGTGGTGATGCTGAGAGGGCAGCAGTGAGACCGCAGCCTAAGGCGAAGCAGTACACGTAAGCATGCAGCGGTGTAAATGTTTACGCGCCGCTGACGTACATGTATTCACCAACTTTACCACTATCACTTCAACATTTCACTAATACTTTCTCCATTAGCCCGTAAACGTTATGATAATACACGGTTATATCCATCTCGTCGTGGTCACTCTGTAATGCAACCAGAAAAGTTTTGTAGAGGTTATCGTGAGGTGCATTTATAACAGGTAAATACACTCTAAATTATATTTAAAAACTATATAGTTATTATGATAAATAATTTTAATTATTAAATTTTAATTTTTTACTATAAATTTTATTTATTGTTGTATAAAAATATGTAGTTTATATATACTTATAGTTCTATTTTACTGTTGCATTATAAATTCTAGGCCTCTTGTGGTGGGGTTTCGTTTCCATTCGTCTACCCCAGTCGGTACCCCTCAGGAGTCACAATACAAAATCTAGGAACGTTTCGAACACCTATGTAATAAATCCTCTATTTTACATTATTGCTTTTTCTGTCGTCTTACCACAACGTTACTGTAATCACCAACCTGGCCACTTCTGTTACTGTATTCTCCACAGCTACCAGCAAAACCACAGTCCCCGCTACCTTCATCATGCTGCTGAGTTAGGGGTTCACCATCTGGGTGAGAGAGAGGGTGAGAGTGAACGGATGGAGGGAGGTTTGCGTATAATCAACGCGCGATGCGCGGGGCGGGGGTGGCTCCTAATTCTCTAATGAGGGCCTGCCGCGGGCGGCGAGGGAAAATGATAGGGATGGGATGATGGCCAACGAGAAGAAGCAGGTGGAGGTTTGAGAAATGGAAACGAAGAAATTGGGGGAGATATTGACAATTCTATATGAACAAATCCGGTGTGTGCTCAACTCAACTTTCCAACTGTAATACTTAGAAATAGATCATAGTAGTAAATCTTAGCATAAAGGAAGAGTTATTATTTTTCACCCTGAACTCTTTACAATTGTCTCACAGGGCGATATCAAAGAAGACACCACCAAGACAACTCATTTTTGCGTAAAACGTTTTGCGTTGTATCTAAACAACGGTGTGACGTATGGAAATGCTGTTTAGAAATGTGAACACATAATTTACAGAAATTCGACTCTCTTGGAACCAATGTCAAACATATCAAGAGATCTAGATATATTTTCGTCCGATTACACACGTTTCTTATACATACTGTACAAAGCTGATTCAGATTTTGAAAATTCAAGTGTTCACCGTATTATACTAGTTAACGTCCGTTATATAATCAAATTTAAAAAAATAATGATTAGTTTTTATCTCAAAATATACACTGTTCGTCCATAAAAAGTCGCAATTCTTGCATAATTTGTTTAATGTCATGATATTATCTTCCTCCTGTTTGCTATCGATGAGTTGACAAATGAAGTATCGATATAAAGAATATATATGTATGCAAAACCGTTTAAAGCATGAGAAGAATAAGTAAGGACGGGAATACAGGATATAGAATAGTTGGAGTACTATCTATCTCGCAATATAAATAAAAATTAAATATGCATGCAAAAACATCCTAGAAACTATTTTTTTTAACTCCTCAGGAGTCTGTGGTTTGAGCAGATGTGCGACTCTAAAACATAAAGTAGTTAATAATACGGGAGACAAATTAGACCGAAAACCAGAACACCTTGATCAAGTATAACGTGAAATAGTTTACACCAATTACTATACGGAGTGAAATGGAGATAATTAGGAACACACAGTGTTAAGGATATGAATGGGACTGTCATTCCAGTTGCTATCGGGGTGTTAGAAAATGTTGGGAAACGTCGGACAAAATGAGGAAACAGGAGTGAGGGAGTGAGGGAGTGAGCAGTGACTTTGGCAGCAAGTGAGGTTAAGGAACTGAGTAGACGAAAGTTACGTTGGGAGAGAAAATGAGAACGCCCGGAGAAAACGATGGCAGCGCGTACGTGTGGCCCAATGAGATGAAGACGCACATTCGCGCCGAGACTACGGGGGTTGACGAAGGCTGAGGATAAAAGAGAGAGGTAACGCACAGACCACGAACCAGATGAAATCGTATACATTAGAAAGACGAAGAATGTATTTTTGTGGACTGCTAATAATTCACCACAAAATACTCAGCGTTACCGAAAATACTGGAAAACATTATACCATATTAAATTAGCTTTTATTATTCCTTTAATATGAACAGAACAGTTTAGAGAATAGTGGATACTTCAAAAATATCCGAGGAAAAATTACGATTTCCATAACATTTTGAGATAACTTTTTTCTACTGCAACTAACGTCCATTATGTAATCACATTAAATAAATAATTCAAGACATACAATTTCGAACGGACGAACAGTTTATATTTTGGGATTAATAGGTCAAACCGTCAACTTTACGTTGAAGTTGTCAAGTAGTGCAAATTATAACAAAAAAACGTAACCGAAATATTGAACAAGATATTAAACATTAATGTACACATAAAATATGTTCACAAAAAAGGAGAAACTACATCAGCATGTCATAATATTGTATTGTAAATACCAGATAGCTTTTCTGTGTCTGTGAACACACCAGGAGTCATTCACTCCTAGGTTCTCTCTCTCAGTCAGTACAAACCTATCTGCCGTTCTATGATTTCACGCACCAAGGAGAACATACCAAACAACGGTTCTTTCCATTATGTCTGTGCCAAATGCCTCATACTACTTCCTGCCGTACCGTTTCCCTTGCTGCGAAGCCTTTTGTCCTCTGTGTACTATTAATCCTTGCTTTGCCGATGTATTTGTGGCTCAACAAGCTGTGTACACACCATGCTATTTCAGACATGATGCGTTCATTCATAATTCTGCCATACGCACGCACCAAATCTCTCTCGGCTAAAACAATTGTTTATCACTTCAACATTCATACTCATATTCATTAATGATTCAAACTGTAAGAAAATTGAAGCGATTCTTCAACTATCTAGGAATTTCATTTATGCAATTCCCATTGTTCCACGAGTGTTTGCCAATAACAATTGGGTTTCAATGAAAAACTTTTGTACTTGATATAAATGGTGATGTTAAGCAAATTTTTACAGTATTACTTGGTTAGTTCACATGACCTCACTCATGCCAGGTATTTATTTGTTTTGCGTAAATAATCTTTTTTTCCCATTGATATCTATCTAAAATGTTAGTCATATTCAATTATAGAAACAATAGTGATTCAACAGAGAAATTTAACATAGAATAATGATAGGAAAACGAACTTTAATATCGAAAGAAAGTTCTGAACATATAATCGCATTGTGTAATTGAAGAAAATGACAGAAATAATAAGTTTACTTAGAATGTTTTGAAAATTAGCTGTGTAAACCAATAGTTCGTTATGGTTATTATTTAGACTCATTATCTGACACAAAGTTCTTTCTCGTATCCACAATATTGCACAAGAGACTAGGTCCTACCAAATTAAACTCAATTGTAACCTATTGCACATAATTATACAAACTGACAAGTCGAATCTTTTTTTGAGATTTTTTAAACTTTTAGATGATCTTTATATATTAATCATATTACACATTGATCTGTGGTGCCACTCTGTGGTTTTCTCTCCACTCCGTCACCACTATCTTCTGACTCGTCTCCTCCTTCCTCACCGTCGTTCAACGTTTCCATATGCGCCCACAGCACCCCAACGACTCATCTCGCGTTTCAAAGGCAAACTCGGCAGCACATTCCACGAATCTGTATGCGTTTCCTGGTTATATTTCCATGTCTCCCTCTGCCCTGCCCTGCCCTGTTTCTACAACTTGGAGAGCGAGAAGAACCGTGCACGCCAGTAGAGAGATAAGGGTAGTGAAAGCGAAGATGAAAAGCTTTGCTGTTCATGTTGTTGACTTTGACGACGATGAAAATTGGAGACAAGTCTGTGATGACAAAACGGATTTTGCGGTGTAGCGTCCATGTTGGATATTTGCGAAAGTGCGACGGCGAAGGAGCAAGTGGAAATTGGGTCTGTGAGAAATCGGGGAATGATGGGTGTATTGGTAATTTTCTGCTGCAATTGTGATGCCTGATTGGGAGTCTCGACTGACAGTCAAAGAGAATATGAAAATACGCGAAAAGAGGATTGAAACAGAAAAAAATGGAAAATGGAATATTGTAAATGCCTGGACTACTTTTATTGCTTTTGTTGTAGTATTATATACAAAGTGACTGTACTCTTTGTACATAAAATATTGGTAATGAGATTAAGCAATAGAAACTGAAAGCTCCTATCATCCCCTGAAATTTACTTAGAGTGGTAAAGCGTTACCATTCTAAAAGAGAACCATAAATAATATGAAAAAGAGACTTTATCGTGCATTATTACTCATTTCATTTTCTATTGGAGTGATCTGGGGTATCATGTGAGTTTTGGTGATCATTTGTATTGTTGTTCGATGGTAATATAAATATATTCACATGCAATGATGCTTCTCGTAGGATTTGAGTTGGTACCTCTGCATTGAAGATCGCTCTCTCACGATGTGCATAGTCGTTTTTAATTAGAAATGACTGCAGCAAGAGAATAAACGGAAAAAGAACAATACGGAAGGCATTGTAAGGTTCTTAGGAGTACAAACATGTGGACAGAGGTACATTGCCTAAAATTATTCAATATGGCTGCCTTAAACAAATTGCCAACCTCTACGAAATAAATCCTTAAAACACTCGCGAAAGCTTCGAGGAAAGCGTGGCAAGAAAATTTCAGGAAAAACGTGATCACAAAAAATGTAATTAATATCCAAATAAATATTAACAGAAGTCACAAAAGCGACTATTTGCTTTAAAGAAATACAAGTTAATAACCCAACAAAAAAAGACAGAAGGTATTTTTCGTTTCACACGCTCGATGCAGAAAGAACAGAACGCCATAGAGCAAGTGAATTAATTGTTGTCCGAGGTTGGTTATGAATTCAATTTCGAATATCTTGTCAACTGAACGCGAGGTACCCTTATCATTACTCTTATGGACGATGGCGAAGTAAAAGCGTTGGCTGCATTGAGTACAGGTTCTATACCAACATCAAGTTTTATTTGGTATTTACTGACAATAAATAAATAATTTACGGTCAAGAGAGCTGTTACGAACTATTGTTCTCAGTGTGGTCATATACAAAGTAATTCACTACGACTAATACAAAATAAACTAAAGGACGCAGTTTATTTCCGTTCATGTTTTTTTCTTAAGTTGAATTTCTCGAAGCAAAGTATGGTGACTTTTACTATATTATGTAGATAGAAGAACCTAAAAAGAAATCAAAACAGCGGGTTTCAAAGCGACAGAAAAGTGAAGCGAATGGGTGGAAACAATTCTAGTCAGTGTCGGAAAAAGAATATATGTCAGAGTCCAACTCAACACACTGACAGCATTAAGACGCATGAATGACGTTAGTACGGTTGTCACAATTTTTTCTTTGTACTGGTTCTTACGTAATACGAGGAATACGTTATCTTCAGATATATACATAATTTATGTTTCATGAAACTATCCGACTTCTTTGTAAAGGCAAACAATATTGAAGATCCATTGAAGAAGTCAGACTTTAAGTTTCTGTGGTATTATTTCCTTTATTTTTTCATATGCGAAGCGAGAGTGAGGCAGATATATTTATCAATTTTAGTTATATGGTAATTTTTACTTTCTGTTTTTATTTATTTGAATGGAAAATATTTTTGGATCTTATTAAAAAATGGAATAATACCTTAAAATTTCTGTTTCATGTTGTTTCATTATCAGCAATTGTGTATTACTTTTTGATGAAGGTATTAATAAAAGTATTTTACTCTTGTTAATATCATAAACATACTAATATTCACAAATCATTGAAATTGTGTAATTTAAAAGTGCTAATAATGTTTGTTTTTTTATAATGACGTGATTGATGTTCTTGAGAACACTTTAGTCAATGATGTATTCATCAGAAATAATATTCCAAGAAACTTACATCTGCAAAACCAATTCGTAAATATCTATGAGAGTATGATGTAAAAAACTTAACTTCAAAATTAATTAAATCCCGTTACACAAATTCCGCTCGAAAAACATGGTTGAAGAACATCTGAACTTCTATTAAAGAGCCGGTTGCGAGAGCAAAGAACTCGGAGACGCAACCAAGAGGCATCCGTCTACTTCAAAAGGAACGAGCAGCCGTAGTCGCGACGAGGCACAGAGAATCGCACAGTGCACAGGACCTGCTCACCAAGTTTTATGCCTCTATATAACTCTCGTTGCGAGAGAACGAAGGGAAAACTTTTGTATTTTTCGTGTTTCCCATTCTTATATTACCTACGGTACATGCCCGCTGTGAAGGAAGATTGCGTCGGTCGCTAGGCAATGTTTCTTGTCACTGCTGTCGGGCATGAAGATGAAGAGGAGGTGACTCCTTAAGGTAGTACTAACGTAGATACAGATAAATCACTAAAATATCTGAACTCGGCGTAAATAAATAGATCAACATGTACTTATTGTGATTTCAAATTGAAAAAGTACATCATCGGTAAAATAAAAGAAATAATATATGAAATAATATTTATAATGAAATTATAAATGCAATAATAATTGATGCAATACTTTGCGTCTCATGGAGAAAATTCTCATTAAAAAAAAGACCAACTTTTAAATTACGAAAGTAATGGAAGTTTACTTTGATTTGCAGTAAATATACAAAAATATATTTCATTTTTTCGGTGGTATAACGCATGTATTACGAAACCGTTACGCTCGGCCGCCATGTTTGTACTTAATGCTCTTGTGAATTTCAAATGAGTCAAGCGAGTTCCTGAATATTGTTTATACCATACTATTAACTGATAGATAAAAATAAATTAAGTTTCTTCATCGTTATAATTTATAATGTCGTGTTGTATAATAATTTCAATAAAAATAAATTATACTTCTCAGAGATATGACTAACTTGGAGCAATTGTGTTAAGGATAACCTGATGTTATTCATCACTAAATTTTATCATGCACTAAGTGAGGTAACTATGAGTCAATGTGTTTTGATATAAGGACAACGTAACGAGACGTAAATTACGCAAAACAATTTTTTCTCAATTCGACATTTTATAAAATTATTTAAATACAATTAGATTAATATTTCGTGTTGTATGATTCGTAAAGTTAATAGCGTACTCATCTCCTACCTCTGGGCCCCGTTTCACAAAAGTACAAGTTTTTCAATAACAAGTAAATTTTCAAAAGTTTGTAAAAATATCCAGTTATTAGCGTTTTACAAAGGTACACTTGTAAACTTGTAATTACAAGGGAATTCTTACAATTTTACAAGTGATTTACTTGTAACCAACTAACATTTCTAGGTTATTAACAATTGTAGCTGACAAAGTTGTAAAATAAACGTGTCACCAACCAAGAATATTTGTTACCTATCTATAAATGTAGGTTAACTGAGTTACAAGTGCTTTTGTATCAAGCTGTTGTGGTCAAGTTCTTCCTCTGATGATGATGATGATTTATTCATTCGAGTGCGACGTTGGAGGACGTTTAGGGAAAGAGTAAACTTCGCATTCGTGTCCGTGTACGAGTTTAATGAGAGGTTTAGAATGACATCTGTTAAAATTGAAGAGATTCCCCGTGACATAGAACCTTCTTCAACCTAGAGACCGCTCCCACGTCCTGTCTACAAAAATGCAGCTGTTAATCGCTTTACATTGGTCAGGCAGTGGTGGACAGTATCATTTAATAGCAGATACCCATGGTGTCAGTAAAGCGAGTGTTTGTATAAAGCGAGAAATTTGTATTATTGAGAGGTGAATTCTCATTTAAATCAACTCAAAATTATTTCTCAATATTTAACGAACAGTATTATTTTACTATCCATTTTAAAAGTATAATTTTGAAACAAATTTAATAAATTCATTAATCAAAATCACAAATTCTGTTATTAATTTTTTGGAAGTATTTCCAGAATATACTCTAAACTTACTCCAAAAAGTATTTTCAACACTTCATAATTATGTTTCCAAAGATAAAAGGACTCATAATTCACCTGAGACAGGAATATATGTATCCATTACATACGAAGGATAGAAAAAAAAATTATGTATCAGAAAATAATTGGGAAAACAGATGAAAGAACAGATTGTAGCTGTACAAACACTAGAAAATCATTTAATAATAGATGCTCTCATCCTCTACTTTTTATTCATATTCCAAGCATTAAATATTTAAAAATACTTGAGCATCATTTGAACATATTCATGCGATTTAATTGTTATGAGATTGAATCATTCAAAAGCAATATATACATGAAATATGAAGTTCTCTTTCAATGGATTTCTTCAATAATATCAGAATATTACATAACACACAAATATTATACACTATATAAATATTTTCATGTCTAAGCAAATTTCATGGTATTATATTATTCAACAAATGCAGATAATTATTATACTTGTTATTATTTCAACTCATTCCTCAAATGCCTGAACGAATTGTTAGCGATACTACAAAATAGACCAGAATACAACTCCAATCCTACGCTACCAACAGCCAGATAGCAATTAAATTGACTCTACTGCCATCTCTAGTTTTACAAGATGTATTTTACCAGATTATTATATAACATTTGGCAACAACATGCAGTGCCTATTCATGCATCGCGGTATGAATACTGCATGAAATAGGCATAGCTGATGAAATAGAAAAGGTCCCAGTAACGTTAGTTAACAATTAATTTTTTGTAGAAAATATATTTGGATAAAATTTAAATCAACAGATCTTACAATCTTGCTTGGTAATTTCTTTCATAAAAAGTCCAAAATTAAGCTACGAATCATGAATATCCAATAACGTTTCAACCTCTCTACAGAGTATATTTTGATACACAAAATGGTTGCTCTACAACCATTTATAAATACTCTCTTTATGTTCTTAAGTTCGTTTATTCTCTCACATGGATCCTTTATCTCTGTAGTACTAAAATATGCAGGGAAATTAGAAGAACAGAAGGAACTGCTTCCTAATAGGGCTGTATTTTATCTCTTACGTAGCTTTGTTATTTAAGTTTCCACCTTCAAGTCTACATTCTCACGATAATGATTCAAAACACACCACAGACAATTTTGATGGTTTCCAATTGTTTGAAAGAAATTTCATCACCCAATTCTGATAAACAACAGCAACAGAACAGTTGGTGTACAACTCAGTACTTTTCTCAAATAACTGGAATTACAATTGAGGAAAACACCATTTATCTGGCGTTCTCTTTTATTGGTTTTCCTGTAATGTTACATTTTTTTAGTGACAAGAATCACAGAAAACAACAAATAAATTGCTGGTGATAGGTTAAGATCGTTACACTCACCTTTTACGACATAATCCAATTACATGATCCAACATGAAGAATTTGTGGCTAAATATGTTCGTAGCAACTGAACTAAATCTTTGTCCGAAATCGCAAAACTCAATGCCTACAATAAATATTCTTAACTCCGCATACACACTTATTCCCGCCGTCCCCAAGCACTTGTTTCGGACAAGTTTGCGAAATCTTTGTGAAACGATTGTAACTAACTAGTTGTAATTCCAAGTCTTGTTCACGACAACTTGTTACTAACAACACTTGTATGTGAAAAGGGCCCCCGGTGAAGCTGATTTAATCCTCGGCTAATCCCAAGTAGAATATGCAGTGCTAGACGAAGCTGATTCGCGGCAGATCGCGGATGACATGTTACTTCCGTTTCCTCTGCCTTCCAATTCACCTCAACATTCACTCATCATCATCNGGCAGATCGCGGATGACATGTTACTTCCGTTTCCTCTGCCTTCCAATTCACCTCAACATTCACTCATCATCATCATCACCATTCACTTCAAGTACCCGCCTCAGGGAGGTACGTAGAAGGGCATCTGGCACCCTTGTGATTCCCCACCCATATTACACGGCCACATCCCATCATATACGTCGTACGTTCTAGGGTAAAATAAAATAAAGACTAAATCATGTTTCGTTAAATTAAATGACTTCACGAAAAACGTGCGAAGTCCCTTTTCCAATAACAAAAAATCGCGAAGTAGAAATTAAAACAGAGTATGCTGTCTCCCATGTATGTATTTTCACACAATGCCACAGAGACGTTGTTGCTTATGGATTTAGTGTTCAGGAAAAACTAGTTGACTCTGTCCGCATTCGCACGGGTTCTTTTTAGAAAGTGAGATATTTAATATTTTGTTATAATTTAGCGTAGACAAAAAATACGTAAAAAGTTTAATACAGAAGAAAACCGTGATGATATCAGAACAACACATATAAGGAAGTTATTAAATCATTACGTCTTAATATGCAATTCTTTCTTATAAATAAAATTCATACAAAAGTATTCGATAATGAAATAATAATAACATAATTGTTATATTTTACCAAGATAAATAAGTATATAATAATTTTTACTGCGGTCGATGTACTCATCGGTTTTGAGATATTTGCAAAAGAACACAGAGCGTTAGTTTTTACTAAGAGTGTGTAAAATGAGGTTGTTCTTCCAAAATTAAATGTAGACATCTTTTCCTTTTGAGCTAAACTGATAATACACTTCGACGAGAATAAGGCCGAAACGGTATCCCAAAAACAAGTAAAACTATTACGCTGACCAATGTCTAAAATATTTGTAGCTTCTTTGCGTTAAGAGAGAAATTATTGCGGTCTGATTATTTAACAAAAACAGGAAGGAATCATGCATATAAACAATTTTTGAATCTATGAAGATACATCCTTAAAATAACACAAGACTCTTTAAAAAATTTGCAGAGTGATTTATAATTTCATATGTAGATGAAAGAAAATGTAAGATTTCTTTCGAAAAGAATTCTTGAGCACTCTTTAATAAGATGAAGTGTACTAAAAAGTCTGGTTTAATCTGGACTGATCACCGAGTAAATACTGAAATTATTCACAACGAGTTCTTTAGTTCCGCGATATCCTTCTAATACAAGATCATCCTTCCCACAGCACCATCACATCAAAAGCAAACTTCCCTCACGAACTCATCCTGGCCAATTTAGCAAGTAATTAGAAGTACTCCTCTGCTGCACAGCGCGGGTGAAATTTGTTATCTCATCGACAGGCGACAGGTGGATGAAGACGATATTGGCAGACACAAAAGCGTCGATGGAGTGTCTAGATAATACGGGCTTACGGGGGAAATTCCTGCTCCAGAATGTCGCCGACGCCGACGATTCACTTCCAACTTACTTAATTTCGACATAATTAATTATCCCAATAATTAACCCAGATTACTGTAGGGAACCAGCTGGGGTAGATTGATGATAAAAGAAGATATAAAATAATTTGTGCTCGAGGTTGACGGGACGAATGTAATAATTGTTGAAGCTGTGGTTACCACGATGCCAGAATATGTATCAATGGGGATTCAGTTCTCGAACTCCTAACATCTTCTTATTCGTACATTAAAGAAATGGTGAAATTTTCAAAAAGGTTAACAACAAAGATACGAAATTGGCTTTACGTATTTACGCATAACATTCTTATGCACGAACGTGCTTAAAACAGTAGAAAAGTTAATTTAAATACCAAAACTTGACTGTTGAAAGTTGATTTAAACGCTAAGATTCACTGACTGCAACAGGTTATTGATAAATACCACATGTCTACTTGTATCCAAAGTATTAAATATTATGTCACGGGAAATATCTAACAATTCAATTTCTAGCAAGACTCGTTGACTATACCAATTTAATGTACGGTGAATATGTACAGAACAGAAAATATATATCGAATACATCGCCTCTTTGCGCACAACGTACCCGCAACTTATTACTATTATGCTTACGTCCTCCAGCACCAGTTATGTAGACACATCTTATGAAGTCTTTACTGCTTTTTATGTGCCTTTTACGTTTTTTTCTCTTTCTTAGACTTATCTTAGAGAAACTTTCTTCTTAGACTTATATCTCCTAGAATTTTAAATCAGAGTCTATAATCATTGCAGATAAGTTTTGACAAATTCTTTACTCACATTCTGTTTTTCTAAGCACTGTAGGTGGATAATCTACGGCAAGTTATTCGATATATATTTTCTGTTCTGTACATCTGCTACTCACTTCCTCAACTATCCTTATCACACGCCCTGGAAAATGATTCTGATGCGAACAAAATCACAACTGGCCAGACTGAAAATAAAAATTATTTTCATAAATTAGTAACCAAAGAATAAAATAAAATAAGAAAAAATTCTACTAAATATAAAAACTGATGAGAAAATAATTGTAAAGAAATGTGGAAAGGTGATGCACAAGAAAAAAGCAAAACATGAAAAAATGTCTGTTTCATGCTTCGAAGTAACATTTCCTAATGACATCGTAGAAATTATTGTAAAAATGACAAATACTATTGCTATTCAAAGAAATATTTTGCTAAACATTAATGCAAAGGATCTGCAAGTATATATTACTGTGTTGTTGTAACTTGGAGCCCCAATACATGAGGATGTTTTTGAAAGTAATATCTACCTGTCGTGATGAAACGGTGTCGAAAATACATGTAGAAACAGGATTTTTCAGATTCAGTAATACCTCCATCTTTGCAATAATTAAAGAAACGGTAGTTTCTATTGTATGGTTTTGGCAAAGACAGCGCTTGACATAAGACATGACAAGTCATGAGAGCAACTGAACACGGTAAGGATTTCACCTACTGCCTATTTCCCAACACCGTTGTGCAAAATTACTTCAAGAACAGGTCTAAAAAAAAAAGACACCATACATGGTGCAGCCCTAGAGACTAGTTCCGGTAGAAGTTAGAAAAGATTCTGCTATTAAGCAACACATAAGAGTTGATTGTACTCAAAGAAGATTCGTCCTGTATCTCAAGAGAAATAAATTATATGTGAAAATTCAATATTGATACAAACTTCATAACAAGCAGTGAAGTATATTTATCTACGATACGTCAGTAAATAATGAAATTCTCTTGCGTACTTGAGTTATATTATTGCCCAGTTTCACCTGGTGGCACCAACCTTACGTTTAATTCAAAAGAAAAACAAATTAAAAATTACACTCAAATCTGTTTTCTATTATATTGACAAAGTAGAAGAAACCATAAGAAAACAAAGAAATCGTTGCTTTTGACATGGGAATTGAAGGGTTAAAAAAAAGTTGTGTTAAAGGTGGAGGGGTCGTACAGCTGCTGATTGAGACAGCACCAGAAAGAAACAAATTGGCGATGCGGTTGAAGATATGGTGAAATCCTGGAAACGAAGACGATAAGTTCGAGGAAATGTAGGTGGTATAGTTGACAACAACGGAATGGAAGGTAGTGACCTAGGTATATCGATCATCGTGAAGCTCCATCTGAATGTCTAAGACGAGGAGAGTGGGGGGGGGAGACATTGTTACGGAGGTGTGAGGGAGATGTTTGTGGGCGCTGCTCGGTCACCTGGGCTCACCATTAGTGGCGAGGTACACACACCAGCTGCCGACGACGCGAGAGGGGGTGGGGGAAGAAGGAACGAACAGAGGAACGAGATGGACGCTTCTTCCCGACACGGTAGGTGCTCGCGCACTTCCCAGACGTAGCAGCCAAAGTGGTCTTGCGAGAGTGGAAGTAGCACTGGCGGGTGGTTCTCGTAATGGTTGCGATGGTTTTTATGGCGGGTAATAAAGAAAAACGGGGGGAAGTGCATTAGTTTCTAGATGGAATTAAAGTAGTTGGAAAATTTTATTTATTATAAATAATTGTATACCCTTGTGGAAGTTATATTCTAACAAAACAATCTTAAACGATATAAAAAAAAGAACAATAAAAAAAACGTGAGAGAATATCACCGGATAGCATGAATAAATAAACCCTTAATATTTAACAGCATTAACAAACGAATGAAATAAGGAATATACAATAAATGTAGTTACAGTAGGTGAAAGAAACATTTCCTTGAGACAAGAAATAGCTGTTGTTTCCAATTAGGCAACACACAAAAAGGAATTTAATATTATAAAAGGTATAAGATACTAATTATTCTAGAGCGCGAAGAACGTGAGACAGGGGTATGTTTAAGTAATGAAAATCATTGTAAATGACGTACATGTGCGTGCGAGTGGTCGCCATCATGTAGATTTATTGATCTACAACGATATGATTAAGTGAAGATATGAAATGAAAATTTATTGTGAAGATTAGGGGACACAACCAAACAAATATAATAGGATGTACTACCTAATAACCATGTGAAGCGTTAGCAGAATTCTAATATATTTAAAGTTGAAGAAGAAGCTATAGTGGAGATCACTGCGGTCGACATTAGACAGAATGTTGACACGGCAGTGGGGAGTCCGGACTAAGTCGTGAGGGTTGTGGAATTACGGAGCACGCGAGCAGGTGCCGACGGTGGGAGTTATGGACCACAGGCAGAGCCGTAGTGCTGCAGACGGAAAGCTGAGAATTAGAGAAACCAACGGTGATTCTACCACCAAGATACCATAATTTCAGGTCCCCGTGGACTGATAAACTTACCATATCCTTTCAAAGCTGAAATCGATTAAATTCCAGAGAATGTGTTGGTGTACGGAAGATGTTTTGTGATGCAATTTTCTACTTGAATAAAAATTCTTTGCTTGGATAAGCACAATGGTTATCATGATTATATGGATCCTATTATTGGCCTTAATACTAAAAGTATACTCTAAATTATATTTAGTGATATTTGAAATGGTAACATAACGTCGTTCGTGAGTAATACCATGAAGCAAAGTTTTACTCAATCATTACACTAATGGAAGGTTTTGAAAATAAGTTTTTCGTACCAAAACCAAAAAGAGCATGTGACCTGAATATGTAAACAGTGTACAACTTTTTCTTAATGTGTAAACGAAGTACAAAATAAGATAGACTGAATTAAAGTAGTTTCTATAAAACCCATATACAATGCGATGAACAATACACAAAGCCATACACAATAAAACTCATTATTAAGAGAAAAAATGTTTATTTTGACAACTTTACTTCCCTGTACGTCAATGTATTACACCAACATCTAGCATTTACGAAAAACCAGGAGTAAACTATGCAATTTGCATTACTCTTCAGTGATGCGGGTATTAACAAGCATTACATACCCCGAAGAGACTTAGCAATTATCCAATCGATAGTTATGAAAAGACTGATATTGTTGCTGTGTCACTAATATATAATTGAGGCTTTAGGGCTCACCTACTTCACGCTCATTAAAGCCTTTCTTTCTCTATTACTACAGTACACATTAATTTATTCCTTATGAATACTGGGGTATGGGAAAATACATCATGATGCTAAGATAATGAAATATTCAAACGGTATTTAAATCGTTGTAAATATTAATATAATTGTAACTCTCTCGTATAGTAAATATATATAGATTTAAATTTTATATGTAGATTTTGTAGATTTAAAATGCTTTTCAATTTAATAATTACAACATTTCACTGAACAACCAAAGAGTGGAAGAAATTAATTCATACAAAAGAGAATTAAACCTTTGTCCCTAGATGTTTATTAAGTTTCTCAGCTACCCAAAACTCTCCTTCCAAATTTCTTTTCACAATCAAATAGTACAGAATAAGCCATCCCACTTTTATTTTTACTCCCAAGATGCATTCAACGATGCCACCTAAATCGTTCTACGTGCCGCTGTACCCCTTCCCTGCTATCACCATCACCGCCTGTGGCTGCTTGCGCAGAGTGGGCGCACGCGAGCGAGCAGCGCAGTTGGCGGACAGTGAAGGAGTTATGGACCGGCGGATGCTGCATCCCGTGAGCGCTCGCTTTCACGCTCGCCTCTCCAGACGTCTGTGGCGCGCGCGTTGGCGTCTCTCTCACACGGAAATTACGAGCGCGGAGGCAATGGCGGGGAAATATGCTTCTGAAAGCTACTTTAATATGAATGCTGGAATGGTTTTATATCGAAATTGTTGAATGTTATATGGGAACTCGTGGCGAAGCCAATTCAGGAAATCCGCACATGGAGTAGGAAAACTTGCCATTGATGAACGATCTAACAGAAGTTGACTTCACTGTTATAATTATTATTGGGCCTTTAGGGATTAAATCTTTATTTAAATACACTATCGGTTGTATTATAATAATCGTATAATAACTGTGCAACATCAAATCGAATCATGAAATTGAAAAAAAATTAATTAACGAAGTTTTAAGGGTGAAATTACATATTTCAATTTTTAAAAATATCTAAATTTCACATTTTTTTACGTTTATAAATACAAATTTCACTAAAATAAAAATTTAGTCATTTATTTGTAAACAATTGTCAGTTCCTAATTTTATAGGAAGTCATAAAGAATGTTCAATTTTTACTATGAATTACCTTATAAAATAGAAAACAATTCAATTTTTGTACATAATTTTGATTTTTAATATAAATTGTTTTTATTACAATAACAACTTAAAATTATTTTGTCATCATTTCACTCTTATTAATTAATAACGAATGTCACTAACGTTTCACAAACTCGGGATCATACAAGATAATGAAACCAAGATATGACTTATTCTCGATTAAATAAGTTTTCTGACATATTTTTGTGATATTGATTACTCATATTACACACGTTTCAAAATATACAATCCTGATCAAAATTTCCCTAATAACTTCACTACATGATCCTAATACTGGTAATTTGCAAAAAAGATCCATTCCAGAAAAATAATTAATTTCTTCTTATTTCATTTAGATTAACAATTTTTTTTCAAAAAACACGTTTTTGTTCATTATGAAATATTTTCATTGCCACCAAAAAAATTTTAGTTACAGAGAAACTGAAGAGGTCTCCTTCATACATTATCTTAACCTTAATCTGGTAAATTACGCTGCAGCACGTTTCAAGATACAGTTAAATATATATTGTATCAACTCCAACTTAAGAGTTCATTTAAAATGTCGAAAATTTCGATGACAAATATACAAAACAAATTCCACTCGTTTGAACGCCAGTTCAAGAATTATCCAATCGATCATCCCTCATGAGGAGTAAATTGGTATGCTCTTTGGAAATATGTCAGTTAACGGGCTGCGTGACTGCCTCCGGGTGACAGGCGAGGAATCACAAAGTTTACGAGTGCGGTTTCACAAGCAGTGGGAGGAGCCACGCACCCACCTAACAATCGTAACTAACTATGAATGTTGGAGCAATTAACAAGGTATTGTCACCGTAATAGACCGCAATTTAGTCACAATTATGCGTCAGCTATGTCTTGGGTATGCGTATATGATTTAACACGATGTAGGAGAATGATAATTAATATTTGAACACACTTATTAATGCGTAATTAACTCAAATTGAGATCAATATTTTTACGTATTTAGTTTTTTTAATCTTGTATATCCTTTTAGAATTATAGTTGAATGTTTAATTATATTTGAATGAATGCTAAGAATATTATAATAATATCAAATTATTTCATATTTATAGATATGCTAATATATTACATTAATAATCCAATCATATATTATGTATGAAGATATATTAAATATAGGAATCTTATAGTCCTTGTCATTATCAAATATTCCAAATTTAAATATACCGCGTAAAACATTATGTTAAATAGGCCTTGAACGTTATTTTTCTGTAAGTTTGCGTAATGCAGCTTAATGGTTAATCCTTATGAGTAGATGCGAATCTAGGAATTATAGATGATGCAGAAATTAACATATTTTGAAGCAGACAATTAATTATCGATATTATTAAACATTAGACAATTAATCATTAATGAAATTGTTTCAAAATTGTTTTCATTACATTAATTTAATTAGTAAACTTTTTTTCTTCGTTGACAATGACTTGACAGCATGAATACAAGTAAGATGAAAACAATCTATACAGATAAGAAGTAGTTGGAAATGTTTTCTCAAATAAACATGTACAGGCTGAAAGAAAGGTGAAATCCTATTTAGTGATATACTTAATGCAAAGTAAATATAAAAGAAAGAAATGACAGTAGAGAAAACTTTACCTAGTGGAAGACTTAATCCCTTTTACATCTCAGAAAACTTAATTCTGCAAAGTTCATGAAAATCCATCAGGACATTTACTAGATGTACTCTTGTCTAAAGAAATTATTTGTGTAAAGAAAACGCCTATTATTTGTTTAAAGAAATATTATTTCAGACAATAGTGAGTCTGAAAGAAAGGAAGTATTATATTTTTTTACGCTAAGAAGCTCTAGAACTAGATACTGCGTTTGTAGTTTGACAGTAGAAAAAAAAAATTATCAATAGACTAGAAATTTTCTAAAAGTAGTTATATTACAAGTAAATCGATATTCTTTCTAGCAGAAACCATTATGAACGGGCTTGGAATACTTATTATTTGATTTTCCTTATAGTCCATAGTTTGTAAATAAACTCTGTTATCCATCGCATACTTTCTTATTTGTGTAGATTCATTAAGTTCGCTCTTCCCAAATACTGTTCAAAGAACAATTGAAAACATTAATCTTGTTCCTTACCAATAATATCTAATCTAAATAATTGCTCATCATTACCTGTTCATTAATTCGTGCAACAATTCGTTCTACCCTTCGACGCCGTGGCCACTTAGTAACTGCCAGTTTCCGCACTTCCAACCCCCAGAATCTCCATTATCGCAGATGCCACTGCGCAATGCATCCTTCAGTAGCCGAGTTCCGCGGGGAGGAGCAAGGGTCCAGCCGTTTCGGTTATTAATCAACTCGCGGACTCCATGGATTTGGTAATCAGCTCAACTTAGCACTCTGACTTAGTGTCTGGGGCGTTGCAGGAGATGGTGTCGAAGAGAGGGATGAGTTAGTTGACACTGGCGCTGGAAGCGGGTGGGGGAAGGAAGTAATTTGACGCGCAATGTGATAGTTGTATGTTTATTGGAGAGGCGCTGGAGAGAACAGAGTGGTTGGGAAACGACAGAGAGGAAAGGAAAGATGAAGGAGGGATGAAACAAAGGATAACGAGGAAGAGGAGAAGGAGTAGGCGTGGAATTTGAGAGGCTCGAGCAAAGTTCTTGAGGTTGGTGGAAACCGAGTCGCAGTTTAGAAAGCGGTGAGATCTTGATCGTACAGACTCTATTTGGAAATTGGAGGCACACTTTGCTGAAAGCATATTACATTAATAAACTCCTGTCAAAACTGTTCATAGAAACTCACTTGATTATTATTGAAATGGAGGATTTATTTCTAATTTATCACAGAGTACAGAAAGTCATACAGCAACTTAATTGATTGAAGAAATATATTAAATGGAATAAAACTTAAATTTAATCCATCTTATAAATTTCACATACGAAATTGGAATCGAAATATTAAAAAATGTATAAAACATTATATATATAAATACAGTTCATAAAAAAATTATTTTTTTAAAACGAATGTGGCAAGGCCAATTGTAATGAGGAGGAAAACAACATGGAATATGTGAATATTTAACGCTTTATAAACATGTTCTTTAAACTTAAATTCGATTATCAATATTACATTTTTATAAATAGTCATAATGCAAGGTAAATAATAAACTAAACCAAAAGTTTGTGGTCACATTATATTGACGAGGAAGATAAAGGAGTGGGAAGTTAAAGAATTATTAACAATTTTTAATAAAGCGTGATTAGATCAAATTCTATAATGTCTACCTTTGTCTGTCTGTAAGTATCGCTTACGAATACAGTGTGATAAATTTATAATATTCTCATCATATGTACTGGATTTGTTATAGTGAAATGTACGTTTTCTCTTGAGCTTGGCTCTGCGGAACACCCTACGTTGGTTAGAACCTGCGTTTGACTGCACGTCCCCTTGAAGATTACGAAGAACTAGCAAAGTGAAAAATCATCAGAAAAATTCAACGATGTGCAACTTTCTATAACTGATTAAATGAATAAAGTTTTATTCCTCGATGAAAATTTCCTTATCTTTCAGTAATTGGTTAAACAGAACACCTTTACTTTAATGTATGAGAGATTTCATGGGACTAAGGAAGTGTCAATATTAACGGAGTTTCCAAAAATATATAAACAAACATCACAAAAATTACGCGAGGAAATCTGAGAGTAATCAGCTGGTCTAAAATACAGGCTTTGGCGTCAGAAACAATTAAAAAGAAAGTATTATAGGTTTTTGGTATTGTTTTTGTTGTTGTAGTTTCATCACCTATCAATACAAAACATTTAAACATCGTTTAAACATTCTTAAAGAGAAGAGAAGAAAAGAATAATTAATATTTCAAAATAGACACGATCTTACGAGGAATATCAACCTGATCGATCCGTGTCGATCATTCGCTCCATGAACAGATGACTCCCAGTCACACGAGATAGCGTCAATCTCCTTGACCACCCGACTGGTGACTCCGTTTTCCGTTACACAGTATGTCAGCGACCATCCGATGTGTTTTTAACGACACAGCAACGTCCCATCTCCACTGCTTCACTCACGCGCGCACACGCTGATCTTCTAACCCCAGTGTTTTGTTTACGGAGTCAATCGCGACCGCCGACGGCAGTATATTTTGTGCAGGACACGTCGATATCAAAGGGCAGTGAGGACCGCTTGACGACCGCAACACTAGTGGCATGAGCTACGGTGTGGTTGTCGTGAGGGGTGAGGGAGGGAGGTAGCGGCGGTGGGTAGGTCGATTGTTTCGGTGGTAGTGGTGGCAGTGGCGTATCCACATTGGTGGAGGTGACAGGATGGTATTGGGAGCAACATTGGGTGGTATTTATGAGCGAATTGGATATAGGGTAGAAGATACTGAGGGATGCCGCAACGGAATACTGGGAGGCACCGGATGACAGATAGACAGATATTGTGATGAGTATTAAATAAATAGGAAGTGAACGGAAGCTTGTGGGGTGAGAAAGCAAAGAAAGTAATATTGTAACGTAATTGGTTGAAAACGGGAAATCCGTACAATCACTGAAAAACCATGTTGACCACGAAATTAAAGAGAAAATATGTGCCGCTTCGAACTTAGTAGAAGTACGAGATAAAATAAATGTAATAACTAAGATGAAAATAAACGCAATTAATTTATGATTAACACAATATAATATATAGGTATTAAGGGTCTGAGAAAAAAGATTTTAAAGAAGTAGCGAGAATATTGGTGATAAACGGGTTGTGAGTATTGGCGTTTCATAAATTTTTCGGTAAAAAATGATTAATTTAGTTAGTGAATGATTAATTAAAAGTCGTTTCTAGGTTGCTCATTGTTTGAATGTTAGAAAGCTTTTTCGGCTGCATATATATAAATAAAATATACACATGAAAATAACAATAACAAAAACATAACATGAAAGTATACAATAATTGAGTAAAAACAGTATCGAAATAAGGGTAATTTTTTTTTGTTTGGTCAAAATAAAGAAAAGAACAATGAAAAATAAATAAAAGAAAAACCGACAAAATTACATACCTGATTATTGAGGAAAATTTTTGGCAAGTGCGCAAAGTGCATCGACCGGAGGTGGATTATATGGAAAGTGATGGAGGGTTGCGAGGGGCAAGGGGCTATCGGAGTTTTCCAGGAACTGGCGGCAGAAGACGGAAATAATTTCTTAGGGTTTTAACTGTAGGGTGCAGTGTCATGGAGAGTTGGCGGTGTGAGAGGGAAGGAATTTGAAGGCTAGTTTCATGAGAGGGGAATGAAGTTCAGGGATTTGTTCATTTAATAGGGAAATGTTGATGACTGCTATGCAGCCGAAAATGCTTTCTGACATTAAAACAATGAGCAACATATAAACGACTTTTAATTTATCATTCTTTGATAATGTTGCTAACGCTCCATAATTACCAACTAATTTAGTTAGTGCTTTGGTAGAAAATCGATGTGTAGTACTTATGTTTTGATTGTCATTTATGATACTTCTGAATGAATAAATAAATAAGTAAATAAATAAACAAATTTTATTGTAAAAAAAAACAGTTGCAAACTGCGCATGAACGCGAGGGGATAATAAACTGTTACTTTCCGGAAACGAGCATGAGACCTTTCCGATCAAGGCAGTGGCAATTAATACTTTACAATAATTGATAAGATACATACTCTTATCAATTCCAAAATGAATCATGGACATAATGTGCAGTAAAAAAGTGATATTAATAATTACAAAAGTATTAAATGACATTCTCGTCTATGGAAAATCCGCCAGTACCCAGAGGAAAACCGGAGAAAAACACGGGCCGTGATACTTTTAATATTTATAAGCAGATTGGAGATTTAATGATAAGTCGTGATTTAAATGTTGGTACTGGAATCATCACTTGCTAATAACAAAGTACCCATCACTAAGAAGACAACATGTCAGTCCAACTAAGAAAAGCAATGTGGACATGACAAAAATCGTTGACGTGGCATGCTGACAGACGGGCGTGCCCCAGAGTGTAGAAGCCGTCTGTCGACATTCACTTTCATTACCTGCGCGTTCTGACGGCCGGCCGGGAGGGTGCCATGGCAACGGACGGGATGCGGAGCGCCGGGTGGAGCAGCCTCTTTACAAACTGAGCAACGAAGGTAGTTGCATAGACGAGACGGAGGCAGCGGTGGTCGTGTTAGCAACGAAAGTTTGAGGCAGAGATGTCTGAGAGGATCTCGTTGAGACGGACGTTTCGTCTGGGTTCCAGAAACGCCCAGATCGATTAAACAGTGGGAGGCGATGTATCGTTCTAGTAAAACGAGAGTTGAATACACTGCATTCATGTTAAGACACGTTAGACCACCTTTTTAAAATGTAGATAGAATCTTACTCAACAGTTTTAATTTGCCTGATCTATAAAATTCTTTACAAAAGTTTAACTATATTTCATGTTTACGACCAAAATGTCAGAATTCATCAATTCCTGTCATTAATACGATGTGATATTATCAATCATAATTTATTTTTAACACCAAACATGTCCCTACGCATACTTACGATACCTCCAGCAGTACACTGTGAAGGGACAAACATCTCAGAGATCGCTAACTACTGAATCATAATAAAATGATATAACAGTAACACATTAAGATATACTCATTCCGTTATTTAAAATCTTTTTTTCGAAAAGTTTTACAGTATAAAATTTTTATTTTATAATTTTATTGTTCTGCAGAAAACCATGGACTATGAAGTGATTTTTTAAAATAAATTGTGACTGATAATTTGCTATTATAAATAACAGATCATTTGACCTTTCATTTAAAAGTATTTTTAAGGTACTGAAATGGTGTGAACCTAATTTTAAACATATTCTGCGTCAGTATTGTTGTAATAATAAAATAATATGAAAATAATGAAACATTTCAATGTGTAGTTTCAAAGATAAGTGTAATCAAAATCAATGTGTGAGAAATACCAACAATTCTGGTAATCATTAGTCATTGAACGTGAAGATCGCTTTTGAATACAGAAGTAGTACACATAAAACGTATAGTTTAATCGGTAAAATATTTTTTTCGTGCACATTTCTAAATATTACGATATGTTGAAACAGAGAAAAATTAGGCCTTGTGAGGCAAGAAATTCTATCTAAAAAATCTTGAACTAGAGAAAATTGTATTACAAAAATTCACGTAGATAGACGATAAACAAATTCAAAAGTCCTGCAATACTGCTTCCTTGTTGTGAACAATAGCTAATACAACTCAACAGCTAAACAAAAATTACATTTAGAGTAGGAAGAAAATTTACAAAAGAGACAATTAAAGGTTTTGTATTGTTAACTAGTTTTCAAATAGTAACCCACGTCAAAAATTTGATATGTTATAATTATAAAATTACTAGCAGAACTATTCGGCGTTGCCCACGTTTTAAAAGAAACATACGACAATAGTTACTGTTTATTCAAAATTTTAAAGCAATTCGCAAATTAAACATAAAAAATATTTATTTCGTTGGTAAAGGACTATACATCAACATCAAAGAAAAATTGGTACAATTAACTGATATATTTTATCCCAGGGTAAAACAGAGGTGTTTTAATGCGCTCTGCTGGTTTGGAGGGCATTAAAACACCTGTAAACAGGTCCGCATTTTTTTAGCTCGTTTTGAGCGGCATTGTCCGGGGTTCTATTATAATACTAACTGATTACCCGGCGTTGCCCGGAATTTTTCTTTGACAAAACTTCTTTCACTCAGAAAAATAAAATCTATCTATGTTGTAAGATATAGTAAAGTTACTCACTGGTTTATGTGTGTACATCATATATATAAAGTATCGTACTTTTACAAATTCATAATAATACAAAGTTCACTTTTATTAGTAAAGATTGGCATGCATCTGTAGATGTACATTAAATTTAAAGTATAGTAAATAACTTAGCACAATGGATACACGTGCGTAAATTTAACATAAGAAGTTTGATAATTTAACTTCATTAAAAACAGAAACAAAAATAACCCATATTTAAATAATACATGGTAATTTTTGAAAAAAATTGAACTCATGGACTTTTAATAGTGTGCGTTCAAACAACCGTAAAATGTAAAGGCCCATCAATATAACATACCACATCTGCATATGATCAAATAACATTTAATCGTCTTCTGAGGGTTAGAACGTGAGATGTGAGTTGATGATGAACTAATTATTTATCCTATAAAATATTAATATTTATTTACCAAAATTGTAATAGTGCTTAAATATAAAAAGAGTCAATACTCTATAAAAACTGCATGACTTCTAAGAGAGAAAAAATATTCCCCAAATATTTAAGTGCATACCATTTAAATATATGTCTGGAACCATTTTTACTTGTATCATATGATTGTTCTAGAACTGCGCAATTGCTAATTTACATGTTTAAAATATAAACCGTGGAATTATTAATTTTAAAGTCAGGTTATTTGAAACATTCTCGTCCAGCCTAAAAAAAATTAGTAATCTTTGTCAATTTGCTCCTCGGAATTCTTCACCAAGGATTTCATTTAGGAGGAAGACGCGTCTCACGTACAGGTTGCGACGTGAGGCGGTTAGACGCTCGCAGTTTGAACCAAGACTCAAGCAAACGGCTTGTCTCAAGTTATTTCTCGGAGTTCAGTCGACATTGCGTCGTGACATTGTGAAAGTTCTAGCGGAAACCATTGTAGAGCTTAGTGTCGCAGTTGTGCGTTCGGTCCAACCAGACAGGTGTAGGAACGAGGCCAACGCTCAATAAAAAAATTGAAAATAGACTCTTCTGGAGCCAATTCGTAAAGATCCGGAGAGATCTTAAATTTTGTTTTCGATCGGTTTCAATTTTTTCCTTATGCATACTGTATAATTTTGGAAAGTAATAACCCTCTTTGCGTAATAAACTTAAAAAAAAACGGTGCGATGTTCGGAAATGCTGTTAAGCAATTTGCACGCAAAATTTAATTATTATGTTTATATTTTCAAAGTTTTGAATGTGAATCGAAAGTGGATTGCGGAGTGTAAACGAGGCAGCTATGGGCTGTCAAGGGAAAGGCTTCAATTCCAAATGCGTTTCAAAAATCAATTCTCAAGTTTGGTTTCGAAGCATCAATTTGTTCCTGAGTTATGGCTGGAATAGAATTCTTATCACATATTCACACACATACTGTATTGGAAATCATCGTAAATTTTCGAAGAGATCACGAATTTTCTTTTTTCGACCTATTGCAGTAAATTCCGTACACTTACTGTATAATTGAACAGTATGTACAACAGCGCGACACGTAAAAGCTGCTCTACCGGTTGAGTCACGTGACATTGCAGTTTCCCACTGATACCAGTGATCATTCGCAGTTGGAATGGGGATGGAAATGTTACGTTTAGTTAAGTATCTTTATGACACACTAATACATTCTTCAAATTTTGTGAAAGTGACTTTTCCACTTTCTATGGAAATTCTTTTTTTAATCTCTCAATACGTGAAAATTATTTTTTAATACATAAAATGCCAAACATTAAGTTGTTATATTTTTAGTTGGACGAAATAATTGATTACTCGAATCTCATAAGGCACTTAACCTCATTAAACAAGTCTTTTCTAAAGTTTTTGTATAAAGTAGACGCATGTTGGATATTACTTGTCATCCAAATTAAATGGTAATTTCCTCTAGACATTTGTAAAATTGATCACACCTGTGCCAAAGTTCAAAGTATCCNTACTGATAAATTACATTCTCCAAAATTATGTTTTATAGTTGTATTTTATATTCACTCATATAAAATTCAGGGACAAGTCAAATGATTTATTCAAGAAAGTTAAATGTTAGCTAAATGTTAATGTAAAGTGTTAACCTGCGACATGTTAAACAGTGCTGGATATTTTTTAAACAGTCTAAACAGATATATCATCTCTGTGGAGTGTCACAAAAGTTTTATATCTACTTTTCTATTTTGTATTTACCTAAGTATCTTTATGACACACTAATAAATTCTTCAAATTTTGTGAAAGTGACTTTTCCACTTTCTATGGAAATTCTTTTTTTAATCTCTCAATACGTGAAAATTATTTTTTAATACATAAAATGCCAAACATTAAGTTGTTATATTTTTAGTTGGACGAAATAATTGATTACTCGAATCTCATAAGGCACTTAACCTCATTAAACAAGTCTTTTCTAAAGTTTTTGTATAAAGTAGACGCATGTTGGATATTACTTGTCATCCAAATTAAATGGTAATTTCCTCTAGACATTTGTAAAATTGATCACACCTGTGCCAAAGTTCAAAGTATACTACCAGATGCACTACGCGTACTTTCTGTTTCTCGTCACAAGGAGATTTAAAACCAAACAGAAGTAATATTACGTTAAGTATACTTTGATTTAATTTTCTTTTTTTCATTAGCATAGCCCAAATCCTCCTATACCTGTATGATCAGTGAAAGTTATCACAATAAATGGAATTCATTTTACCATCTCGATTTCCCTTCTGATAACCTATTGTTTCCGCCGAGCCAACAAAAAAGTCTCAAGGAAATCAGACAATTAAATACTGTACAACAACAACGTTTCAAAAAATCGATATTAAAATTAATACTATCTGGATACTAATAACTGTGCATTATTATGTGTAATATTTGGATACAAACTGAATATAAAATATTTTAACTCTCTTGCTAAGTTTAGCTACCTTTATCCTAGAATATTTTATGTTATTTAACTAATTTTATCCAACTTTCTCAGCATTAAAATATATGTGTGGGTTGGTTCCACTGAAATAACTAGCGAAGCATCGTTGTAGAGGGTATTTATAACAAGTGTTCCTTCGGAATCGTCCTCAGAGATGGAAATGGCGAGATAGAGAAGGTAAAATGAGGCATCCAGCCGTACTACGTGAAATATTCCATTTATCAAAAAAACCTTTCGTTCATAGTTATTCAATTCAATCTCATGTAACTGTTAATTTTTTTCTGAACGCTTTTCCTTGTGTTTCAATAGTTAGAAAGCAGGTCTCATGCTTGTAATCTTGACACCTTCAAAATAATACATGGAAGACAACATATCGTGAGAAGATTTTTGCATCTGTTTATTCAATAATTTCATTAAGGAATATTTATTGTGAAATTATAAAAGCCATTCTTTATGAAAAAGCAAATGAACCCATACCTTTGCAACTTTTTATATTTCATGCTAGGCCAATATCGCAATGCGTAACTATAAAAAACATCTTAAAATGAAACTTTATCAAAACTTGCAATCTTCATTCGAATTAGAGTATGAGTATATTGCAAATCTTATAACAATGTGATAAACTAATTTTGTGAGAAAAAAAACGTTTTTGCAATGTGCTTGGTAGGTAGAAAAATCAGTATCAACAACAAAGGTGTTTATGATAAATCAGATATTTAATTTTAAGAATCCATTTCAAAGAAAATCTATTTGCATTCATAGCAGCTGTAATAATAATGGCATATTTTACTTCTGGATACTTCTTAATTGAAATAAAAAGAAAAAGTAATTTCTCATCATTCTAAAATTGTCAAAAAGAGCAAAATAAAGATAAAAAATACTGTACTCAATAAAATTGTTTAAATTATGTTTACAAATAATGTGCACTCTCTCTCTCTCTCTCTCTTATAATTGTTTTTTCTATTCTGATTCTTAGAAAGACGTCACATAACAGTAATTTTAATTATATGTCCTATCTAAATTGTATTTGAAAATGATCTTGTATTCATTTTGACACTTTAAATCATACTGAAGGAATTTTATGAAAAAGGCTTAATATAAAAATTGATTTTCACCATGAAATTATTACAATACAAGTAATTCACTATATCCTAACATTAATATCAGCATATATTCAAAACGCGAAAAAAATCTTAAAATTGAAAGAGGGTTTTCTTCACATTTTTAAAGTAATCTCTGCATTATTAATTCAGTTCGAGTTAAAATATTTTTAGGATAAAAAAATATGCTATATAAAAGAAATTGTACACAATAAAATAGTTCATAGGTTAATTAACATCTTCAACGATTCATCACATGATCTCTAAGTAATTCGTCTCACTAACAGAAGATACTTGTAAGCCCATTCCTCTGGATGTAAATGCACGCACTCGAAAAGGCTTAGCGGTCAGGGGTTGCGCGACGAGTGCGCTGCGCGGGACTGGATTGTGGCGGCAGCGGCAGGGCATCTCCTACTCTTATTCAGCGAAACGACGGCTACGAGGAAATGTTCCGAGGCGCTCTAGCACAGCACAGCAGGGCGTGACAGTCATGCACGAATGCTGTGACGTGATGGGACGACGGAATGATACTCGAGTCGAGAGTGTGTTCCCACCAAACCGCGAGCTACCACCTTCGATCTCGGAATCTGTCGACCCATTTACCTCCCTCCGTCGACACCACGGCTTTGAACGTGTTTGTGAATGTTGATTTCATTGCCACTGCCACAACTACTATTAGCTTCATGTAGTCGATCGCGGTCACAGATAAATGAATACCCTCACGACATTGTCACCATTATAGTCACAGTTTTAGCCTGTACCGCTATCTGAGGCGAGAGAAAGAGAGAGATATATATCAAGTGACGTGTATAAAAAGTGGAAGACTGCAAGAAAAATTCACATTGATCAGTGATTAGTGAATAGTATGTAAAATTGACGTAATATGGTATAGAGAGGTATAATGTTTTATGTGATATTTTACCTTGACCGGATATTTGTAGAATGTAAAAAAAAATACACGTTAAAAATATCAAAAAATTTAGGATTCAATTTTTGGTAATCTATCTCATTTATAAAACTATATATATATATATATATATATATATATATATATATATATA